>CM056388.1:5860817-6423317 GCA_029718625.1 Synaphobranchus kaupii | reverse complement strand
TCAACGGCAAGCAGCCAGGGACAAACAGAGCTGATGGCGGACGGCAGAACTCACCAGACGGGAGTCTCTCAGCAAACACTGGAGACATTTTGTGTAAAGTGCATTCACAGAGTCCTGAGGAGAGAGAGAGGGAAAGCCCATATCAAACAGCAGACAAGGAGCGGGTAGAATTTAGCCACACCATCCAGACAGCACAGCCCCGCGCAACGGGAGAAAGGAATGCATTCAGGAGAGCCTGCCATAAAACTATTCCTCCAAGGCCGGATAAATAAAAGATTTCATGAGTCATCCGATTCACCAAAGCTCTCAGGAAGCAGGAACCAACCCTGAAACAGGAAGTGAATAGGCCCTGGACTGAAACCCTACACATTTTGCAAATTTCACATGGAGCTATCCTCAGGGTACCTCACGTCCCACTGCTTATCCACTCCTGAACAGCAGCAGTGTGAGCTCCCCCTCTCTCACCACACTGTGCCAATCACCAACGAAACTGGCTCCTATAATTTACTATGTTATCCATAACTCATATATGTACTTTTCTTTTTTATGATTCACTTAAATTAACTTTCAGGAATTTTCTGTGACCTATATACACTTATGTGGGGGAGGGGAAAAAAGTCCCCAACCAAGACAGATTCCTACAGAGCTGCACCACAGACCCCATGTCAGTGACTCCAGCTTTGCGTATAATTTGTCCAGTGAATAATCACTTCATTTAAGAACTCCCCCAGGTCATATGCTGCTGTGAATTAAGCACCATACAACTTCCTGAATTAGAGCTATTTAAATCCAAATCTCTGACCAGCAGGGATCAAACCCAAGCTATTGTGTAACGGCACATTGTGATGAGACTGCAGATAACACAAATGATATCACTCTAGGACTATTCTCACTGTTTCGTCGCTTGCTGGGAACGGCACATCCTTTCAGTGCCTGAGCAGAAGGCAAGAAACACTGTGGAAGGAGATGAAGTCTAAGCTAATGAAAAAATGAAGGTAATTTGCCAGCTGAAATTAATTTATGATGATTAAATCAATCCTATTATGTCAACTGAAGATACTCTATTGAGTTCATAAGGACACGTCCATTGAACTCGTATAAAGAGGACACAGCTGTACCCTGGGAAATGAACCTGAACAACAATACAACCTCAGAAGGAACAAAAATAGCCCATATTGCTCTATATGGCTCTATACCCCCTCTCTGCACTGTGTGTGTTTGCATAAGTATTTGCATGAGCAAGTGTGATTTCAGGTCATAAAGCATATGCGGGTGTGTCTGTGAATGCTCGCGTATACAGGACATGCATCAGTGTGTGTGTGCGGTTGTATTGTACATAATTGTGCTTGAGCATGTTACAGTTTTTCTCAATTGTTTACACACAAAAACTGGAACTTATGACACAATGACCACAACCTGTAACTCATGTGCCAACTCCCTAAACCAATTCTGCTGAACTATAAACACATTTCCTGCTGTAGACCCAGATTTAAATTCTAAACCACACTTTCTTCAAAACACTACACACAATACTCTCTATTTTGCACACTCTTCATCAATGCCAAATCTCCTTGTGTTCAGACAGAACACACTGCCATTCAAATGGCAAAACTTCCATTTCCAAGGCCGTTGTGCAATTTCCAATCAAAGCTTGAGCAATATAAGGGCCACAGGTGAGCTCCTGGTTTGGAGAACAATGGATGGCAACATTGAAGTGAGAGGTGATCAGAGAGGCAGAGGAGTGAGAGTAAGAGGAGGACGAGGAGGAGGAAGAGGAGGACGAGGAGGAGGACGAGGAGGAGGCATGTGGCGATATAGCTCCTGAGGCATTTCAGGGCTGGATTCGCCATACTAGGCGATACTTCCCCCGCTGCTTGGCCAGAGAGAACATAGCCTGTGATGTCGATGAGGTCCTGTGGCCAGACAGGAACCGAAGACAGGATGCAGCCTAGTTTTTTTTGTCCTTTTTTAATTTACATTTTTCTTTCTTTTTTTGTTGACTGTACTGGCCTATTTTCTATTGTTTGATCTGTGCAAATCATTTACACATCCAGTTGTGTTTGCTGTGATGTATAGGCTACAGCACTTTTGGAAAAAATAAAGAAATATTTTTGTTGTTACTGTATATTTGTGTATTGTTTTATATTTGAGTAAAAACATTATACAGTAATATTTTACAACAGGAGTAAGCGTACAGTAACACTGAACATGAAAAGGCATAATGCTCCTGATAAGGCCTTCATACTGGTGTTTTCCCATTCATAGTAGTGTTTTCAATTCAGCACATCAGTGTTCAATGGTTCTTAGAAATGTCTACTCATATGATGGTCTGTGTGTGTCATTTGAACACAAACTACCATTTTGAGGAGACATAACATTGTTTTGAAGGCAAAGTAGCATTTTGCAGGAGATATGTAGGGTTTTGCATTTTGTGTGGTTTTTGGATTTGTGTTTAGAGTTTTGAGAAAATGAGGTATGCTTTCAAAAAATGTGTGTAAGCAATTGAGAAAAACTGTAATATATGTGTGTGTGTATATGTCTGTGTGTGTGTGTGTGTGTGTGTGTGTGTGTGTGTGTGTGTGTGTGCGTATGTGTGTGTGCATGTGTGTGTGTGTGTGTGTGTCCATGTGTCGGTGGGGTGACGGGGGACATGCTTACGATGTATGTGTGTGTGTGTGTGTGTGTGTGTGTGTGTGTGTGTGTGTGTGTGCGCATGTGTGTGTGTGCGCATGTGTGTGTGTGTGTACATGTGTTGGCGGGATGACGGGGGACATGCTTACGATGTGGTGCCACAGTGTGTGTGTGTGTGTGAGCGTGTGTGCGTGTGTGTGTGTGTGTGTGTGTGTGAGCGTGTGTGTGTGTGAGCGTGTGTGTGTGAGCGTGTGTGTGTGCGCGTGTGTGTGTGTGTGTGTGTGAGCGTGTGTGAGCATGTGTGTGTGTGAGCGTGTGTGTGTGCGTGTGTGTGAGCGTGTGCGCGTGTGTGTGAGAGCGTGTGTGTGTGTGTGCGCGCACGTGTGTGTGTGAGCGTGTGTATGTGTGTGTGAGCGTGTGTGCGTGAGAGCGTGTGTGTGTGTGTGTGTGTGAGCGTGTGTGTGCGTGCGCGTGTGAGCGTGTGTGTGCGTGTGCGTGTGTGTGCGTGCGTGTGTGTGTTTGTGCGTGCGCGTGTGTGTGTGAGCGTGTGTGTGTGTGCGTGCGTGTGTGTGAGCGTGTGTGTGCGTGTGTGAGCATGTGTGTGCGTGTGTGTGCGTGTGTGTGAGTGTGTGTGTGTGTGTGTGTGCGCGCACGTGTGTGTGTGAGCGTGTGTATGTGTGTGTGAGCGTGTGTGTGTGAGAGCGTGTGTGTGTGTGTGTGTGTGAGCGTGTGTGTGCGTGCGCGTGTGTGAGCGTGCGCGTGTGTGCGTGCGTGTGTGTGTTTGTGCGTGCGCGTGTGTGTGTGAGCGTGTGTGTGTGTGCGTGCGTGTGTGTGAGCGTGTGTGTGCGTGTGTGAGCATGTGTGTGCGTGTGTGTGCGTGTGTGTGAGTGTGTGTGTGTGTGTGTGTGTGTGTGAGCGTGTGTGTCGGCAGGATGACGGGGGACATGCTTACGATGTGGTGCCGCAGCCCCTTCCTCTCCTGCTCCTTAAAGGAGTGTCGGAAGGTCAAAATGAACTTGTCCAGTTTTTCGGCGTGGCGGCCCAGGAACTCCTTGACGTCGTCGACATTCTTCAGGCAATACGCCGTGGTTGTGGGGACCTGCTCCACTGAGGGAAGCAGCAATGATGGTCTTAGCCTTTATAATGACCCTGGACACCTTTCCCATCCCAACACCAAATCACTAAACACCCCCAAAACAGCCATATGCAGGCCAATCAACGAAAAACAGCCTGGCAGTTTATCTACCCCTTGTGTCTTACAGGGGTAGATAAGGGAAGACCGCCGACTGTAACACTTTACCTCTAGGTTTCATAACGTAATGCAAGGAATTGATAGCACAACACAAACGCGCACGGCGGTCTTTACCAAGGATTTGGTCGGTTTCGATGGGCCGCGCGATACAGAGGATGCTGTAGCTCTGCTCCTTCTCATTGTAAAAAGTCTCCTCGAACAGAATGGGCACTGTGGTGGGGGCCTGGAAGCCGGCCCCCAGTTTCACCAGGCTGTCCTGAATGGCTATCTCCTGGAGGGACACAACACACACACAAGCGCACATAATGTCAACTACAGCTTTCAAATGTTATTCTGAAAATCACAGGAAAAGAAAGTTAACTGTCCTTGCTGGAGTTTTAAGCATAAAGGGATAGAATTTTTTAGACCCAGGACCGCTGAGCTAATCACCACAAATTCTGTGATAAATTGGGGGACATATCAGGCTCAAGCCCCCCTGCCTCGAGTACGCGAAGCACACGCTCTGTTAGCTTTAACATTGATTTAATGGGGGCTTAGAGGCACCCCCTGACAGCCATTTCACAAAGACACGATTAATAAACCAAAATTAAATAAACACTTAGTGATATGTTTATTTGCTTGCATAAATACATATTGTGCAATCAGAAATGCTGAAGGCTGATGAGGAGAGATGTAGAGATAGTGTCACTGCTAAGCCCTACCTTCCCATCCAGGGTCTGGTATCCCCCGTCCACAGGCTGAAGTACATAGCCCTCAAACCAGGCTGGGGAGTAGGTACTGACGGACAAACTACCACGGCACGGTACCAGCACCTGCAGCAGGCCCCGGGGACAGAGATTAAACAGGGACACTTGAGTCTGAACAAGAGAAGATGTCATGACAACCCATTTCATTACTGAAGTATCACAACCCCATTCGGTATGCAGCCAAACACCGTTTTTTCTGGTGGGGAAGTCAGTGACCACATAGGTGGAGACTTCAACCTCTTTTCTCAAGCAGAATATTTTACAATCATTCCACAGTTCCTCCATCACAGACATAAACATATCAAGTGAGCTGCTACTAAGAATTATCTCATTATCAGAGACCCAAACGGCAAGGCTTCAAAACCTCCAGAGCCAGACAAACTAAATGACTACCTCCAAGATTATGACTAATAGAAGGTAAATGTACTCGTAGTCGTTTTAGCTTTGCATTACACCGAGACATCCCTCTGTTGAACAAAGGTCACAGTTTGTGCTGCGTTGAGGGATTCTTGAACAATAAATTTTATTGAACTTAAATTACAGGAAATATAGTGAGATGATTTGAGTACCAACGAGACAGAACTCATTTCTGGTGATTTTTACTTTAACTGATAAAGAGTGCTTTGACACATACGCACGTCAATTAAGTAAGGTTCTTAAATGATGTCCTGGGGATATGTTTATGGAAAATTAAAAAGATTGACAATTAACCACCACTTGGATTCTTTACATGTTTAGAGACATAAATATAATATGTAGGAAGACACCTGCCCACCCTGTGCAGTTTAAAAAGGCAACCATCTGAAATATCAGATTGGATAATCCCTTCAAAAAAAATAATAATCCTTTCACTTCCCTAAATTAGAGCGCTTCAGGCTTTTCAAAATGCAGAAGCGGAGGGGAGAGGGGCATTATGAAACAGCACAATGAAAATATTCAAGTGAAACCTGCAGACTGCTCAACTGCCGTGCTAAAATACCGAGTAGCTCGTTGTCTGAAGGAAGTTCGGTTTTGGTAGCAGTTCTGTCCTGGGTTTTAACTACTCACAGATTTACTACACAGCCCATCTGCCCATCGGACTCAAACCAACGGACCCCTCCCCCAGCCCCCGCCCGGTTTCCTATTTGCTATGAACATCGGAAACACGGCTTCTGAGGCCCCAGCTGTCACGTGGGGGAGAAGCATTACCAGTTTAATATTTAATGTATCATATGATTTTTTTAAAGCTTCTGCCAGGCCCTCATAATCCTTCTGATGACATCAAAGATGGCAAATTGCTGGCAAAACATTTTTTGTTGTTGTTGACAGGAAAGAAATTGCGTACAATATACCCGACTGTCTGATAGTGAATCATACATGGATGTGCTCTGATAATTCAGTTCCGCACCAACGCAAGCTGCCAGGGTCTAATTTCATTAAAACAAAAAAAAGAATCCAGGCTTTTTCTTGAACCATTTAAGGAAGCAACAACAAAAAAATCAAAGCATTTACCTGAAATAGTGACAGACTAACCGTAACTATGCCTCATCACAAAAGAACACAAAGTAATAGGAAAACAAGAAAAACCAAAAAACGAGCGTGCATGCACACGTAGGTCTTCCTCAGTAAGAGTGAGCGTTTAAAATGGCTCTTGAAGCCACGCGGCGCCGTAATTAGCCGGAGAAGTGCGAGAGGAGAAGCACATTGTGTCTTAAAGGTTAGATGCAGGAGCTCATTAATCTGCTGCTAAAGAACAGAGTGCGGGCCGCGCTTTCCTTCAACAGCGAGAAGGCGAGGAGTAAACAAGGCCCAGCGGGCGCCCACAGGCCGAGAGTACAGGCTCCTGCAGGCAACCGCTATAACCCCCCCCCCCCCCCCCCCTTCCTGTGTGGTGTCCCCGCCATGTCATAAAGGCCCCTTTAGGCCACGGCCCTGATACGAGCAATAGCAACTCCGCCAAGTACATTGTCCATTAAACTATTTACCTTCCAAATACTCCTACTAATGACGGTAAATTCGAAAGCGGTTAACCGTTTTGTGTATGTACTGGCAAGGGTGGGGTTCGGCCGACTGGAAACAGGAAGGGCAGGGGGCTGAGGTGCTTCTTTTACTCTTCAATCGCACCGCAGGATTTCACAGGATGACGGCCTGGTCACCCATTCATCTCTGTCTGCTCTGTACCGGCCTGCAGGCTCCTTGTCCCCAAACAGCACAGCTTGGGCGCAGGACGATAACAGGCTCCGCCCCTTCTCTGCCCCGGTCACCTACCGAGTCATATTAACCGGCTGTCTTCCGCAAACAATCCAAAAAAAATCACCTTTTCAGACTTCAGCTCAATGTTTCTACTTCATTTTAAAATAAACGAATGCTTCTCTCCCGTTATCCTGCAGGTCTTGAGAGACGCACCTTGACAGAGCAGCTTTTATCACTGTAACTTTGTGTGTCCCCAGCTCTCCTGGGGTTTGCTTACCATGGCCATAAAAACAAAATGGATACTCGCACTCCAAAACGAAGAAAAAAATACATAAAACCGAGAAAATAAAACGCAACCGTTTAATCGCGCAGGTGAAAAAAAGTTGCCAAAAAGAAAGGTGCAAACGTCTCGGTTAAGAAACCATCATCGGTAATATTGCCATGCGAAACATATTCCTGTGACTGGATGATTAAACTGTAAATGTTAATTATAAAGGGGTCCCAGCAGCGAGTCACTCACAATGCCATGGAGTTCTGCTACTCTGCTGCATAGGTCCGGCCGGAGCTTCTCCAGAGCGAGGTAGAACGGATTCTTCAGGATGTTCTCGTCATAGACAGCCATATGGAACGGGGACTCTGGCTCCTGTAAGAGAACAACATGATGAGAGCGGTCTGATTGGTCTGCTGCTGAACAGCCCACAGCCCTGGCTGACCTCATCGGCAGAATATTTTTTAAATGCATTTGCTCGGATAGGCTGCGATACACCCATACACACGGGCTCCCCCTCTCTAGCCAGGTTCCTTCCAAGATTTCTTCCCATCAGGGAGTTTTTTTTTCTCACCACTGTTTGTGTTTTTCTCCCCGTAGGGGAGTTTTTACCTCGTTTGCTTTTTGTGGGTTCAGGCCTAGTTTTTGCCTGATTTTCCTTCTGTACAGCATCTTTGTGACAGTTCTCTGTAAAAAGTGCTATAAAAACAAAATTAAATAGAATTTAATTGAATGTCTCAATTACTCTGGACCTGTGACTTAATGACACTGCTTACAAGCCAAGCACGGACATCACTCGCTCAGAGAAACCACGGCTCAAACTCGTTTTCCTGCGTAGCCTAAAAGCTGAGGTAAAACAACAGGGCTCTTGTTGCAGTCCTTCGAGTTACCCCAACCAGCTGCTTCTCAGCTGAGTAAATTACCACAGCACCATTTCAGCTGAAGAACTGGACAGATTCTTCCAACACACTGAATGGAGAGGAGGCCGGGAGCCTCTCCCAAAACCTGGACGCACATCACCTGATGGAATGAGTGTTTAGGTAGGCCAGGTGACAGCACAGTCCAGTGAAGTTATCTTTCTAAAACATTAAGATACTTAAAATACTTTAAAAAAAATTATTATTATTATTATTTTTTTTTTAAAGTGGTTGGATTTAGAGTTCAGTGCACATGGAATAAAGTACATTCCCACAGATGCCTGATAAACACCTGGGCCACGTGTATAAAACTGAGTAAAAGAATGCGTAAAAGAATGCGTAAAAGAACGCTCAGGGTGAAAGTCGGAAATCTGCTTAAAAAAAGTTTTGCATTTTCTACCTCCGCCTTTCTGTTACGGTGTCCCCATATCACACGGACCCCAAACATCGCGTACGTATGGTGTCCATCGTGTGCAGAGGTATGCAGATTCTCGCAACACGTGTTATATTATACATCTGAATTTCTACGTGGAAATGCGCTTATGTGGCTTTCTGAGGGCATTATTATGCTCAGCACTGTTTATACATGTGGCCCCTGGTGTGTCCAACCCAACGCTCGTCGGCCCGTAGGTGTGATGTAAAAGCCAGGCACCGAGAACGACGGTCAAAAAAAAGGTGTTTGGAACTGAGACAGTAAGTCAGTTTTATGTAAGCTTCAAAAGCTGTGGAGAGAAGGCAGACCAGCTAAGAAAAGTTTCATTCCTAACTTCTGGAGAAACACACTATATTTAGCCCCAGGGCTGCTTCCTAGTACTCGCGTAGAGCAAAGCAACACTTAGACACTGTTTGCGCAATGGGGAAAAGCCACACAGCTCCTTTTCCACTTTCGCTGCAGGAGGGATGTCATTGAGACAACAGAACATGTCCCTGGGCATGGTGTGCCCTGCCCTCTCTCTCTCCTTTCACTCACTCACTCACTTTCTTTCTCTCTCTTTCAAAGAGTAAACACATACAAGCACTGGGGATCCTCTATTTAATCACCATGCCACAGGGAATTCCTATAATTGTTAGCTACTTTATTAAGCAACCTTTATATCACTTAAGCCAGTAGCACAGGCCCAATTATTCTCAGGTGAATATAAGACCTCATTATACAGGCTTCTGTATGGTACTGTACTGCAAAAAAAATAGAAGAAGAAAAAACGATTGGCTCACAGCATTACGACATCAAACGCCATATGATGTATGCAAGGGGTTAACAGCGTGGAATCCCATCCTCATACGTCAGCACTATAGAGAACAGTGGTCCCCAACCCTGTTCCTGGAGATCCGTCGTCCTGTAGGTTTTCATTTAAACTCACCCGGCCCACCCGATTCTACTAATTAGCAGCTCAACTAGATCTCAGGCTGTTGAATGAGGTGTGCCTTGTTAGGGTTGGAGTGAAAACCTACAGGATGCTAGATCTCCAGGAACAGGGTTTGGGGACCACTGATCTAGAAAGAGCCCAAAACCCAAAGGGTTCACCTGAGGACACGCTGTGAGGAATGCTTAGAAACACTCAGTGCCCTCTTTTACTGTGAAATTGACCTTTCAATTTCCCAGAGTAGGACGATTACTGAAAAGCACAGCGGGCCCAATGAGTTCTTTGTGTTCTCGTGACACTACTTCCAACTGGATCCAAATTCTTCACAGTAACATTGACTCACCCTCAGCAAAGTGTCCGATCTGATTTAACTTTCTCCCAATAAAACGGCAACAGGAAATAAGACTGTACTTTTACTCTCCACCCATCGGCTCAACTATCTCCCTCCAGTCTACTTTATCCTGTCATTCATCAACATATCTGGGCATTCAATGCCAAAAGCTGTGGGTCACGGCATATGCATACCTGTTACAATGCAGCAAGCCCCATCAAGGCCAGACATATCAATATACAAAAATGTACATAACATTATGACATAATTGGTTATGCTTGATCTCTAAACCTTGAGACAACGGATTATAGAGAATTAAGAAGCACACTGATATTAGCCATAGTCATGGCTAGCTCCAAGTTTGTCTCTTTTCAAATGTAACAGAACAGAATCTTCTTCATTTTACGAACAAATTTGCAAAGAAATCGACATGATGAAATCGCACTTTATCTTCTAAAGATTTTTTGTATGGTCTCTTCGTGTCTTTGGAAATAAGCAAGGGCTGCTTTCTCCTGTTTATTGATACATTCTATGGCCCTAAACGTAAGGTTAGCCCGAAATTCCTGGACATGATGAGCTCACCACCGCGGTAGTGGTTGGGTATGTTGCTGGTGCAGCTTATCAGTCTCATAAACTGATGGTACTATGACCCTGGTCAGACTGCTACTTTGATACAAGATAAGCCCGGCGCAAATGTGCTTTGCCGACGGTCCGCTACTTCTTTTGATGAATCATGATGTGGCTGGCAGCTCTGATTGGACAGGAGCAATTTAAGCCAACTGACCTAGAAAGAACATAACACTGGCTAAAACTTTCGAGAACAAATCATATTGTAGGACACCAATCTGACCCGGCATCACCCTATCTTCCCATCTCTAGAGCGCTCTGGGGTTTGGAATAAGAAATACCCCCGATGTAAAAAAATCTAATTTAAAGAAAAGATATGGGGCTGTGAAGTATCATGAAATGAACACGGGTGCCTGGAACCCCCTTCAGCAGGTTTTACTGAGGCCTCCTGTTAGCCGCAGCCCATTAGCAGAGCGCTTCAGGTGCTGGGTCATTAGGCTCCATACCCTTCAATAATGCAGAAAGAGCAATCAAACAAACACTGCAGTATGCTGCCTGCTCTCCTCTGCTCCCAGCAGCAGGTGCCAGGCGAGTAAACACTGCAGGTTTGCTGTCACTGCAATCAGACACGCAAAGCACAAATGGTGTACACACACACAGACACACACACACACTTATTCACAAAAAGACATGCGCATACACGCGCACAGTACGGATCTGACAGAGAGCCATCCATAAAACATGTCACAGAGCACTGACACTTTAATGATCAGCACCTAATCGTTTTTTCAAGCTCAATACGCCTCGCATTTCAAGCTCATCAAAGCATAAAGGCCTCACAAGGCTGAAAGAAGCCAGGACTGTGTCAGTAGAGTCCTCCCTCTCCCTCCCACTCTCTCCCTCTCTCTTTCTCTCTCTCCCTCTCTCTCGCTCTACCTCTCTCTCGCTCTACCTCTCTTTCGCTCTACCTCTCTTTCGCTCTACCTCTCTCTCGCTCTACCTCTCTCTCGCTCTACGCAGGTTTTTCAAAGACAAGGGCAATTTCAGCGATACTCACGCTACGTTTACTGCGAGCGGGGTGTTGTTGTCGTCACCTGTTTTACTACTCAATTAATTGATGGAACATCCGTATTTTGGTACCTTAGCAACATTTGACTATTGCAAAGGTCAACATAAGAAAATACAAGAAAACTCTTGGTTGGTTATTGAGCGGCAATAACGTTTGTCTGCGTTACTCACGACACCAAAGTCACATGGCATTCTTTCGCCTCGGTTTGCTTTGGTAATCTTGTTGAACTATAGACGCCAAAACAAAACTTATGGATTTTTATTTGAAACTTGATTTACTAACTTTATAACCGCACCAAACTATTGACATAAGATATTAAATTGATGTCTTTTTGGGCAGACTACCAAAAAAAGTTGTTCATTCAGATTAACTAGAAAACAATCCAATCCAATCTTTGTAGTACCAGATTTTCTCCAAAAGAACCACTAACTGATATCAGGCACAACTCTCAGAACCTGTTGATTGATGCATTGTGACGCCCCTCTCCATAGGAAAAAGTTAGTTTGTTTTAGTTACTCACGTTACAGATACCAACTCAAAGTAAACTAGCCGGTGCCAGCACAGTCCCTCTTGCTTAAGAAATCCAAATGGTGCTTTCGGCAAACTTTATAGCCATATTAACGGACAATAATAAGAACTTTGACAGATTGGTTATTTAGCCTTTCAGAAGCCTTTTAAAAAAATTCTAGAAAGTTAGGTTCTGAGGATTGTCACAATTTCAAATAAATGAAATTGCACCACTTCAAAACATTTTTTCAAATGGGGAATGAACCTTAAATGGTCATTCCGTTTTATTTCTACTTGGACCTATTTCTACAAACTATTTCCACCATGCTGATTGGTAATAATAATAATAATAATAATAAAGTTGTCACATCTTTCTTTTTCAAGCTTTGGTCACCCAAAGAACCGCTCCATTCTGCTTTACAATGGAGTCCAATGGGGCACATTTAGATACAGGTTCAGTTTACCTCAAACAAGTCCAGTTGAAAGCGAAAAGAAATGTGAAAGAAATTGATTTGATGGCATTAGAATTTAAATATATTCCTTGCAGAATTGACCTAGCAGAATACACGGAATACTCTGCGTTAGCCTCTGTTCTCCTTCAATCCTCTTCAAATTGATTTAACTCTCGTTGGTGTATTCTGGTTCAAAATAATATGGGTGGCCATCAAAGTGAAGAGACTGAACATCCTCGTAATAGTCTGATGAATAATCAGCCATTGTAATAGGTTTTCCATTTGGCTTCTAAAGGTGAGCCACACACCACTGGAAACAATACATTTTCGAGCGTGCAGAATAGTTACGTACGGTAGGTCAATTCTGCAAGTTCAAAGAGCATGCAACCGAATATATTTTAACTTCAATTTAAAGGATCACACTCGTTTTCACTTCCTAAAAAGAGGCTTCTTAGATAAACTGAGGTAAACTGAACTTTGGCACTTTGAGGTAAACTGAAACTGTATCTAAATATTCCCCATTGGACTCCATTGTAAAGCAGAGTGGTGCAGTTCGTGGGGTGACCAAACCTCAAAAAAAGAAAGATGTGACAACATTATTATAAATTACCAATCAGCATGGTGGAAATAGTTTGTAAAAATAGGTCAAAGTCGAAAAAAAAAAACTGAATTACCCTTTAAGGTTTCTCTCAGTGTGAATTTGAATACAAAACGCAAACACACAGACATATTTTGTCCACAGCGATATTTCGGCAGGAGCCTTTCAGTAGACAGCCTTTTCAAAAGTTTACTCACTTGCCCATGTTGTTTACGGAAGATCGTGAGAGCCCAGTGGAGCCTGGACTTGTCGAGTTTAAAAAGGCCGATGAGAAAGGACAGCACAGCCATGGCAACCTCTCAGGCAGGGGGACGTGCTCGTGCAGCACCCTGATCTCAGAGCCCTGCTGCTGGTCTGAGACAGCACCCTCATATCCTCAGCCCTCCCCCCCACTGTGGCCGCTCGCCTGAAACACTGAGGAATGTGTCATGTGACCCGCCGTGGCAGGCCTGTCCTGCTCCAGTTGGGGGGGGCAACCTCACACTCATGACTAGCAGGACAGTGATCGGCCCCTGGCGAAATTCCGGGGGGAGAGGCCTTCTTCTATCCCAGCGATCCACAACAGCGTTCAGGGCTGAATCAATAACCGTAGAGGTCCGCTGGTCTGTGCTCTACTGCTCATCATAAATGGTGAGCTTCCACGTCATTTCTCCTGCGTTTCACTCACAATCCCGTTTCACCTCCGCTGACTTTTCCAGACATGAGAATGGATGGCTGACTGCAGAGCTTCAAAAACCGGGGATTATGAATGAAATTGCCCCTGCTGGGTTTTAGGCCACCTCATATTCATTCCTACCATCTACAGAGGACGTACACTGACTGGCAAGGCTAACACATTTATTTTATGTTATATTATATGGATATATAAGGTCATAAATTAGTTATCTACTTTAAATGAGGGTTTACAAACTATTGGTTCTGAAAAATGTGGAGGGATTTATACTTTGCATGATTTAAAGCACTTATCACATTTTCTCTAATGATTGCACGCTCCCTATGATTAACACCAGACTAATAATAGAATTTAAAAAACAGCACTCTCCCATAACTCCTCTTCAATGGCTAAATATTCATATTTCATTATCAGATGCAATTTACTCTGTCCATTCAAAGAAGTGCAAATGAGCCTGAGCGCTCCAGGAACAAGTGCTTGAAATACCCCGTCCGTTCACTAAAACCACTCGAGGCCTAAATCAAACAAGTATCCATCCATTACTGCCACAGACAACATGCCTTCTTCACACACCTGGAGGAGCCAGTGCAAATCATTATGGAGAACAGAAACCAGGCCTGGATGCGTCTGCGTGAACGACTGTACAGACACGTAAACCCACAGCAGCCCATCCGACCACACGGGGGAACAGATTTAAAATCTAGCCGACTGCATCACTCTTGTGATCATAAGAGGCTTTTCAAAATAAAAGAGGAATTTGGCCGTCTTTGCGATAAGCCCAGGGTGTCTATCATAGACAATGAAGTAGGCCATTTCTTTTAAAAGGGAGCCAGCGTGAAGCTCGTGACGTTACCGCCGGCCCTCTCTGTGTTCACAGACAGAGCGAGGTAGGGGGGCGGGGCTGTGTTAAAGGTGAGGCCGGTGAGCGGGAATGAACAAAGCCAGGCGTCTATAATTAGAACACATACAGGATTTCTCGTGTCACTTCAAAGAGGAAGAGCTGCCGTCGACCCGGCTGGCCACGGCGCGCACTGCCAACACCTGGCATGCCTCCACCTCAACACTGCCTTCAGTACGGTCGGTCACGGATCCCCACGGCCGACGTTCCATAACCGCTGCTGATGCCATCTTCAGGCACAGCTCCAATAATAGCAATACCAATATCTGCACTGGGCTGTCAAGTCTAGCTCGCCGATTCGTCTTCGGCGATTCGTCCGCTCGCGCAACGCGAGTTCCACGCACAAATGTGGTCGTGAGCACTGCAGAATAAATACATCTACTCCATTCGTCAATCAAAATGACTGCATTCACAGGGCAGTTATCGACAGGCACTAGCCATATTCAGACTAAAGTTTAAAATGTTGTTTCTTTTAAATGTACAGTAGCATACAACATAGGCCTAGTCTATATTTCAAAAATCAACGAACTGTGCCTTTCATAAACAACATAATGGTACAGAGTGTGC
The DNA here is from genome assembly GCA_029718625.1 of Synaphobranchus kaupii. Taxonomy (NCBI): domain Eukaryota; kingdom Metazoa; phylum Chordata; class Actinopteri; order Anguilliformes; family Synaphobranchidae; genus Synaphobranchus; species Synaphobranchus kaupii. The sequence continues at coordinate 6,408,305 of CM056388.1, read as the reverse complement.
CAGCCCTTAAAAGCATTTGCTAAATGCACTCGGGGCGTGTCTTTTCATTTGTTATACAAATGCATCACTGGTTGCCTTTAAGAATATGTAAATTGCCTTTAAGAATGAGGATATATCCTTAGTTACCAATTTCAGTGGGCTCACATCAAACCTAATCCAACTTAAACCTAAACCTGCCAGCAATATTTTTAGGCATCAGGGCTCTGTGCTTAATGGCCAGAGGTTTATGGATTTAAATCCAGTATCGTATTGAATCCCTGACCAAGACTCTTTTGCTAAACAGCTCGAGTAAGACCCAAGATGTTAGATCGCAGAATACCTCACCATTTAAACACTGGATCTGGTCTAACAAGGCAGTGCGAAGCAAATTAATGACATAAAACACATTCACTGTACACCACCGTACACCACCGTACACCACTGTACACTTCAATAAAATACTTAAATTAGGTTTTAGTTTAAATGTTTCCACGGGAAAAAGCAGCGTTGAACATATTCAAGCATCTGGTTAGTTCCATCCAATGGCAATAGGAAAGGTGTCAGGTGTCAGTCTAATCTCTCGTACTTTCATCAGGCATGTTCATCAAGCTCATCCATATTGTGATTCAGACAGGTTTCCATGGTGATTATACCTGATCCGTGATCTCTCACAGCTGTGATTTCCCATCATGCCGCTGCTGATACTAGCACACCAAATGAGCACAAATAGAACAAGAATGTCCATGCATTCACCACAAATCTTTTTGCAAAAGGGGCCGATTGCATGCATACAATCTCAAGCTCTGGGCCTGACTGCACTTGAACGTGTCAATAAGCAGCACACTGCAAGGCCTGTGCCCACAAGCTCACATGGGTGGGCTTTCTCAAAGGCCTACCATGTTCTCATCTGAACAATAATCTGATTACTACTAAATATTACTTTTTCAAAAACAAATATGGCATCAGCATCTCATGTGAGGCTTGAAGAAGCCAGGGCCGTGTTTGTGGAATACCCACCAACCTCTATATCGACCATGTTTATATCTGCAAAAGTGAATACACCAGATTGAGTATCATTTGAGAATCAGGCAGCCAATTCTCATGCACAAACATTTTACACAAGATTTATTTTATTCATTTAAGTAATACAGGGGAATGGATGCCCTAGGATGGATGGGGATTATTCATGAATGGACATTTTAAGTGCATAGAAAGAGCTTTTCAAACAACTAAAACCGAATTAGGTGAAACCAGGCCATTATGAACTTATCACTTGATATTTTTATGTAAACATAACAGTATTTGGGAGTACCATTACGTTTAGGAGCATCACAACTCATTTCAATCATTTCATGTTGGAGAGGTTTGATTCTTAAACTTTAATGTTAAAGGGAGTGAACTGAACATATTTTCTGCAAAGCAATGGACGTGGCATTACAAAAGAAAATATTTAACCGTAGTAAGTTGATCACATAATTTGTGACTGTTTTCGACATGCAACAGGTTTACTTGACAGGTGCTGGTGTTTGAATCAAACGATTGTTGTCCTTACTCAACTTATGCATGAATAACACCAAAAGTATAAATAAATACGTTAGTTTATGAAAATGAGCGAATGAACCAACAAGGCAGCAACTACGTGGCAGATAATGAACTGGCTTTCAACAACAGTCAGATCTGCGCTCCTCGTTTTCACGTGTGAGACTTAACAAATCATTTCATAGCTAACGTTACCTCGCTAATGTCAAATTTGAACAGGGACTATAGTTTCCTTTGTATTTTGCACTACAATTGTTTTGTAACGTTAACTTACTGATTTTTCAAAGAAAAGCTAGCTAGCTGTTTACATAGAAACCCGCCCTGTTCCTCCTTAACGGTAACCCAAGGACATAAACTGTATTTAATTATTTGATAGATAGCTAGCCACTGTAGTCAGCCAGCTAACTATATCTTGCTAAGTTAATGTGACGTCACCACTAACCGGAAAAGTGCTGCTAAGTTTACGTTAACTAGCTAACTTAGCTCCGTTACAGTGGGGAGGAAACCAATGGCCAAACCACGTCAACTGGCTTGGTACTAATAGCAATGTTCTTTAGTTTTCAACTGGTAACGTTAGCTAACTGGCTAGTTATTTAAACAGGGCAACACACATTTTAATTCAAACAATATAAATGTGTAACAACCGCTAACCCATGATAACGAGGAAACCGTGAAGTCAGTGGAACCACTACGAGCTAGCTAACGTTAGCCAGGAGGCGACAAGTTATTATTGGCCAGCCTGTCAGCTTGCCAACAGCAAACGTTACTGGTCGAAGTGACAAGTCAATAGCTAAAATGAACAGAACAAAACTATAACCTTTTTAATACAGCATAAGCACTTACAGGTGGACTTACCTATTTTGCTATACACGCCAGTAACACATTGCAAAAATGTCGCTTCCAAACTGAACTCAAACAAACGCTACACCTCGAGCGTCCGTCAGCATTACAGGTCTGTCTAACTTGATTTCAAAAGAACTGGTGCTTTTTTGATTGAAGTACGGTCTAGCCAATAGTGTTAAAGATAGAAATATGCAGGAGTGAGGCGCACCAATCAGAGTTGCGTTAAACCGGGTCCTCGCAATATCAAAGGTATATTTTCAGCCTGTAGGTGAGTGGTGCTTTCCTGTTATGTGTGCATGTGACCGCACAGGGCGCTTAGTGGTATTTAAACCCCGACGGTGATGCTGCTGAAGTGGACAGCTCCCTTTGCTGGCAATTTTCGAGGTAGATGACAGCATCATTCGTGTTATTTGTTTAACAGTTATCGATTGACAAATAATACTAGGCTATACACGGGGATGAGACCACATCTTCATGCTTCAGAATTGGACTCATTTTCTACATTAAATTGATTTTTTTGCAATTAACTTCCGTGAAACTAGGTTACCGAGCTAGCTATCTAGCTAACATGCCATTTGGAGTTTTTTTTCTAGTCAGCCGAGTTTGGAATGGGTTGCTGAAAACACCTGTTACTAAATCTGCACAAAGAGAGCTCATGTAAATAACAAAGTAAAATGTTCTATGACTGAAAATCCAATATGACTTATATTGGGTTGAATTAATTTGCTTGTACGGTTGATCTGACACTGGTAATCTCGACTAGCTACGAAAGCGCACAAATAAAGCCGTTCACTGGGCTTTTTACTCTAAGCCTGGATGCTGTCTGCTAAATATACAGGCAACATGGATGGAAAGGAATTTGCTATGGCGAGATCGATGTGTGATTCTAACTGGCAGCGTTATTTTCGTGGAATCTAAACCAATCTAAAAACACTGCTATTTTAATAAACATCTGGTTGGTCTCGGTTCTCTTGCGTGTCGTGTTACTATCTTTCCATCTTTGACAGAAGGGAGATACGCATTTTCATTAAACATGGGGAAAGATGAATGTAAAACCATGCTGGATGCTCTTAACAAAGTAACCGCATGCTATAGACATTTGGTCATTACCCTCGGGAGCACCTCGGATTCACAGAATCTGCGGGAAGAGCTGAAGAAAACTCGTAAAAAAGCCCAGGAACTGGCCACGGCGAACAGGACGAAACTGACGGCTCTGCTAAAAGACAAAACGATAAGCAAAGACGACCGAACCGAATACGAGCGGCTATGGGTGTTGTTCTCGAGCAGCATGGAGCTGCTGGATGTAGACATGAAAAGATCGTTGGAAATTGGGCAGGATTTCCCAATACAGGTCCCCACCCGGCACCTTATCCAGACGGGCATGACGGGCAGTACCACCACCGTAGCCGCCAGAGCCATGAGCGTACAGAATATGAAGTACGAGGCCGATAGCAACATCGACACAGCGGATCTGAAGGAGCTGCAAACCGAGATCACCCAGGTTGGTCAGATGATGGAAGAAATGGAAATGAAAGTCCAGGTAGCACCGTGGGCAGTAGAAGCCAAGCAGGAGGCAGGTGCTGAGTTGAAGTCCACAGTTAGTGTTGGAAATTCATCCGTTGGGGTTATTTCCATTTGCGAAGAGGAGCCAAAAGACGGAGACGGTGAGCCTGGCCTCATGAAAGTTTTCGCAGGGATAATTTTCACAGCTATCGTGCTCATTGCGGGCATCCTAGCATATTGTGTGATTAACCTTTCCTGAACTAACGTTGTATCAACACGCGAGCTATAGTCTGGGACAATATTAAATTGATGATCTCCGGAGATCAATTTTGCGAAGAACAGGAAAATAGAAGTAGCCTAACTCTTGTCACAAATCCTTGTGGGCTATCGGAATCAACGGACTCATATCGGATTTGTTCGGTTTTAAAGATTGTAAAATATATTTGCTAAGATAAGAACTAGAGGAGACTAGAAAGCCGAGAGAGATGAGAAAATAAACAAGCATGTCATGCCTCGCATGAATGCCAGCGACTCTCATGCAGGTAGTATTGCATTTGTAGTGTAATATTGTGTGTCAAAGTGATGACATTATAAAGTGTTGCGAGGGACCACTGTTAATGGTTAAAACAACGTAAATAATTAGCACATAATCCCAAAGGGGTTAGACCAAATACATGCTTTCTTTTTCTCTGTACAAAATCCCAGATAATTCGATATAGGCTGCGTTAAATGCGGGTTCATGTATACACGTGGTCCTGCGCAAGTCGAATATAGTGTTCACTTGCTAGTTTACCTTCTTTGTTAGAAATAGCCTATCAAAAAGAAATAGCCTAATTGTCAGCCATTGTGAAACATTTTGTCGTCACTGTACGAACTTGAAATTAGCCTAAAATATTTGTCACAACTGTTATCCATAACTAACAAATTTACGAATGTTACATACAAAATTATTCTCAGTTTTTATTTATTATAAATTTTACATTTTACAAGTATTACAGTAACTGTTTACAGGCTGTGTCCTCACACCTATGACTGCTAGCATAGTATTGATATGGAAATTGTACACCATGTTGTGCTCATGAATGGATGAGATGCAGAGGATTTGTATACACAATATAACCTACAATATATTCCTGTGTTCATAGTGTATATACAATGAATTATATTTATTATAATAAATGTTTAATGACAAATTTAAGCATTAATTAACGTGAGATTTTGTTTGTTTTTTATAATACTGTTGCGTCGTACAACGCCTTTTCCTCCGCGTTTCCACTCACGAGTTTGCTGCCAGGTGATGACAATGTAATTACCGTTTCCGCTGCTTGAGTTTAGAAGTTAACGGGTCGCCTACATAGGCTATATTTGGCGTAGGAAAAGATGCATATAGCCTACGGTAAACTTGTTTGTTCTGACTTGTCCAGTTTTATCGTTGTAAATCTAACGAATTCTTCTGATGATTGAGCCCATTTAACTTTGTTAAAAATGGGCAGTGCACATACACCAACATTGTAGTAGGCCTAATAGAAGATTTAGTTGCACAGATCATTTATACCTGTATAGGCCTACTATAGACAATCAGGAAAACGTTTTATTTCAGATTTTGTCTGAAGTATTACAGCAGATTTCCCCATTTTAAGGTGCAGTTTTTGCATATTGCACAGAGAGTCGTGTTCACACTCAAGAGGATATACCTGATTAATAAAAGTTCATAATCTAGGACTTGGAGGCCTCCATATGCGTTGTTTCCTTATGTGATTATGCTCTTGCACGTTGAAAGAGACTCTTCCTGTGTAGGAACTAGGAAGAGTATAAGGTGGAGTGTTAAGAATGGAAGCAGATAAATCAGAGGAGAAAGTGAGATTACAGGATTACCGAAGAGACAAGTAAGACGAACAGAAAGCACAGGAGCCAAAGGGTCAAGGGGGGGATTATCAGATACCAATCAGCTAGTCTCCTTCAAAGACAATAATTGATCTGAGGCAAATCTGGTCAGTGCATTAAAGGTTTGACATTGAAAAGCTGATTTCAACCAATTGGCGACAGATCTCTTCTTGCCTTAAATTCTCCTGTGGATCAACTTGAAATACGTTTGGGGCATGCAGAGCAGAATTTACATCGGAGTCTGAAAGTAGTGTCTATGTGGAGTATAGGCTACACCACACATCAATACCATTTGTTCAATTAATAAATTTCATCCCACATACCGGCAATAAGATATGGCTGATGCAAGAGTGACTCAATGCAATTATGCAAAACAGAATTTTGATACGTCTTCGCACCATTTCACATGTTCAGAATCCAAAACTGTACTCTGCAGTCTCTGTGTACTAGCATCTCTGCACTGATGTAGTTTTGTATATTGTGTATGATTAATTCATCCCTGGCTGCATTTTGTGGCCCTAAAGATCCACCCAGAAAAAGCTGGGTGGATCTTTAAAAAGCTGTGTTTTGTAGTCTTAATCTTCTTCCAGCTGCACCATAACTGAATCCATCAGAAATTCCTGATATACCTGTGGTGTAATTCAGTGTGAGATCCATACCGTACCTTGTAATCCCTTTCATAATTATGTTTTAGAATGTGTCATATAGCTTCAAAGTATAATATACTGGATAAAATGGCTGGAGTCCCACATGCATGTCTGGAGGAGAAATGTGTTTCACGTGACTCAGCCCAGAACAATTATCACATCTGACATAGTCAATCTCAATGGCTGTCTACCTGCGAGACGATGAATATCACACCAATCCCTCGCTCCCACCCATGACACACAAGAAAGGTTGAAAACCAATGTCCGACACCTATTTTTCCTCTGCTTCCTGCATGGATTTTCAGATCTGGCCCTCGAATCCAAATCCGGCCTTGGTTTTCCTTCTCCCAGGTACTTGACTGAACATTTCGTCCTACTGATTAGCCAGACTGTCTTCACGCCTGACTCCCAGGTAAAGGGAAGGTGGGAAAACAAAGCAGATCTCGGCCCACGAGGACCGTGATTTGAGCAACAGGGCATTAGTGCTTTTCGACAGGGATCTTTTGAGACTGCTCATTCAGCGGTTGGGAGTGACCGGCGCTCGGTTTTATCTGCCGTCGCCGGTCACACGCGACATCTGCCCCGCAGCTAAGCTCCAATAAATCTCCAGCAATTTAAAATGACCGGCACAATCACTACACAATCAGTGAAAGGGAATGGATCTGTTCACGAGAAATCAAACCGCTTTTAAACAGCAGCTGAAGAACCACCCGATCTCCATTAGAAGGTTCTCATGTTTACCCATTGGTGGCCACATACTCTTCTTTTAAATAAGCAATAAATTAATGCATGACAAGCATCCCACTTAGGGCTTTAAAAAAAATAAATAAATAAATGTTTGTGACACAATGAATTTTTAAATAAAACTATAGGTGTGTGAACAGAGGCAACATTAAATGCATAATCAAGGAACCGGCGAGGGAATGATCTTGAGGGTTTAAGTGGAGGACTTTGAACAGAAGCAGGGCCCTGATGTTTGCAAAGATACACACACATTTGAATAATGGCCGTCAGCTCCTTTTGGACCGTTTATAACACAGGGCAGCAAGGAGGAGGATGTCTCTATTCTCCGTATCGCACGCCGCCATGTCTCTATTCTCCGTATCGCACGCTGCCAGTAACTCTATTCTCCGTATCGCACGCTGCCCTGTCTCTATTCTCCGTATCGCACGCTGCCAGTAAAAGCTCAGAGACATTGTTTTGTCATCTCCCGTTTGTGTCTGCAACCCTGAAATGTGGCAGTCATGGGAGTGGAGGGGTACGCCATTCCTCCATCAGTCCTCTGCCCGATATAAGCACCCGGGGGAACTCACCATCTCTCTCCTTCTAGGACTGTGGGATTCACTAAGGGTCACCTCAGACTCAACACTACCTGGAGTGGTAGTCTTATGTCTTAATTACTTAATGGAAAAAACCGGACGCTAAGAGGATAGAAGATAGTTAAGGTGTAATAATGAACCTTTGATGCATGAAAGTCAAGTTTCTGAACCGCACTGTGCCAAAAATATATTTTAAATGCATATATTCTTAACGGAATTTTTAGAATATTATTTTCATTGAGGTACATCTGAATACGACACAAAAGCTCAACATTTGCATCCATTTTGTTTTCCATTTCCCCTGTAACTATATCTTCATTTATTCAATGACTGATGTTCTTATGCCCACCTTTCCTCCGTGGACCCACTGAACTCCACTTAGACAAAGTTCTTAACGTATAAAAACAATAAAATACCAGCAGTGCCTTATTATTTTTTTAATTCTAATTAATTTTATGTAACTGCATGCTTAATACACACTATAGTGCCTGTATACTGCGCTGCATGCATCTGCTAAATTATAACAAAATGGCACAATTATGATCGCAAGCTGTCCCTGTACAGAAGCATGTATGAATCACAGGAACATCCGTTATCACAGTCCTGCCCACGGACATGAATGGAACCAACATATTGGTCAATGAGTGGCAGGGCGTTCCGAGTAGGCCTACTGGTATGTACATCACAGGTAATACATTTCAACCTCATTGCCATGGCAACCACCCACAGCCTCAGCAGAAAAGACCAGTTGTTCTCGAGAGTGATTTCTCCTCTCACAGCCGAAAGCGGGGTGCAAGGACTATAGTAGTACAACACAACACATCGAGCATCATTTACCAGATTATCATTTGTATTCCACTGCAAAACACCCCAGGGTCTATAAAAACATGGCTCGTTTATGTCACTTATGTGCACACTCACATCACCACATATAGCTCCATATATTTATAATCCCTTATAATCCTCATTATTATATCAGAATAATTTGGCCCTGGGTCAAAAAGGAGGACACTCGACTGTAGGGAGGTCACCTGCTTTCCTGCATAGAAAGCCAAACATGTCTGTATCTGCCTTTGTTGAGCGTTGGAATGGTTTTTTTGTTGCATTTTAAAGGGCCTACAGGTAGGTATTAAGAATCCAACATAACTTACTGTGCATGAATAGTGCATAATCAGAGCAGCAGTTGCGGGCACCTTCTTCAAATGGGCTGTATATAAAATATGGATTACACTGGAATTTTGTAGTTTGGTGTATTTACAATTTTTAATGTTCATATTCCATACAAATAAAATGAAACAATCCAACAAATGAAAACTAAATGCTGCATCGAAGCATTCATTAAGGAACACAAAATATCCTGAAGTGGATCCAACTTTGATGCAATGATCATAAAGTAATAGGTATGCACATACAGCCAATTGACCAATAATTCTCCAAAACTAAGCGTGCAGGCCAAAAACAAAAACACACAGGCAATAAATAATCAACTGATAATACTTAATACACATCGTAACTCATCAAAAACCATCATGCATAACAAACAACAAGGGACAAATCTGATAATGGCAGTTGGAGAAGCATGCAGCTCATCACATATGAATAGCATTAACCTCAACAGAAGAGAACAGAGAGTAGAGAAGCATTTTAGAAAGGCTTATCAGTAGAAGCTCTTGTTCGGGCTAATAAAGATACTGGATAGATTTTGAATTGGATATAATCATGCACATTTTCTTAGAATGGCCTTTTTAAATTATTTTTTGGAATTTGTTAAGAGTTACTTTCCGAGTTAATTTGTGTGGACGTGCCTGTAAGCATGGGCCTAGCATTTTGGTGTTGACAGCCAAATTCAGTTAAACATGATTTTTACAATTGCAGTTAAACTTAATATATTAATAGGCCCTCAATGGGTCCCTTAAGATATTTTAGTTGTGTAGAAGTACTTCAATTGATGGAAGTGGAAAACACCATCTGGGGCGTCATTCCAGAACATCTATCAATTAGGTTCAGATCAGGTGAATGAGAAGGCAATGACCACATCCAAACCATGCCACCAAAAATGCACCCGACACGACTGTAGAAAGGTCAGAACTCTTAATTTCTGCAACGGTTATGTTCTGCTCACTACATGCAATGGTTGCAAATGTTCACAAAAGTTTCTTTCAATTCAATTTCAATTCAGGACATGAATTGAATAATGCACATACACCGATCAGTCAAGTGAATAACATTGATTATCTCATTGTTATTTTGGTTCTGTACTCTAGCACTTTGAGTTTGAAAGGATACAATGACAATGAGGTTGAAGTGCAGACTGTCAGCTTTAATTTGAGGGTATTTTCATGCATATTGGATGAACCGTTTAGAAATTATAGAACCTTTTGTACACCCCCCCCCATTTTTGGGCATCTAGTCCCACCCCCCAATTCCCATAAAGATCCATTCAAATGCAGAGACGTTATAGTATCGCTTGTAAGAGTACCAGAAAATAAGATATCAAGAGTCTTTTGATGTTGCTGGGTCACAGACATCAGGAAGTCATGTCAAACAAAGGATATGCGACAAAATATTAAAAATGATTACTTTATTCTACATTATGTTAAACTGTCCAATATTGTCCAATTTCTAAACGGTTCATCCGATATGGAAAAGTGCTAGAGTACAGAACCAAAATAACGAGATAATGATATTCACTTCACCTGTCAGTGGTTTTAATGTTGTGGCTGATCGGTGTAAAAAATTTTTTTTTATTGTTTCAATTTCAATTAATTTCAAACTGAAAAGGAATCCATTCTAGGAGATTTGGAGAATTCAAATTCAGGATTAGAATTATTTTATCCTGGTGTGGTATAATTTTATCCTGTCTAATATATTTTCTTATTTAGTACAAGTGCTATAAATGGCCAAATTCAATTTCAAACTTCAATTTGCTGCTGTCACAAGTAGCAGTTGTTAGTTTTAACCACGTAAAACTCTTGATCAATTAAAATGATTGAAAACGCATGCAAATTCTCGTATAATTTTTTTCTCTTAAATCATAGATTTAAAACCAAAATCATATATTTTACATAAAGAATCAAAATTAGAAACTATGATGTAGCCAATTTTCAGAGATCAGTCTTGAATAAATCCTGAGTTCTTATACTGCCAACAACAGGAAGATATGGTATTGACCATTTGAAGGCCGTGATTCTTGTGGGAACTATCATGGCGTATAATTTTTGACCAATCAGTGGTGTCACAATTTCAAGGGCTGCCGTTCAAAGTAAACTTCAAGGGAATATCTGTACAGAATGGACATGTGATAAACCTTCAGCTCTCGTGTTTAGAAATGGCATACTTTACATCAAAAGTAAAATCGTGCCATTTTCCTGTTCATACAACTGTAAAAAGTAAGTATACATATTCATATTCATTTTGAATAAGTATACATATTCAAAAAAAGTGATTAGCCTTAACATTTGAACATAATACGTTTGACTTGTTGGCTTTTGCTTTAAAACTGATAATTTCCCACTAATGGTTTAGTTTCATTGACTGTGTGCACACACTTTCCTATAAATAAGACCCCATAGATTTCACCTGTCCGTTTATAATGTATTTTAAAAATGGTACCTCATTGGAACTGTTGGCCATATAGCACATTGCATGAAATTAAAGCATTAATTGATCTGACTGATTAAACTTCCTTGTATGTTAATATGGGACATTTATTCTTCCTGGCATGCATAGGCATTTTTAAAATGCATTTATTTATTTTTTAAACTAAATTTGGCACCCAACATGGGGCTGTACATATCCAATTCCCACCCTAATTTAGAATGAAACGTGGACCCCTAACCCAGTGGTTCCCAAAGTTTATCCTGGAGGACCCGTGCGTATGCTGGTTTCCCTTCAAACCACAATTGCGATCCCAGAATTTTAACAAGCTGTTCATTTTTCTTAATTACACTTTTCTTGTTTAGAGGGATTATTTACCCTCTTAAGACACATTGTCAGAAATAGCTACGCATGCCATGAAGAATAAAAGTCCCACATTATGCTATATTGCATCAAGACAAAAAGAAAAAATTACTGACCAAACTGAAGGCTGAGGTAAATCAACAGGCTCCTAATTTGTGAGTGTGCACACATTGCCACTAAAACAAACCGTTGGGTAGATAATGAAGAACCCAAACAAAGCAAATAACGAGGCAAACTGGCACCATTTTAACAAGTTTAAGAAAAAAAAATGAAGAACAAACTTAAACATGTGTTCAACAACGGTAAATGAGCAAGATATTGGCTGTAACACAAACCAGCATACACAGGGGTCCCCCAGGGACAAGTTTGAGAACCACTGCCCTAACCTACTAAACCCTCCCCATACCCCATTAACTGAACTGAAATGAAACAAAGAATATGAGGTTGCAGATTTGTCAGCTTTAATTTGCGGGTATTAACATCCAGTAGCAAGAATACACTGGCAAGCTCACCAACAGAAAAGACAACCTGATAGACCACACAAGCCCACTGCAGTGGATGACTGACGAATACTCCTGTCAGGGGGAAGAAAAACCCCTTTTCAACTGCCAAACAGATCAAGAACACTCTCCAGGATGTAGGCATAGAGGTGTCAAAGACTAAAATAAAGAGAAGACTACACCAGCATAACCTCAGGGTTCACTGCAAGATGCAAACCACTGGTCAGCCTCAAGAACATGACAGCCAGGTTTAATAGTACAAACCCCAATTCCAAAAAAGTTGGGGCAGTATGTAAAATGCACATAAAAGCAGAAAGCAGTGATTTGTAAATTCTCTTTTACATACAGTGGTGTTCAAAAAAATAGCAGTACAACATCAGTAACCTGATGAACCACTGTTATTTGTAGTAGTGATATTTCTGCATGGCAAATAATTTACTTGTAGATGTAGTAGTGTAATAGAAAAACAACAGACCCAACTGTCATGACATGCACGCTGCTTGTTCTGAGTAATTGACTCATTCATTGAAAGGGGCGTGTTCAAAATAATAGCAGTGTGGAGTTTAGAGAATTAATTCATTCTGTGAAAAAAAACAGGTCAATCAGGTATTCCACAGGTATACAGGTGATGCCATCATGATTCTGTATAAAAGGATATCAAAAGACTCCTGATATCTTATTTCCAGGTACCCTTAGAAGCAATACTATAACCTCTCTGCATTTGAATGGATCTCTATGGGAATTGGGGGGTGGGACTAGATTAAGCTGTAAATTACACGGGAATAGTATGGAACCCATGGTTGGCTAAATGGCTGTAAGTCAACAAGGGTCTGAGGTATCAAACAAGCCTTAAAACCATCACTCTGCTGCCAGAAATACAGTAGATATGGATGGATAACTTGAAGGGTTTCTTCTCCTGACTTATTTTTCCATAGAGTTCAATAGGAAAATTTGTGAGGAGAAACAACCCTTCAAGTGATCCATCCATATCTACTGCATATCTGGCAGCACAGTAATGGTTTAAGGCTCGTTTGATACCTCAGACCCTTGTTGACTTACAGCCATTTAGCTAACCATGGGTTCCATACTATTCCCGTGTAATTTACAGCTTAATCTCATCTGTGAAACAGGGTGGAGGTAGTGTTATGGCTTGGGTGGAGGTAGTGTTATGGCTTGGGCATGTATGGAACTGGAACTGGCTCACTTGTCTTTATTGATAATGTGACTGCTGACAGCAGCAGGATGAATTCTGAAGTGCACAGAATCATCATATCTGCTCAGATCCAACAAAATGCCTCAAAACTCATTGGACGGCGCTTCACTTTGCAGCAGGACAATGACCTCAAACACACTGCTAAAGCAACCAAGGAGTTTTCAGGACCGAAAAGTAGAACTCAATCACCCGACCTGAATCAAATCAAACGCGCGTTTTGCTTGCTTAAAGGGATAGTTCGGAATTTTGGACATAATGTCTCTATTACGACTTACCCATGATGTAGTTGATTGATGGAAACCATTTTCAGCTAATTCCACGCTGTCTCTTCTTTTGGACATACACACGTTGCTAATGCTAGCGCAACTCTATGGTAAACCTATATTCTCTGTGGAAGTACAGCGGCGGAGCGAACGTGGCCATTGCAACTTGTTGCTCTTTTTTGTTGTTGTAGTCGACCAGTGCCAGCACTACATTCGCAGGTAACGTAAAGTATCGCTCCGCCGCCGTACTTCCAGAGAATATAGGTCAGCACAAAGTAAAGGATTCAACGATAGTTTGACTTAAAAAATTATGGTATAAACACTCAAAATAACCCAGATAGACTGTCGTCGTATTTTATTTGCTTTTGGTGGACTGTGGAGTGTTTAAGTGCATTTGGTAGTGGATGCTACCGGTTACCATAGTGCTGGCACTGGTCGACTACAACAACAAAGAAGATCATCCATCAAGTCCATCAATCAACTACATCATGGGTAAGTCGTAATTGAGACATTATGTCCAAAATTCCGAACTATCCCTTTAAGACAAGACTGAAGGCAAAACTCCCCTCAAACAAAAAGTAACTGAAGATGGCTGCAGTACAGGCCTGGCAGAGCATCACCAGGGAATATACCCAGCATCTGGGGATGTCTACGGGTCGCAGACTTCAGACAGTCCTCAAATGCAAAGGATTTGCAACCAAGTACTAAATACACTGCCTGGTCAAAAAAAAAAAAGTCGCCGTTGCACCCGTCATGCATAGTGCCCACTGTACAAGCCTCTGGAGGCAGTGTTATGATCTGGGGTTGCTTCAATTGGTCAGGTCTAGGCTCAGCAACGTTATGCAGCAATAAAATGAAGTCAGCTGAATACCTGAATGTACTGAATGACCAGGTTATCCCATCAATGGGCATATTCCAGGACAACAATGGCAAGATTCATCGGGCTCAAATTGTGAGTGTATGGTTCAGCGAGCATGAGGAATAATTTTCACACATGAATTGGCCATCAGAGTCCTGACCTTAACCCCATTGAAAGTCTTTGGGATGTGCTGGAGAAGATTTTACGGAGTGGTTCGACTCTCCCGTTGTCAATACAAGATCTCGGCCAAAAATTAATGCAACTCTGGACGGAAATAAATGTTGTGATGTTGCATAAGGTTGTCGAAACAACGCCACGACGAATGTGCACCGTAATCAAAGCTAAAGGCGGTCCAACGAAATATAAGTCTCACTTTTTTTTGGCCAGGCAGTGTATGATGACTTTATTTCAGTAATGTGTCTAATTACTTTTGGTCCCCTAAAAAGGGGGGGATATGTATAAAAAGGGCTGTAATTCCTACATGAATCATTGGATATGGATGTAAATACCCTTAAATTAAAGGTGACAGTCTGCACCTTGACCTCATATTGTTTTATTTCAAATCCAATGTGCTGGAGTACAGACCCAAAGAAACAAAACATGTGTCACTGTCCAAATACTTATGGCCTGCACTGGATATTTTTCCAAAAAGACGAGTTATGATTATTCACACCCGTTAAAATAATTTACAAACCCCAATTCCAAAAAAGTTGGGACAGTATGTAAAATGCACATAAAAGCAGAAAGCAGTGATTTGTAAATTCTCTTTACAAATATTTAATTAAAACAGTACAAAGAAGAGACATTTAATGTTTTACCTTATAAACTTTACTGACTTTTAACTGTCTTTTTTTTGCCCCTGTGCCAACTTTTTTGGAACGTGTTGCAGGCATCAAATTCGGTATTAGCGTACATTTACAAAAATCTATAAAGTCGATAAGGTAAAACATTAAATCTATTTCATTGAAAACAGTACAAATATATGTAAAAGAGAATTTACAAATCACTGCTTTCTGCTTTTATGTGCATTTTACACACTTGGAATGTTTTGAATTGAATGAATTGGGGTTTGTAAAATAACATGCGGCAGAAATAAATCGCCATTAACATTCATTTTTTAATTTTTATTATTTATTATTAAGTTCAACTTAAAGTTAATCTTAGGGGAAAGTATGGGCCTCCCATGACTGCCTGTTTTTTGACCAAACCTAATCTTTGCAAGTCGCCCTGGATAAGAGTGTCTACTAAATGGCAAAATGCAAAGTAAAGATGGCATTTTACACTATTAGGTCAGTAATTAAGAGGTTTTAAACCACTGGAACAGCTGGTAGAGGACTCAAGCCCATTTTCCCCCCATGCACAGTGAGCAGGTTCTTTGGGAGCCAATGGGCCACAGTAGGAGTTCTACAAAACTTGGTTGCATCCAAATCTGCTTTCAGAGTCCACCTCCATGCCAATAAGCTGCCAAAAACAGAAGCCAATTAACAAAAATACATTTCTGGAGTTTGCCAAACAGCTTACTTCCACACACTAGAACTTGGAAACCAAAATTGAACTTTTTGGCCATGCACACTAGCAGTGAATCTGGCAACGGAAGATGGACACTTATGTTGAAAAGAACGTCAAAACTACAGTGAATTATGGCGGTAGGTCTTTGTAGTATTATCCTACAGACAGGAGGGTGCACGAATATGGGTGTATTATTGTCTCAAAAATACACTAATAAAGAGGATGAACCTTTCACAACTAAAATGAGATTCACAAATAAATGTAACTGATCCACAAATACATGTAACTGATTCACAATTAATTGCAGTGGATTCACAAATAAATGCAACTGCTTCAAAAATAAATACAACTGATTCACAAATGTTTTTGCACTCACAAACATGCGTCTCCCAAACTAATTGACTGTGCACTTATGCAACGCTTGGCGTGTGGAATCGCTTGCAGTCATTCGTTTGTGAATCATTTTATTTGTGGAAGGTTCATCCTATTTATTTGTATATTTTTGAGACAATAATACCCCCATAAGTATTATGGAAGAAAATATGCCATTAATTAAAATAATTTTATTTAATTTGTTTGAGGTATGTTTCACGAAGCCAGAATGTTCAGCTATTAAACAAAAATTGTTTTGTGTCATATCTGTGATTTGTTTATTTGCTACGAAGTAAAAAAAGCTGGGTGAACATCCTCCAAGTGTGGTGATTCCATAATTTTTGCCAGGGGTTGTAAAAGGTTTTGCACACACTAAAGATCTTAGTAAATCAGGCCTTAAGCGTCTAATTAAGAACAGCTAACGGCTTGTTACGGTTTGAATGAATACCAGCTAACGGCTTGTTATGGTTTGAATGAATACCAGTTAACGGCTCATTACGGTTTGAATGAATACCAGTATACACAGCGGGTCCCGTCATGACTAACTTCGTAAACACCTGATCTCAAGCATTTTATAAAGGCATGTAACATATCTCATGTGAATGAGACGCTACAAACTATGGTTGCCAAAGTCATGCTTATAGGGTGTTTTAAGGTAGAAAGCTGACCGGGCCCAATGTTATGAAGTAGATTTAAGGCCTTGAAATTGATGGAATCAAACAAACAAAAGAAAAAGGTTTGGAGACACATCTCAAAAGGTGCGGTTTTTCCATACATTCAGTCACTGTCGCTTTCACTGTCTGATCTCACATAGCACCCCTCTTCTCCAGTGAACTCCACAAACCTGCCACCTGGACACAAAATGAGTCAGTTAAAATTCCTCAATAACACTAAATACATTTCCTTTAAAATTAAAAATGACAGTTACAAACATTTAAAAATTAAAATGAAAGGAGAACATAGACCACAGTTAATCCACATAAAATGCACAAACTTGCTTTTAAGTAAGAGGTGTTATAAAGGTTATATAAATAGTTAGTTTTGACTTATTTTATGTGAAATATCATTTTATGATCAAAATAGAATAATGTGAACAATAAGAATGAGCTTTCTAAATCCTGAGCATTTGTGAGTGGTTGTTACATCCAAATAAAATGGAAATTAGTGTCTTGGATAGCATCTAGAGGTCGCCATGCCTGCTGCCAACTGGATCAAAGCAATCTCCGATCAACTCCTGCATCAATCTCACATCCTGCTTATCAATATAGCCTGGATATAGCCTGCATGTACCATATAGAAGTAGACCGTGTGACTGAGGCTTAAGATCAAAAAAGCAAACTACACTAGTTTCTGTGCAATGCGTCTCTTCATGTAGTCAATATGAAAACAAAACCTTTGCACCAACACACCCATTAAATAAAGGGACATGCACACAAGGATGTACACCCATGCAGAATTAGGAACACAAGTGCAAGATCACACGCAAGATTGTACATTACGGATGTGCATCAGCCTGCTTCCGGTAACACTACAGTCCCAGTCATTCCCATTTCCTGCCTTTGAAGTGGGAGGCGCTGAGACAAAAGCCTCGTGAGACAGCACATTCTCAATCGTCCATCTGGCCACATTATATAATATTATGGCCCTGATTCACTAAGACCTTTAGCAAATGCAAAACCTTTTAGCACGCGCAAGACTAATAACCAATGATTGGCGCAAAACAAATATCACAATCAATCACTGGTCACATTATTGGTTTTGCATGTGCTTGAAGGGTTTGCACATGCTAAAGGTCATAGTAAATCAGGCCCTATATAGCACATTGACAGACTACCGTTCATGCGCTTCAGGTATGAACAGCAGGGGGGCAGGCTTTTTACACGACCAGTGTAAATAGTGGTATAAATTCAACACATTTAGCACTGCGTAGCCAATTACAGCATAGCCAAATATACCTCTTTCCCCAACTGGCAAATGTTCCAGTACAGACGTCGCCTTCTCCATTGCTGGTTCATCCCCCTCATAGTGGTCAAAATCAAAGGTCACGAAGGCGTTCTATTGGAAAAAAATTTGTTAGACGTTAAACTCCTCTTTGCAGAGAAGCCTAGTTCACTCTGATCCTCCATACACTTCACTTCGGTCAGAATATGACTAACGCAGCCGTCATCTGTCTGCAGTCTTGCACGGTTTAAATGTGCATCAGAGGGGGAATTTTTTTTTACAAAACATCTCATTTCTTTTTAAATCTGTGCAAGGCTCAGTGCTTTTAGAAGCACTTTTATTTGGGACTTGGCTACAGTTGACATATTCATTTGACACGGCTTATTTTTTATTAAAACTTATACAGCAAAAAGCTGCGCAATTCCTTTGGATAAGAGCGTCTGCTAAATGCCTAAAATACAATGTTATACGTTGTAATGTAAAATGTTAAAGCACAGAGCCCTTATGCACATTACAGTGAAAACCCGTTTTTACAGCTTGGTTCATGGCGTCTCCTGCTTCCTGGTCATCTCAGCAGGGACCCGGGGAGGCCTAACCTTGCGCTTCAGCAGCACGTTCCAGGCCCCTTTCTCCTCCTTAATCAGCCGCACGACTGGCTCATTACACTTTACATCCCAAGTGGACTCGTCCGCCACGATGGTCCCTCTCAGCTCCAGGTCGGCATGGTAATGCCTGCCATTGAGACGGGCGCTGCAAGACAAAGCCGTCGGCGTTGATTCCAAACTCCCCTCTCCACAGAGCGACAGCACCCGTCAATCTGAGTGGGGACGCAATCCGTCTCTACCGATCGCTACGCGCAACAGGACAGAGTTTCTTCCATTCATAAGGAGAGGAAAAAACGAAGGACACCGCAGTACGTTTCCCCAACAACCGAATACACACAGGTTTTACAGTCATTTAAATTTATTAAATATTATTAGTTATTAAATTCTCCTCTAGATGAATACAATTAAAAGAAACCTAAAGGGGCACACAGTTCTGCTGTTTTGAACCGGGACCTTTGAAAAATGCACAATGTGGAAACATTAGGCTGTATATTCATGGGGAGCTTTGAGCTGCCAGCTACTGAACACTGATAAAAAGATCACCTGTACACCGGTCTGATAAATCACCTGTACACCAGTCTGATAAATCACCTGTACACCAGTCTGATAAATCACCTGTACACCAGTCTGATAAATCACCTGTACACCAGTCTGATAAATCACCTGTACACCAGTCTGATAAATCACCTGTACACCAGTCTGATAAATCACCTGTACACCAGTCTGTCGGAGAAGAATTCACACTTCTGCTCTGTGGGATTGAGGAGTTTTATGTTCAGCACGACAAAGTCTTCCCTCTCAAACCACTTGATATGTGGGTGGAAGCTGTGGAGGAGAACAAGAGCTGCATGAAGAAACTGCAGACGGCAGACCCACGGGCAGATAAAGCCACTGAAACGATCATTTTTAGCAAATGGCAAAAGTATGTTATAAAAGTTATATTTTATTGGACAGCACAGTGTAGAGAGACGGGAAGAATAGGGAGCGAGAGAGAGAGGAAGAGACATGCGATAAAGGTCGTGTGGCCGGTCAGTTTGCTCATTGGCTTCGCAAAGAGCATGTGCCCTCACACAGATGCACCCGAACAGGGCGAATGAGGCATCTCGGTTTTGACATCTATGGTATTCTTACTAGAACAAAACCTCGGATGACTTTCACACCTGAAACACTGAAAGAAACGTGTATGATAGACGAGGCCAACGACAAAATGGGCTCAGAGGGTGACTGAGGTGTCAAGCTGATGATAGACAGGAACGTGCACACGCACACATTTACAGTGGGAGCATTTCCAGTGTACTTAACCACAGATATAAATGCAGGCAGACAGAGCGGCTTTGTGGGCACAGAGGAAGGGCGTTACCGTATGGCCTGCGTTTGCTCCTCCTCTGCTTGGCGGGCTACAGGGGGCGGTCCACAGCTGCAGCTCGACCCCACGTTTAATCCGTCGCCCAAGGCCGGTGCCGGGGCCTGGACCCCATTCTCTAGGGAGGCGGCGGCGGCGGCAGGGGGCCGCGGCTTGCTCTCCGGGGCTCCTGAAACGGCACGCGGCCCGTTCCGCACGGGAGCATCCATACCTGGGAAGGGCAGGAGGCTGTGACACGACCCCACCCTTGCCCCGGTCTCTGGGATTCCCAGGGGGGCCTGAGGACCATTCTCCGCTGGAGATGCAGGGACTCCAGGCTCGCTCTCCGCTGGAGATGCAGGGACTCCAGGCTCGCTCTCCGCTGGAGATGCAGGGACTCCAGGCTCGCTCTCCGGAGGGCCTTTGGGCTCCTGTGGCCCTGGCTGCAGACTCTGTGTATAAGCTTTCATGATGTTCGCCAGGGCTTCTGCAGGACTCTTCAGCCTGGTCTCCAGCGCTTCTGCGGGGGCCTCTGGCCTATCACACGACACCACAACATGTCACAATGCATCCTGACATCCATTGTGAACACAGTGATGAAGCCCTCATTAAGCTGCACCATTACCTCCACACGACATGCACATAAAGAGCACCTCACTTGTACATATCAGGTGGAAAGCTTTATATAGAGGATATCAGGGCTTTACAAGTTGCATTACATTACATTCATTTGGCAGATGTGAGGGTTTTTACATCCATATCGGGTGAACCGTGTAGCAATTGTAGCCGTTTTCATACATAGTCCCCCCCCCCTATTTTAGGGGACCAAAAGTAACTGGACAAATTAACAAACTGAAATAAAGTCATCATATTTAACATTTGGTCGCATGACTTCCTGATGTCTGTGACCCAACAACATCAAGAGACTCTTGATATCCTATTTTGAGGTAATCTTACAAGCAACACTAAAACCTTAACTTTAAGTTTATGTTAATTTGTCCAATTACTGTCTAAAAAGGGCTACAATTGCTACACGGTTCACCCGATATGGATGTAAAAACCCTCAAATTAAAGCTGAAAGTCTGCACTTTAATCACGTAGTCACTGTTCCATTCCAAAGCCAAAACAACAAAAATTGTGCCACTGTCCAAATACTTATGGACTGCACTGTATTTACACCTGGTCTTAAACAGATATCCATATCCGAACAGCTGTGATCTGATTTTCATCTGTTCATCAGCAGTGTGTTTACACCTGCCAATAGAATGCCTCCCACATTCTTTCCCATCATCAACATTGTGATTGGATTTCACTTCCCCTCGCATTCTGTAAAGTAGGCTGTAGTACCTTAGCTAGCGGACTTAAATGCAGGGCTTAGACAAACAATGTCAGGCCCACGAGAAGTTGTACTCCTCGATGCAACTTATACATTTTCTGGGCAACCAAGGCAGAGACCGTCTTTGAAGACCATACACCCTAGACGACGACGACCCACCAACGGCGATTGTACAGTTATAGCGGTTATAGCGGCAGCCGTTGTGAAGGAGGCAGCGGATGTGAGAAAGGAGCCAGGAGTGGCGAGAGCACAAAGCGCTGAATGCTTTCCATGACGGCGATTGGCAAGCAAATTTCCGCACGAGGCGGCGTGCGCTCGAAATCAAACGCGACGCTCGGCAACCGGTCCCGTCAAGAAGAGACGCGCATCGTCGCTCGGCTGTTCCGGGCCAAAAGCGTGGCGCCGTGGCCAAGTGGTGGCTGGCCACTGGAGCCGACGATAGAACCATCGCACATTTTTGGCGGAAGTGAAGCATCAGCGGTGAGCCTATATTTGTACATGACGTGACGAAAGCAGTAAGTCAGAATGTAACGGGTACATCGACCTTCCAATGGTTGAGCGGCTTGGGGAAATTGTGTCTGGCTTTGAGAGCAGATGGTTTGCCCCAGTGAACAGGGGGTGTGTGTATATGTGTGTACATACAGTGCCCTCCATTATTATTGGCACCCCTGGCAAAGATGAGTAAAAAGGGTTATACAAAAATTCACCGTTTGGTGAATTAGCTCAATCTCACACTGAAAAAATGAGAAAAATCCACCCGTTAATTAAAGTAAATTTATTATGAGAAAAAAAAAATCCAATTGGGGAAAGCATGTTCCCTCTAAGGCAAGCGATGCCAACCCCCCATTCTCGCCACACCTAGAGGCCCATGAGTGGGGGCCCATGTGACCACCGGGGGGTGTGGGGGGGCCCATCCATGCAGCAGAGCAGTGCCTTAGCAAGCCCATTTCTATGACATCTTTAAAGTGATACTGCAGTCAAAAACCGATTTTTCGCGTTGAAAACCGATGTTTTGGGTTAGATTATGATCATATACAACTGTTTATGTCCGAAAATCTCATGTTTAGTCAAAATGGTTTTTTCCTGAGTTTCTGTGTCGGCTTACCATGCACTGCATGTCCGGGGATTCGTGACGTCACGAGATCCTTAGCATAAAAATGGGTGGAGTCTTGTACAGTGAGCAGAGAGCTCAGTGGCAGAGAACAGGAAGGGGGGCTGAGTCAGTTCACCAAGACACACCCTTTCACTCATTGACCTTATGAATATTCATAATATGACTACGTGGCATCATCATATGACCACACCTACTCACGAGTTGAAGCGGTAAAAAAAAAAAGACCTTAGAAAAAGCACTGCAGTATCTCTCGTATGATTCTTCAAAGAGCCATCTACCTATGGGGCCACGTTTGCATCGTGGATTTTGAGAGCGCAGCTCAGTAAATACAGTAATGTAACACAGGATACAAAGCACTATTGAGGAGTGACTGTTGGGGACTGTGTGTATTGTACTCATCCACTCACCGCATGTTGGGGCTGGGTTCTCCAGCAGCGGTTGAGGCGGACGCTTCCCGGC
The DNA here is from genome assembly GCA_029718625.1 of Synaphobranchus kaupii. Taxonomy (NCBI): domain Eukaryota; kingdom Metazoa; phylum Chordata; class Actinopteri; order Anguilliformes; family Synaphobranchidae; genus Synaphobranchus; species Synaphobranchus kaupii. Next base: position 6,385,118 of record CM056388.1, on the reverse strand, counting down.
TCAAGGCTCCGAGGAGCTCCAGATGCTCCGGGTTGCTCGTGCCCATCCCAGTAGCCAGGACCTCAGAACGCACATTGTACTCGTTTATGGTGGTCTTCAGTCCCGGCAGACGCGTCATTCGCACCTTTTGCATTCGCGCCAACAACACAAAGACTGGCGTTAAGCATCAATATTACGTGATCTCAAGGACCTTAACGTCTGAAACATCACGGACAGGTTCAGTGTGGATATGACTGCATTCAAAACCTACGAGTGAATGGGCGCAAACTCCATGTTGCCTTGTGTGTAATGGTAGCCCCAATAGCAAGCAGTGAGCCATTTCACAACAGAATGACAGCCATAAAAACTGTGTCACAATAAAGCCAACGACAGTTCTACTCCATTACTGCAACATATCACTTCTACGTTAAAGCTCACCATAGGATCCAACCAGACTGTATTTCCCAGGCTCAGGACAATTTTGGCATGATGCTCCACTCCTTTAATCTTCTGGCTGATGCTTCTGTTGACCTGACGAGGCATGATGTTTACAGCCGATTAGGTCATACAATCCCAGGTACTCTGGCTCTCGCACAGTCTGTCCGTCTACCTTTCAAACAGAGCCATTATAAAAGTGGTGAGAAGGGGGGTGGGTTCCTAATTAATGGTGCCGTGGTGGAGCTGTTAAGGTGCTCACAGAGTGTTGAAAACAGGGAGCAGACACGTACGTGGACTGTTGCCTTTCACAGCCCAGCATACTTGAAGCGCACTCAAAGCGTACCAGTCCCTTTGAGCATACTTGAAGCACACCCAAAGTGTACCAGTCCCTTTGTAGACAACATTTCTCATCATTTTTGTGCGCAAATTGGAAACAACAATGGCGTCGTTCATGGAAAAAATATTACTGTACGAAGGTGGTACACTTCTAGGTACACAAAAAAAATAACTGCCTCGACGGACGTCTGCTCAGGGTCCGCTATGATGTCATTCAGGTCCATGCGGACCCTGCAGACATCAGTCCGCATACTTTTTTTTTGGCGACTACGAAATGGCCTTTAACAGTGGAGAGGGTTGAGAGGGTTAAAGACCTTTGGGTTCCAGTCCACTTCCCCGTCAATGGGCTTGGCCCGACACACGATCATCTCCAGGGCCTGAGGCGGCAGGCTGTGCAGCCGGCTGGGCAGCATCAGCAGCTGGTGGGCCTTCACTTCCTGTTCGCGTCCCTCGTCCAGGAAGTGCACCTTAACGCTGCAGAAGAGACGCTCGCCTTTGTCGGGCGCGACAAGCACCTTGACCCTGTCAGAGGTCACAGCAAGCAGCAGGACGAATAAGTCACTAACATTAAGAGTGTTTTCCAAAAATACTGTAAAAATGAATAATGTAACATTTTTTTGAATTCATTCTTTTGTTAGATACTCTGGTTAACAAGTGGCTGATATTCTACTTCTTAAGGGCCCATCAACAGAAGAAATGCATGCAAATTTCCCATACACTTCAATGTAAAATGGAAAACAGAAAAACAAATGGAACTCTGTCATGCTTTAATGGATTTTCATGAAACTTCATCAGGTGGTACATCAGTAAATTCCGCATTGAACCATAGAGCGAATTTTGATTAATCTGTTGCCATGGCAACGGCCTCAGCCAATCAAAAAACAGTAGGCTGTAATTTAGAAAGTATGTAAGATAGCAAAAAATAGCTCTATGGTTTAATGAAACATGTATCAGAGTATCTGTGCAAAATTTTATTCTGATGTTCAGTTATGGAGATACATTTGTTTTGCTGTAGCACCATTTTACATTGAAGTCTATGGAAAATTTGCATGCATTTCTTTACTGTTGATGGGCCCTTTATGAAGGACTTGCTGTAAAAATACAGGCAGCAGGGAACTGCTCTGCTAGCATCTAGCAGCAGGCTTGTGCGATTTATCTATCCGCTATATTTGTTTTCAGACTGCAAGTTATTATTCATAAAGGATTTCTATAAGCGTTTTATTGTTTGTTCCGTCGATACTTCTCCGGGTTGTGTACGATTAATCGTGACATTTATATTGTGATGACTGTGTTTGCATTACATGTGTTTGTATGTTTTTTTTAACGTATTCAAATGACAGCACTAAAAGAAACCCCTTTGGGGATAATAAAGTTGAAAGTTAAGAGCTGAAAGTATAAATAACAGTGCATTTACGCTGATTTGCAACTGGAATCGGCCGAACTACTCCAGAGGAGACCCGGATGACATACCTGCGATAGACGCCCTCCTCCTGTATTCCATAGATACCTCCTTCTACCACCTCCTTGACATTGAACTTCTCAGTAGCATAGTATTCCACCATCTCTGCTGCAAGACTCTCATAACTACACTCATTCTCTCTCCTGCTCACTATGCGCCCATAGTAACAGGAGGCATTCTTAATATACAAGGGTAGAACCTGGAAACACACACAGATCATGGGGAACATAGTCACCGTATGAAATATGAAGCTTGAAATGCATTTGGAGCAAATGGTGTAACTACCAAACTGCATCTTTAAAACGGTCAGGTACTGTGCTGTTTGCGGGTTTGGAGTCGTCTCACCACTACGTTTCCAGAAACAGGGTGCCGAGGGGCGTCTTGCGTGGGGTTGATGCGGTGTCGATCTGGACACACCCTGCTATCCCTGGAACACAGCGGGTGGAGCAAAGCTTCACCAGGTTGCATCGCGTCCACCAACCAAAATCTCAGATTCTATTTTGATTGTTCATATTATGTCAATGGGATTTAATATTTATTTTAAAAATTTAGGGCTTTTCAGCTTTATTGCACAGCACAGTGTAGTTACAGGAAGAATGGGAGTGAGAGAGAGAGAGACGTGCGGTAAAAAGGTTGCGTGGCCGGTTTCGGATTGGATCCCAGACTGTGGGGCTCATCCCTTTAACCGAATGAGCCACCCAGAAGCCCATGCTACACATATTTAAACATGCTACACATATTTAAACATGCTACAAGTTAACACCGGTAAACAAACATGAAGTTATAGGCGGGACTTGAGTCCAGTCCATAGGGTGGCCAAACTCGAGAGCCAAACCACCCCCCCCCCCCCCCCCCCCCCCCCCCCCCCCGAGTTGTGATTCCTTCGCTATGTGTTACCCTGTCTGTTTTCTAACTGTCTGAATAAAGCAAAAAAATATATACAAAAGGCAGGCGGACTCTCCGCTCCCTTTCTTTTTAAAAGAGATATTATATACACTTCATCTCATCTATTTCAAACTGAGATTACTCAGAGCCAGCGGCGCCCACATACTGACGATCCGCCAAACGCCGCTGATCACATTTCCAGACACGGATGACTCAGGCAGCCTAACGCCCCCTCTAAAACCGCCCCCCCCCCCCCCTAAAACCGCCCCCACACCTGCAGAAGCCGAAGCTCTTGAGGTAGCCGCAGAGGGGCCTGCCGTTCTTCTGCTCCTCCTTGGCCTGAAGGACGCCCTGGGAGAAGAGCAGGAGCTCGGCGGGCAGCACGGCGTCCGAGCGCTCCAGGTAGCGCATTACTCCGGTGACGTGCCGGGCATCTCGCTCCGACAGCAGGAGCACGGACTTGGCCAGGCGGGGCTGCTTTTCGCAATCCTGTCACAGAGGAGGCCCGTCGGTTAAAGCTGTGAGAACACACCCACTGGTAACACTAAGATAGTACTTAACATCACTAATCTTAGTTAATATCATTAACTCTTAAATCACATTTGGGTTAACTGAAAAGGTAAGACAGTATAAAGTATATACAGGGTACAGTGGGAAGAACTGCACAAGGTTCTTCAATTCCCCAGTCAGATCAAAAACATACGGGGAACATCGACATAAAAAAATTAGCCGAACAGCAACGGTGCCGTTAATTAGTCAGACGTGTCCGAGCCGGGTCCAGCGTACCTTGTCAGAGAGGTTCTGAAAGTTGTCGGACATGCAGCACAGCCGACTCCCGAACAGTTTGGGAGAGTTTGGGAAGCCGTAGTGCACGACGCACGTAGCGTCCCGAATCCCCAGAGCCTTCAGGCACTCGTTAGTCATGACTAACAAAGCGAGGGGAACAAGGAGAAATTTTTATACAAGTCGACCCCCACTTTCTTTGAAAAGAGCTCATGAAAGACCGGTAAGTCACTCGACAAACCTACAGCTGTGAAGCAATTTGTTCCTTTCAATCGTGAGGAACATAGTCATCGAGTCGTCAAATTTATGAAAACTGGAAAAGTTATTTTAATACTTTCCGCAGACAGCACAAAAGCAATACATTTCCTTTGATTTACCCAAAATGACGTGAGTCCCAGGGCCTATTGGTTTCCTCCACTGCTCAATGACGAAGTCAAACTGGTAGGTCAGGCCCTCGTGAACCTTCAGGCAGAAAGCCGCCGTGTTGTTGACAGCCTGGAAGGTCAAAAGAATCCTGAAAAAACATCACTGAGCGACAGCAACGGCAAAAAATGGGACAAATTTATAACACAGATGGGCACTTTGCGCTGTGCTATTAATTTGATTAACTTTAAAATATGATTCATGTGGTCTTAAAAATATGGCACTCACAAGAATGATACAAACCCACTCAATTTGGATCAGATCTCTCACCCACACTTAGCAGCAATGAAAGACAACCATGGCCTTTTGAGCAAATAATTTACAAAAATAAAATAAAAAAAACTCCACAGAAAAAGAACTGATGCTCAAACTTAGTTTTTAGTCACAGACAGTTTGTCAGATTGTGAAATGGTCAAACGTGAAGAAAGACAACGGGGATTAAGAATGTCACAACAGGGCAACAACCAGCCAAGACAGATCTTTAGCGTGAGGATTCTTCTCCTGAATTTCATCTGACGAATCCTGAATTTTTAATTGGCTCCAAGACCCTGTGTCGTAACGGGCGCCCCTGTGGGGCAGGGGCAGAAACTCCCACGATGCCTCAGCGAGAGGGCGAGCCAATAAACCCTTGAGCAGTGGGGAGCCCAGCTGTGCCGCGCATATTACGCCAGGGTTTCATAGCAGTTCCCTCACAATATACTTTAGCCTAGACCGATCTTTTTAAAATTATTATTTTAGGGCTTTTTCAGCTTTCTTGGACAGCACAGTGTCGAGAGACTGAATGGGGAGCGAGAGAGAGGGAGAGACATACGACAAAAGGTCATGTGGCAAAATTCTAACCGCCAACATCGTGGCTCGCAATGAGCATGTGGACAGTGCTTAACAGGCTACGCCATGATACCCTAGACTGATATTTTTTAGTACATACAGTACTGCGCAAACATCTTGGGCAAATGTAAAAAAATATTATAATAATTTCTGTAAAGCAAAGATGCTTCCAAAAATAATTAAATGAAATGTTTCTAAATATCAAACAATTGACTATAAAGAGCAGTAAACCATGAAAAACTAAATCAAATCAATATTTGGTGTGACCACCCTTTGCCTTTAAAACAGGATCAATTCTCTTAGGTACACTGTCGTGCAGTTTTATAAGAAAATCAGCTAGTAGGTTGTTCAAAGCATGTGGAAGATATTGCTCAAGATAGTTTGATGAATTATTTTTGGAAAATGAATGTTTGGAAATCTAAAATTTGCTCTTTTTTACTGACACACAAATGCAGAAGACAAAAAATAAACAAAGAAATAATTTATAGAAAACAAATCTAGGGTGCCTAAGACTTTTGCACACTACTGTATTTTGCCAGCTGAAAAAGCTTTTGCACTCCTGATCTCCGGGCTACGCCACCGAGACACTCTAGACTGATATATATATATATTTTTTTTTCCATTTTTGAACAGCCCAGCTGGTTCAGGGAGATCACTGGTGCTCAATCAGCCAGGAACTCCTTCTGAGCAATGAGGCAGGCGTAGTCAACCAACAGAAACTCTCCCTTGGCTGTTTGAGCCAGCTGGGAGCTCCGTCAACAGGGCACACGGTGGCCAACGGAAGGCTAGACCATCTGCGGGTGTGCAAAACAGACCATTTGCAGTGCTTTTGAGAAATACTAGTGCGGAAACTGTACTGTTGCGAGATGAACTGTGGCCATTTGAACCTGAAAGACGTGCTCCACTTCTTCGACAGAGTTGGTGATAATTAGGGTCTTCTGGGCGACTTCAGGAATGAAGTCCACCGTACCGAGCAGCACCGAGACCTTGGTGCAGTCCAGACACAGCAGAATCATCTGTAGAACAACATTGTCATCGGTGGGAAGTTAGCGGGGCGTGAAATTAGCACCCGCCACCAGCCCACATAATTCTACTCTAGCAGCCACTTTGGCAGGTAACCAACCAGGTTGTGTTGTATTGTAAAAGGTCATGTGGCTGGTAAAATGTCTAAAATGGCTGGTGATTTTTAGAATCCACAAGCCACTCTGGCCAGTGGGAGAAAGTTAATTTCATGCCTTGGAAGTTAGCATAATACTGTTATTCACAGAAATCCCTCCTGTCCCACAGGCCCTGCCCAACCCTGCTCCTGGAGATCTGCCGTACTGTAGGTTTTCACTCCAACCCTAACCAGGAACACCACATTCAACAGCAAGAGATCTCATTGAGCTGATAATTAGTAGAATCAGGTGTGCCGAAATAGGGTTGAAATGAAAACCTGCAGGACGGTAGATCTCCAGGAACATGGGTTGGAATCCACTGGTCTATACAGTGAACTGGGACAGACTGAGACAGTGCCTGGGACAGACTGTCAGACACACTCGCCAGCACACGGACCTGGTGCACGCCGCCGTAGAGGGAAGCCTCCTCCATGATTGTGATGATGATACAGGGGTCCCTCATGTGCTCCCGAACCAGGGTCTCCACCTCCCTGCTCCACTGCTTGCCCACGGCGATGATCAGCTTGGTGCAGGAGGCCCGCTCCTCACTGGCCGCCGCCTTCTGGAAGTGCTGAAGGGCAACGGCCATCTGACAAAGGGGGACAGTGGTGTGGGAGTGTGCATGGGAGTGTGCTGTGTGTGTGGTGTGCGAGTGTGTGTGTGAGTGCATGGGAGTGTGGTGTGTGAGTGCGTGGGAGCCTATTCTATATAGGGCCATTCTATAGCACTCGCTTCCTGTTTTTTGCTCGTTTTCTATTTAACGTGTGTTTTTGGTTATTTTATAGTTCAGAATGTATAGCTGACTGTGTGTACTACTCATGTTTATTACTAGGGATAGCTCCTACGCTGTGAGAAAGTTGTGCTTCGTCAGATTTGCTTTGTAGTCGCGTCAATGACCTTCAATACGCACTTATTGTACGTCGCTTTGGATAAAAGTGTCTGCCAAATAATTGTAATGTAACGTGGTGTGTGAGTGCGTTGTGTGCGTGTATGTGTGAGCATGCATCTCGGTTTGTGTGTGTGTGCGTGTGTATAAAGCCTACAGTGACAGCAACATGGGAAATATCGCCAATATCAGTCTTCGTGATCAGCCCTCAAGTGGAATCTTTGCTAGCACGTTAAACTGAAACACCAGATACAGTCGAGAGGAACACGGACGTAAACCCAACACAAAAACATGAACCGAGTGGGATGTGTGCGGATACGAGCCCAACGCTCATCACACTGGGGCTCCATCACACTGGAGCCTCACCTCCTCTGGAGCCTCACCTCCTCTGGAGCCTTGGAAAAGAGCACGTCCACCTCATCCAGCACCAGGTAGCACAGCCGCAGGAAGAGGAAACAGTGGAAGCCCAGCAGGCGCGCCAGGCTGAACGGTGTAGTCACCAGCATCTGGCCTAGAGGAGGGGGATTGTGGGAGAGGGGAACGTGCGCTTTTCACAAAAGCCTGTACGAGATTAATGCAATTTAGATAACTGAAGTTGGCCAGTCGCTGCAAACGGCCTGCAACTCATCGTCAGCTGCCTGGCAGAATAGTATTGGCTATAAATAACCGCCAAGAATGCCAAGATGGATTATAGGCCTACGCGCATTCTGCAGAAGATTCTTCTCATGAAAATATATGAAGAACAAGCCCAGCGAAAACAAAAGCCTGGAAATGAAGCACTGACGATATCCTGGCTAACTAAACATTGTTTTCTGAGGATCAAAACCATACATATTGCCGTTAAGATATTACAACTTTATTTAATCACTTAAACGGTGCTTATACTGTTCTGAGCATCATTTGTAAAATTACTGCATCAATATAGTAATGGAAAGCAATGACATGTCCAACTCACAGCTATTTACTTGGATTCAGCATTACATTTAATTTCTCCTGACTATCCTACAGCCAGTCACAAACCGGTCTCTTTCGAGATTCATGGAACAAGTTACTTATTTTTACATTTTAAGTAAATACAGTGCTTTCAATCAAATCTCACATGTAAATATTGTGGTAGCAAGGTCACTCATACCCAATTAATCACTTGAAGAGCAAGCGATTTTGAACATTAGAAAAGTAAGTTGCAAGTGGGACTCACAGTTTCTCTGTATTTTGACAGCTTTGGCTTCATCCTTCTCCTTTCCCACCAGGACGATCGTGGGATGGAGGGACCCGGCCGCTGGGATATCCTCCAGGAGGTCAAACACACGCTGGGCCTTCTCCCACCCATGGCACAGGATCACTACTATGGGCTACAGACGCAATGCAAAGGGAGAGACGTCGTCTAGACTTGAAAAGAACACCCACACCATCAATAGGCTAAAGCCATGGCTGCTTGTCCAACCTCCTTGCCATAAAAATTGATTAGCGTTCGCAAAACAAAACACACCGTCCAGACTTTAATCCAGCTTCTACCATTTCAGTTGTTAGAATTGTTTCTTCATGGAAAAAAAAACCCTCCCATAACACATGCAATCTTTACTTTAACCTTTTGAAGAGGACGTTTTTATGAAATGTTTTTTTTTTTCTCTTCAAAATTCTCAGTCAGTGTTCTAGAACTCCATTGCTTTCACAGGAGTGATTGTTACATCAGCATTAGAACATTCACTTAAGAACATTCTCATCACATATTTGTGATCTTACACCTTCAAGGGTCAAGAGAGCAGAAGCCGGGGTATGAAATTAACTTCTTCACCCACTGGCCAGAGTGGCTTGTGGATTCTAACATTTTGCCAGCCACATTTGCTTTTACAATATAACACAGCCTGGTTGGTTACCTGCCAAAGTGGCTGTTACAATAAAAATCTCACCAGCCACAATCAAAATGTCACCAGCATTTGGCTGGTGGCGGGTGTTAATTTCATAAAGACAGAGTGTTATTGGTACTGTGCTTCAGAGCTGAGGCCCTGGGACTCACCCCGGTACGGGAGGTGAGGGTGTTGCAGGCAGAGGCCAGATGCAGGTGGGACAGGAGTGGGGGGATGTAGGTGAGGGGTTCAGTCCCACAGCTGGAGATGAGCAGAGTGTCACAGCCCCGCGCCACCGCTGGCCAGCAGTAGCGCACTGCCACACGCGGCCCACTGTAGCCCTTCCGCAGCAGAGCCTGAGGAGCACGCACACACACACACAAAAGTACTGTGCATTTCTACAGGAGAGGAAAAATAAATGCTGATAATGTATTTAAAATCTCCCAATAAAACCAGTCTATTGGTGCAAACATTAACAGTGTATAGACATGAATAGTCAGTGTTGGGGCACGCTACTTGGAAAATGTTACTCTGCAAATGAATAAAAAAAACAAAAAAAAACAAAAAACATAGTAGTTCAGCTAGAAGCCTGGGTACTTCGCTAGCAACTCTACTGCCCAAAACTATCAAGTTATACCTGACAATGACTGCTGCAGGTCAAAACTTTGTTTGCACCATTAACCTGTGTCTTCTTTTATCGTTAGCAAAACACCATCAGCAATGAAATGCAATACAACGCGAACATATTTTACAAACCAATTTTACATCCAAGATGATAACACATGAATTATGATGGTAACGTGAACTAACCACTATGCACCAGGGAGATTGCAAATACCTGTCTGATGTTATCAGTGATGGGAGAATGGGCCAGGCTAGTGCAGGGGTCAATGTCAATGGCAGAATGCAGTAAAATCCCACTCTGGCTAGGCTCACATTGAACACTCTGACACAGAGAGTCTGCTCCAGTCTGTAACATACAGCAGAACATGACTACAACAAAGCCTCCACTTGAACTGCAAGATCAAGAAAGATCAAGAAATACGACTGATCTCACATGAATAAAATCACGATATGATTTCACGTGACAAATTATGGTCTTTGCGGATTCTTACTGTGCCGTCCAAGCATTCCGGATCTGGATTCAAAGGATCCGGATTTAGCAACTGCAACAACCTGCCAAAATAAAAGCCTCCTTGGATGACTGGTATCGTCTGAGGATTTCACGCTCAAAATATAACTTTCAATAAGTCGAATGTGTGGAGACTTCCGCAGCATAGTGCGTTGTGTGTGTATACATCATACTCCAAAGACGGCCCCAGGGCTAAACTTTCAAAAGGGACTACATGTACAACAAAAGGTAAAATTAGATTGCACATGGGAATATTACATTCTTTTAAACTCCACAAACACGACATTAACGCTTTGATGAAGCCTCTCAGTTAGACGCACTTTGGCAACATCAGGATGGTACAGATAGAACACAGCGCCCACCTTGCACAGTCCAGCTCCTCTTCAAGCTTCGGCTGTTCTGTGAAGGCTGTGGCCTCTTCCTCTTCCTCCTCCTCTTCTACAAGGACACTAGCAGCACTGTGATGAGACCAAATAGTTCAGTGGCAGTGCTTCCTTGCCCTAACACTAACACAAACAGCCTCTGTGATGCAATCTTCTCTGTCCCGTGTAACCCAATGAGTGTGGAATAGCCAAGGATTGGCAAACCCTGCGGTCTAACAAAAACCACAATGCACCGCTTTCTTTCAACTCAGCTACATTTTTATTGAAATTATACTGAACAGTACACATGGGCCAGTATCAGTACTTCTGCAAATGGGGAAAAAGGAACTGTGTACCGATTTATCTGAACTGATATGGAACCAGTAAATGAAGACATTTTAGAAAATGACAAGACTAGGAACATCTGAGGAAATTAAACATTGTGAATTTGACTTGGTATGGTACTTCACCACAGCATCACAGCATCGTTTAACAGCAGCGGTCCCCCCTCACCCTGTTCCTGGAGATCGACCGTCCGTCCTGTAGGTTTTCACTCTCAACTCTCACAAAGCTCACCTCATTCAACAACTAGAGATCTCCCCGAGCTGCCAATCAGTAGAATCAGGCGTGCCAAGTTAGGGTGGAACTTAAAATGGACAGGACCGTAGATCTCCAGGAAAAGGGTGGGGGGACCACTGTTTTACAGGCTTTTGCATGGTCAAAATTTACTACAATAATAAAAACTAACAAAGAACTGTGCTTCACACAATGCAGTATAAGACATTCCTCAGGCTTCTGTTTAGCACGACTATGAAAACATCACAGTACAACAAGTATAAGAAGGGCTCTTCTTCTGCAGCTGTAATTCAGTGCTGATGGGCCTTCTGCTGAAGGGAGAATAACCATAATGCAGTGCGGTGCCGGTCTCTGTGGGTCATGTGATCATACCGCACTTGGCCTGGTGGAGGCGCTCCAGGGGTCTCCTCAGTGCGTGGAGCTGCGCTAATCTCCTGAGTCTCTGCGTTTTCTTCCGGAAGGTTCTGCACACTCTCCACCTTCTCCTCTGAGTCAGTCTGAACCATTAAACGTGCATAATAAAAATAAAGCCGCAAGCAGTGACTACACAGGGCAAAGCCAAATGCAGGCATATTTCCGTAATTATATGCAAGTGTTAATTATAAAGCCTGGCAGGGTGTTACACGTTAGCTCATTTGCGTTAACTGGCGATCAGCAAGCCCATCGACTGCGACTCATTCTACAGTAAGATATCCTACTGAGAAACTTATGGAAATAACATGAAAAATAAATTCTAAACACATAAACAAAGAAATATATCAGACTAGATGACAGAAAATCAGCAGGAAATTCAAGTAAGAGGTCTGTCAGACCCAGAAATACTGCAATTAGTGTAACCAGTGTCGAACACCACTATCACACGCAGTGAGAACTCACCTTAGGGATTGCCGTCGCACTTTTAGAGATGGGATTCAAGAACTTCATGAACCTATTGAAAATAGATACAACACATACAGACAAATACCAGTTTTTATAGAGTGCACAGCAGCCTGCTTTCCAGTGACTGCCCTGTTTTATAAATGCAATTCTAACATGTCCAAATATGACAGACTGATGCATGTCTCACCTCCTGCCACGACTACAAAACACCTTGTACTTTTCTAACACCATTCTTTTCACTCGTTTGTAAATTAACTTCGAACGGCAGTATCTGGGGTTGGCCAATGTATTGCACAGTTCGTGTCAGCATTTATGAGCATCCAGCTAAACTGAGGTATAGCTGAACTACAAGCTGGCCATATGTTTTCCATTTTACTACTTTACTAAAGATTATGTTTCTTACAAATCAAAATCTTACCTGAACAAGTTCAGTTTACTGAGCAAGTCATCTGCTAAGGAAGTCTGTGCCTCAGATTCCAATGCATGGTGACTGTGGATTAAAGGGTACATTACCATTCAAAGTGTGTGAAATTCAGAAACATCCAGAGAAAAACGGATGCAAATGTTGTACACTCTAAATGCAATCGCTCTTTAGGATACCCAACTGATTTTTCTCAAATAGCGTAGCGATATTTAATTAAGTAAAATTTAGGGAAAAGTGAAAACATGTCTGAAATCAAACAAGACTTCAGAGTGTCAGTCAGTAAAGCTAAAGATCTAAGGCAAGGAGATCAGCGAATCAATCTTTGTTTAAAAGGTCCTGCATTTCAAAATGGCGGAAGAAGCGTGAATTACATCCCATCTCCCCGGTTGTCATCCGAAGGGAAGTCTCCTGCTGCCGATTTTCCACTACTGTCAGAAGCACTCTTTGCCACGTCTCCACCACTCCCTGCACACTGCTGCATAAACACACACACGCACACGCACACAGTGACTGAGAAGCACTACACAACTAGAACACTCAATATCACCGCACAATGGAATTCTCGTGTTGCCGTGATACGGACGAGTCGAGTGACAGGGACGTACCGCTTCAGCTCCTGCATGCGTTTCGGGGCACAGAGGTTGGGCCTCTGGAGCTCCCAGTGGAGGCACCTGTGTGCCTCTCGCCGAGCCGACGACGCCCACCGTCTCACACGCCTCTGACAACAGCAAACCAACAAAAGAGCACTTTCATTAAAGGCCCCACAAGCATCAGCATTCCCCTCCTGGTTTTAGTATCTGAAATGCCCACAAAACGTTAGCAAACAGCAGTGACGTAGGTTTTTTTTTTTTTTCCCCAAACCCCGTCTGGACACATTCGGATTGTGACTCGGACAAATTATGCAAAAACATAAATCATAACACGTGGGAAATCGTTTTACTGTGAACTCTTTACTGTGAAAAATCGCATTTAAACCCTAAAATATGCATACTTAGAACAAAATAGCAACTGCTTTTATTGAACCAGTATGGAACACAATTGAAAAGCTCCAGCACGATATGAAAAGCTGAAAAACACAAAAAATATGCATGCAGGCCTTTAATAACTGCTTATTTCCTTTTCATGGCTATCCTCTGCTCAATTTCCATGGTTCAAACCCCAGAGGTGAAACACCGGGACGTTGCGGAAGGGATCGTCTCCATGTCAGAAAGTGGGTTTCTCTTTCTGAAACGCGTGCTGTCCACGAGTGCCTTTACCTGCATGAAGGCAACAGCAGCAGTGCGTGAGAAAAGGGAGGCGTGCAGGTGTTACCTGGTTTGCCCTGCTCAAGGTCCTTCCTTGGAGAGATGCTGGAGCACAGAGCCCGCGAGACGCAGCCATTCTGTGCCATAAAGCTGTTGCCGTTGGAGAAGATGTCGCCCGGCAGCATGGCGGGGGAGGGATCGTCCGTGCGGTTCAGAAGGCTGGACCCAGATTTATTGCTCGAGAAGCACGCAAACTTCTTTGTCACCAAGTCGTCATTCACACAGATCTGCAAAGTATATGCAGAATGCATACTCACACTACCCATCATCCAAGGGGTGTCCTAAGACCTGCACCTCAGTAATTCTGCTGTAATTAGGGCTGTCAAATTTAGATTTAGCCAGGTAGGAGGACACTGTCGTAGAAAGTCAATGGCACCAATGGTGTCAAAATATGGAGTCAATAATTTTGTTCCCACAAGAAGTAGTCACAACAAGTGCTTTTTCTTTGTCTGTCTCCCCTTATGACAATTTGGGGAATGTTACTGAAAGTAACTTTCAAGTTATGTTGAGTCATTTGGACAATATCTGAATATTTTGTAGACCAATCAGGGAGTTTGCATCACTGCGCATCATCCAGGGGGTGGAGTGGCATCTCACGCTTTGTGGCGACTTAGACCTGGCTCGGACTTCATCACGACCATATAAGGGTACCCCTTTCGTTACTGTGCAGTCTCTGGCTCCAATCCATTTCTGGACAACATGCCAGCACAAAACTGAACTTCCACGGCTTCAAAATACTTTTCACAAGCCCATGGGAAGTCAATGGGTTCATTCCAATCGCTTATTTTTACTCATTGTATCCTTTCCTCGCTCCTTAGCGCCGCCCAACGGAGGATGCAAGGAAAGGATGCAAGGATCAGATACGAGGGTGGAGGAAGCGAGGCAACATGTATTGGACAAATGGAACGATTGCTCAATCAAGCGTCATCGTCATATGCTCACGGGCTTAACTATAATGCTTTTCAGCTTATTTTTTCATGAATAAACGGTGCTTTAGTTATAAAGAATGAGTGTCATTATGGATTAGCGCTTTATAATAAATGGAAAGGAACTGTAAAATTGCATTTGTGTATGGGGTGTGCCTGCGACGTGGCAGGTGTGAAGAGTGGTGGATAATTTATACACGTCACGCGTTCTGAGAAAAGGCTTCCGCAAAGGCTACACTTGTGCTTCCTCACTGAAGCATCCTCCGGGAGCCTCCTCATTCCCCACTCCTCGCTCCTCCGAGGAGCATTTAGCGGTTTGGAATGTCCTTAAAGATGGTGAACCTCGATCGATTTCCGGGTCAGGCGAGGACCGAGGAGAAGAGGACGGATAAAATAAGCGATTAGAATCCACCCAATGGGTGACGTCACAGTCACTTTGTCCACATTTTTTCTAGTCTTTGCATTGTGCCCCTCTTGCTCCCCCTTGTGGACATAACACACAACAGCAAGCACCGAGAACGATTCCATGCTGTTAATGGCAATTTAAGTATGGCAAATTTTCCGTAAATATTATCTGTTTAAAAAAAAACAAAAAAAAAAAAACAATATTCAAGTTATATTTATTGTCCAGCAAACAGCTCTAGTTGTAATAACGGTCAGAAAAATTGTCATGTTTGTATTGAGAAAGACTGCAAAGAAGCCAAAATACCCTTTTTTTGTATTGTACACTTGAAACTAAGCTAGGTTTTTGAAGGAATGAATGTTGTGTTACCTTCACACTCCTTACGGTTAGATAGAGCTCAATGACAGTAGCCTCCTCCAGTACTTCACACAGCACAGCCTCTAACAGCGAGGAAGCTAAACACAGGGAACTGGAAATCAATGCACCGCAATCCCATCTGCGCTCACACAAAAACAGGAGCGTCATCGAGCAGCAACCGTGAGCCCAGGCCAATGATCTTTATCAGGAGCCGAAGAAATGCTCACCAGGGGCCAAATGTATTTGTTTCACACCCACACCGGGGGTATACAGTGCCCTCAATAATGTTTGGGACAAAGACATTTTTTTTCACTTGACTTGGCTCTGTTATCGAACAATACACATGCGGTTAAAGTGCAGATTCTCATCTTTTATTAAAGGGTATTTTTTATACATTTTGGATTCACCATGTAGAAATTACAGCACTTTTTATACATGGACCCCCCCCACCCCCCCCAATTGTATATTTGCTGTTGCCTTTAGATTTGCCAAAAATAAACATTGGAGTGTACTCAACAGCAGACACATTGTGCAGGGAATGCGATTGTTGGGTGACATACCTTGTACAAGGCTGTGCAAATACCGTGTAGCAGAGCCGTCCCAGTGGTTCGAAGGCCTAATAAAACAATATATTAAAAAAAACTTTCACTATCTGTCCAACATGAAATCAACAATGTGTACAATATGTAATTCACACAACAGCTGTATGTTCTGCTGTGCGGACCCTTTGGATTTCAAACGTCGTCCTTACACAAGTTTAGCCTTCTCCTGATAGACGGGCACATGCAGCCTCATGGGACAGATGCCAGCCAGCCGGAACTTCCTCACCCAGAACGGCAGCTGCAGAAACTTCTCCAAAGGAGCCCTCACACTGCAGAAAACATGGCGGCCATGACACACAAACAGCCCAGTAACATTCCTAAAGCATCATGCGACTGGGACAAGTGCAGAACAATCTCACCTATCCAAGTCTGCAGTGTTTGGCCTACAGTGATTGCCTCACATGCAATTCTTCAGCAAAACATGAATGTGACTTTTTAAACAGTAAAAAAAAAAAAAAATTATGGGTCATACTTTTAAAAGCATGAATGTGCACAGAAAGTAAATTCGCTACATTTGCGTACCTGTCGGAGCTTACGAGAAGGTGCTCGGCGTGGTCCACCAGAAAGCACATGACCTGGCAGCCAACAGTTCCCAAGAAGATTGACTCTATAACCGCTCTGCACCAACTCTTCCGGGTGGGTGAGTAAACCACACAGACCTAACAGGGAGAGATTACATCCAACTCTTCATCTTCAACAGACACAACTTGCACTGCTCTCGGCTCTACAGTACAGTGGTGCACAACAAAAAGGCCATCTGTGCGTGTGGGTTTCTTCCATCCATATTTTCAACCCTTGAATTGTACACTTATTACTCATCCACGAAACACGCGTACTATTAGATTTGATCGTAAACTGTGTGCAAGAACGTTTCCACGAACATTTCGGCATTTCAGCATATATATATATTTTTTTTCCTTATCTGAATTATTTCTTTGGTACAATAAAAATCCATGTGTGTTTAGAAACGAGCATAAATAGGCAGAGGCGGTTTCTATTAAGAATGCTTTATTATTTATGCAGTCAATTTAAAGCAGGGGTGCCCAGCTCCGGTCCTGGTTTTTCTTCCAACCAATAACCTTAGTTTTAGCTTTCTGACAGCCCGATAAACTACATTGGTTCACTCCTGTACTTGAGCACAGTAAAATATTTAGGATACACTTGCAGTCTGCGGCTGTAGTTGGTGCTTATACAAATGTCAGCTCAAGATATGACTGAGCTAATGAAATTATTAAGAGCAGAAGTTGGTGAAATATCCTGAAACGGATTGTGTTTTAATTGATTCACGTTCCCAACAAGGCTGTTTTCGCAAACTAAAACGGACGGAAACTAGTTATGAAAAAATATTGTAGGGGAAAAATAGTCAAATCGTTTTAATCGGTCTCATTTAATTTTAATTCCAGATCCCAGAATTTCTTTAATTTATTATAACCAAATGTAATCCAAACTCTTTAATAAACCAACGAGGATCTATAGCCTTTACCTAATGGTTAAGACTAATAACACCAGTAATTTAATTTAAAGGATCAACATGGAGTTCATGGAGTGAAATGGCTTGATTCAACACTTAAATAACATTAAGACGAGACCATCGGTACAATAAAACGGCTTTTATTGTAAAGCAGGTATTTAAATCACACAACTAAATAACTAAAACTATGAAATGATGGGTAATGTGGATTATAAGTGGAAAATGAAGAAGGGAGAAAAAGGGTAATGCGTGTGTATGTGAGCACGTGTTGTGAGGTGGACAAAGGAAATAGCTACAGGCGCGTGCACGTATGTGGACGTTGCACAGAACCCGAGGAGAATATGGAAAAAAATTTTTAAAAAGGGGAATATGGCTTCAACCTTAGCGAGTAGGCTACACGCGTAGTAGGCCACTGTTCACAGGCAAGGCTCAGCAGATATAACCTTAGTTATTCTAGCACTACCAGCTCCTAATGGCTATCTCTCAGCAGCATGCGTATTTGAGGTTAGGAGAATGTGTTAATGGTCCCGTTTCGGGACTAAGCCAATTAGAATTGAATCTATTACCGATTTACAATAATGTGGCAGGGAAGCCGTATTCCCAGAGTTAGTGGAATAAAGGAGATGGTAAGAGCATGCGAGAAGGTGGAAAAAAGTTACTTGGTCCGACCGTCATCGGAAAGGGAGATCTGAGACATATGGTGTCATCAAACGGTCAAATCTGACTCTGAACTAAAACTAGCAATCCCGCCCTTAAAACTAAAACTAAACTGAAATTGAAAATGAAATAAAAATAAATTAGTGAAAGACTTGGTTATTCAGATTAAGTTAGTGAATGCAGTTATAAAATCAATGGCCTATTTATGACGTTGTATTGATAACATTTTGATGTCTAACTACTTAGAGTGGGGTGCAAAAATCGGTCAAAATGCCTTTTACAATTAATATCAAAGTGAACAGTGGCTAACCTGACCTCTACATGGTACAAAGTTAAACATGGCACATTCACATTTCTTCTCATTTTAAAGCAAGATTACTTTAATTTTTTTTTACATTTTCAAAATAAAAAAAGAAAAGAAAACAGTCCTGTGAAAAAGTTTGGGAATCTTGTCAGTTAGTACTTTGTAACTCCTCCTTGGGCAACTATAACAGCTTGCAAATGCTCCATGTAGCCAGCTAAGAGTCTTTCAATTCTTGCTTTTGGAATTTTTCCCCTTTCTTTCTGGCAGAACACCTCTAGCTCAGAAATATTCTTTGGCCTCCTTGCATACACGGGACATTTGAGATCTCTCCACAGATTTTCAGCAATAGGCTATTCAAGTCTGGGGACTGTGGTGGCCATTCCAAAAACCATCTTTCCTGGAGGTACTTCATGGTACTTCAATTTCGAGGTATGCTTTGGATCATTATCTTGCTGGAATACCCAACCTCTCTTCAACTTCAACGTCTGGACTGACCTTCGAACATTAGCCTCTAGAATTTCTTGATATTTGGTGGAATCCATTCTTCCTTCCACCCGCACAATATTTCCTGAGCCCCACGCTGCCACACAACCCCAAAGCATAATGGATCCACCTCTATGCTTAACAGTTGGCAAGGTCTTCTCTACAAAGGCTTCACCCTTTTTTCTCCAAACATGCCTTCTTTGGTTGTGGCCAAAAAGTTCAATTTTGGCTTTGTCAGTGCAAAGCACATTGTTCCAAAATGGCTTCAGGCTTCAAGGTTTTCTTTTGCATACTTCAGACGCTTTAAGGCTTCTTTCTGGCAACTCTGCCATGTAGGTCTTTGTTGTTCAAAGTACGTTGTATTGTTGTCTTGTGAGCAACTAGACCTGCATCTGCTACTTTTTTCTGCAGCTCTTTTGCAGTGATGTGTGGGTTCTTCTGAGCATTTCTCACCAGGTCGTTCCATCTGAAATTGTTCTTGGTCTTCCAGATCTTGCCTTGACTTCAACTGTTCCATTTATCTTCCATATGTTTCGGACAGTGGAAATGGGTAGTTTGAAACTGAGTTTTTTTAAGCCTTCTCCTTGTTGGAGGTAGTGAACTATCTTGACTATCTGACATCCTTGGACTCCTGTTTAGAGGAACCCATGATTAAGACAGAACAGCCAACGCAGTCGGATGCTTTAGATGGCATGGAGTTACTTCAGAATAAATAGTTCAGCCCTGGAATTATATTCACCTGACCCATTGAAGCCCTAATGAGTAATCACCTGGGCCTTATCATCTTTTTAAAAAGTAACAAAGAGTAATCCAAAAGGGTTCCAAAACTTTTGCACAGGGCCTTTTTATTTATTATTTTTAAACTGTAAAAATTTAAAATAAAAAGAAACCTTGCTTTAAAATTTGAAGAAATGTGTCAAGTTTAATTTGGTACCATGTAGAGGTCAGGTTAGCTTCTGTTCACTTAGATATTAATAGTAAAAGGCAATTTGACTAAGGTTGCCCAAATTTTTCCACACCATTGTAACCGATCACCCCTTGTAATAGTACAAGAAATCCCACTCTGTAAACTGGAACGTGTAGCCTATGCATTGGATTGTACGGAACATATGAAACATTTTGCTAAATTTTAAAAAGTAGTTCGGAGATAATTAGATTATTAATTTTAAATGCAGGATTTTTAGCCTTGCTGTGGTTTACAAGAAAAAATAAAAAGTATCTTCCTCCGTTCTAAACCCCGCCCACTCCCCTCCGTTGAGGCAGAGATTGTATAGTACGGGCAAAAAACACATGAAAAATGTCAAGTGAAGATAAAATGGAAATAACATTTTAGCAACATGCATTGTTTGATATGGATGGTACCAGTATACTTACCAGTAAGTATAACGTAAATGTTGCCAGTGGTTTAAAGTATTTTAACATGTAGCCTACTGTTTTCCTGGTGCAAGAGTGGATGACACAGGCTACAACATCAAGCTACCGTGATCATGAAACATTCTGAAGCTGTAATAATTAATGCGGGCAGAAATCACACCAGGTTGAGAAAATCAGAAGTTTTAAAGAATTATTTTATTTCATTATAGGCCTATAACTGTATGAAACCCATTTGCAAGCTTGTGATCTCAGGACCGCTTCCTGTTTTAAACCTTGGCAGAGAGAAATTCAGCCGGCTCAGTGCCCCAACTGTCTGGCTGAAAAAATGGTGCGCTTGTTCATCGTTTGGCCCACGTTATTCTGAACATTAATTTAGAACTCAGATGTAAAGACTGAATCGTGTGTGGAATAAGTAGCCTAATATTAATAGATCCTATCATATCTATCATAGCTATACCACTGGAATACCATTGTAAAGTAAATTATTTTTCATGAAGATATTTGTTTACAAATATTTATTTTCTGAAATAAAATACAATATTACATCATTATAATAATTTGATAAGTACCCAACTTCAGCCACCTAGTTACCTAATGTAGCTTGCTGCATAGCTAGAAGTAACATAGCCTCCTTACACATCCAACAGAAAACACTAAGTCCGTGTCACTTTTCATTCCCTTGCTAAACTTCAGCTGTCGCCATTGAGGAAAAAAAAATTCTAGGTTGACTCCGCTTCTTGAACATGCCCTGCAGGCTTGTTGTACCTCTTTTTCTTCACCTCCACCATTGTCGTAGCAACAAAGGCCTGTTCCCACACCACAGGCTCTGTAGCCACCCCCACCCCTCCCCACACAGAAAAGAGCGCCACGCCAAGAAACATCAAGAACACATCTTAGAACAATAAATACAGGCAGAGGAGCAAGGTTTCGGCAATTATTATTATCCCCCCGACCCCCAACAGAGATTGATGGTGCATATGACGGAGCATGGTTATTTTATAATATTTTTAAATAAAAAATCCTGCATAGTGCACCTTTTCAAGGTTTGCATAGTCAAATTTAAGGGCCCATCAACAGGGCCCATCAAATTTGCAAAGTCAAATTTAAGGGCCCATCAACAGTAAAGAAATGCATGCAAATTTCCCATAGACTTCGATGTAAAATGGTGCTACAGCAAAACGAATGTATCTCCATAACCGAACATCAGAATTGCACCAAATTTTGCACAGATACTCTATGATACATGTTCCATTAAACCAGAGCCATTTTTTGCTATACCTTGCATACTTTTTAAATTACAGCCTACTGTTTTTTGATTGGCTGCGGCAGTTGCCATGGCAACAGATTCATCAAAATTCGCTCTATGTTTCAATGCGGAATTCACTGATGTACCACCTGATGATTTCATGAAAATCCATTAAAGCATGACAGAGTTCAATTTGTTTTGCTGTAGCACCATTTTACATTGAAGTCTATGGGAAATTTGCATGCATTTCTTTACTGTTGATGGGCCCTTAAACATGACTCATGTTGTAGAGCAAGTCTTAGTGATTACAATAAGACCATGATATTGTTTTTACCATTTACGGTTGTCAAACTGCAGGTCTCGACAGTAGAGGTGGACAGGCCAAAAATGGGAGTGAAAATGCACACTTTGTCCCAGATTTTCTTAAAGATGCTTTGTGTTTTTTTTTTCTCTCAAAAGTATAACAATGGTCATTACTCCTAGGTTACATTATGGGTACCAAATATCAGAAAGATCTGAGAAGTCAATGTTAAAAAGGGTTAATTTTCCTCAAGAATGACCAAGATTAAACTTAATCTTTCAAAGAACAATTCAGCAATGTACACCCACACAACCTGCAGAGGCAGAAGCTCACTGTAGGAAGTACAATTACTTGCTTCAGACCACAAATTGTCAAATGCCCCTATAACAGCCATTGTAAGGCCAGCAGATTAGCAGAAATACCTAAAATATCCTTCGGCACACGCAGAAACTGTCTGGGCCAATTGAAAACAAACACGAGACTTGAAATACTATACACAGTTGCGCTCAAAATTATTCAACCCCCTTCATTTTTTGCACACTTTATTGTGTTGTAGATTTAATTTTAAATGGATAAAATTGCAATTTTTGCCCATCAATCTACACTCAATAACTCATAATGACAAAGTGAAAACATGTTTAGAGATTTTTGCAAATGTTTTAAAAATCAAAAACAGAAATCTCTCGTGCATAAGTATTGATACCCTTTGCTTTAATGTATTTTTAAAGTATCATATTTCATATTTGGTCGCATATCCTTTGCATGCTGTTACGTCCTGAAGTCTGTGACCCATCAACATCAAAAGACTGTCGATATCTCATTTTCAGGTACTGTTACAAGCGATACTATAACCCCTCTGCTTTTGAATGGATCTCTATGGGAATTGGGGGGTGAGACTGGATTCAGCTGTGAATTACACTGGCACAGTATGGAACACGACTGGCGAAATGGCTGTACGTTATCAAGGGTCTGAGCTATCGAACGAGCCCCAAACTATCTAATCTAAACCATCTTAAATCTACAACACAATAAAGTGTGCAAAAAGTGAAGGGGGTTGAATAATTTTGAGTGCAACTGTATATATATTATTATTTTTTATTTTTTTTTAAACCCAGAGAGTTACCTCTCCCTGAGCCATTGAGGGAAAAGAACACCTGCATCGTAGACACTACCTGCCGCTCTGCCAGTGATGGAGGCCTAATCTTCTGGACATCCAGGTTGACGTCATGATAGAAAAGGTTCATCGTGACGTGCAGGTACTCGTATTCGTTTGGGCTCTGCACGTTCAGCCCAGCACCTTTTACAATCCGGCCCCAGAAGCATCCAGGATCCTGGATCTACAAAACATAATGGGGAAACATCACAGTCCCTCACCAGTTTTGTCTTTATGCTACGATAAACTATACCTTTGACAAACCTTTAAGCACATTACAGGAAATTGAGGTATTGGCTGTTCTGATGCAAAATGTGTGGGATATGAGTATGGGAGAGGAATTCTTAATGGTATACATAGCTATTTCTGTTGAAATGTGGAAATGTAAATAGTTTAATAGACATTATAGACATGTCAAAATAAAAACAATTACCGCTCAGTACAATTCAGAGGTCAAAATTATGGTTGTAACAAACCAGTATGAACAGTGGGTCCCCAAAACCAAGATGTAAAACCTCAATGCTCAGTCTCACAGAACATAACTCCAGGGGCATTGCTTGAACTGAAATGACAGAACTATGGGTTTAAAAATGTTTGCTGGGTCATAAAATTTTATTGAGGTTTACCTTTAATATGGATATTTCCAGCATCGTTTCAGCTCCCTTTGGATCACCTGAGAAAGACCGCGATGAGAAATTAAGACATGAAGCACATTTAGTTTACAAGTTTGAGACTGTCGCACCGAGATGCTTACTGATAATGCATATTACCGATTTAGCTAGTCATTTCCCCGAAATGACAATATAACGTTATGCTTCAGATTTGTGTATTTGTGAATTTGCACATCAATCATTAAAAATTAAGTCGGAATTCACAAAAGCCACTTTAGTCCAGAGCTGCCCAACCTTGTTCCTGGAGATCTACCATCCTGTAGGGTTTCACTCCAACCCTAACAAAGCACACCTCATTCGGCTGACATGAAAACTTACAGGATGGTAGCCTATATCTCCAGGAACAGGGTTGGGCAGCCCTGCTTTAGCCTATATTTGATCCGAATTCCTAACAATAGCCGTTCATCTCAAAACATTTTCGAGGCGAATACTAGTTGATGCGCTGATGACACTAAAACTCTTATTTTCGTTGTCTCAAATCTTACCAGCATGTAAACTTTAACTCACCAAATCGCTGGCTAGCCTTTCTAATAATGACGTTCCAGATGATACAATGGCCTCTACAAAGGCTCAATGCATACAAGTACACAAGTTATATCACAAAACGTCTTTAAACGCGTGTTTGTTTACTTGAAATAGCTTAAAAAAAAAAAAAATGTAATTAAAACTGATATAAGCCCAGCTACCTCATTCATTAGACATACGCGAGTCTGGCCTTCTCCAATCCCTGGACCAGGACAGCTGTAGCGATCCTTCGTTTTTTACACGCTCGCTCTAGTCGGTCTTTTCGTATTAAAGTAACGTAAGGCCGACGTGAAAAGTTCAATCACAACCTTACAACATGCTTAACTGACAATACATTCGTTTTGTGTAATGTTTTTTCACGAATTTTCGTGGTTGACTGGGGATACGGTGTGCGCACAATTAAATTAGCTCTATGAAAGCGGCCTTGGCTTCACTGGACAACGTTATTTTCATCATAGCTAACGTTAGCTCCGGCTACATGCAATCGTTTAGGGGAAGAACATAAATAAGGTAGCTAACGTTCGGTATATTACCAGGTCATTTTATTACAAAAGTCAGTTCTTTAAAATAAAAACTTCATCATTGGAAAGCTGTATGAAGTGTATGGCGACCAGTTTCAGAATATTTGTAACTCAGCCAACATATTTACATATATATCCCTCAACACCAGTGTCACATTAAAAGTGTGCAACTATGTCTGAACATGATAATATTGGTTTATTGCGGTCATTTGTTCAGTAAACTTAAGTCGGGTAGTAAAATGACTTCGTTTTCGGACTATCCTGCCTAGCTAAGTTAGCTAACAATACACCTAACGTTAGCTAAAAACGGGTGAGAATTTTCAATGCAAAACGTTTTTTTACTTTGCACAAAAAGAAGCTATCAAGGACAATTGTTTGTGCGCCAACCCGAGGTTTTTATATACACCTCGCGTCCTCTGATAAATTGTTCCAAGTTACCTTGACACTGAGCAGTGGCAACGTCGCAGCTGAATCCCGGGAAATGGCCGTGAACGGACACACCTGCCACGTGCCTTGGAGTCGAAAAGCTGTCTGGTTTCACTCGCTGTGGCGGGGGTAGGCTACAGCTTAAAACCATTAACTTTAAAATGTATTTAAGAATAAAGGTATATTTACAAAAGTGCGTTGGGTACCTACACTCTAAATCACGTTTTTTTCCGCTGTAAACGTGTTTGTATGCCTACCTTATAATTAAACTTATTCATCCATTCCGATATTTCTACAATTCTGAAATAATATCGTATATCATAAGAAACTGGTAGAAAAGCGTCTTGGTGTTGCCCTCTAACGGTTGAAATTTTATTTCTGCTCCCCACTCTGCCTCCGCGCAATCGTGATGTCAGAGTACCTCTTTGGCTCATTATGGATAATTGTTGCCGCCCACATCTTCATTCACATTTGATCTGCAACGTCTAGTTCGGGGGTCCTCAATCTCATCCAGAAAGGGCCGGTGTGGGTGCAGGTCTTTTGTCAAGTCCTTGGCAAACATTCTAGTGGTTGATTAGCAGAATCAGGTGTGTAACTGCTTGGTTGGAACAAAAGCCTGCACCCACACCGGCCCTTTCTGGATAAGATTGAGGACCTCTGGTCTAGTTTGACAGTTCGAGCCGAGTTATGCAAAAATTATTTGTACATTGTACACATCCTCACCCCCTATCTGGAAAAGTAATTACTGGATTGCCATGAAATTTGCTGTGTACATTCAGGCTCCCAAGACAGAGGAAGAATTTATTGATTTTGGTGACCCCACGACCTTTCCTCTAGCGCCACCATCAGGCCAAGTTTTTCAATTTTCATCTCCTGACCTGTTAGTTGTACAGACACAAAGATTTGGTGTTTCGGTGTAATCAATGAAACCTGGCTATGGGTTTTAAGATGCCAATTCTTCTTGAGAATGAAAAAAATTCTAATTGGAATCAAGTTTACACAAAGCATGGCAAAACACTCATGCGCGCACATATTTTCAACAAATCTTTATGCAAATCAGATCTTTGGCCCAATGTAACTGCACTGCCACAAAATATTTATTTCTTTCATGTTCCAGTAGGTGCCGTTTTATATGTATTCAATGGATAGACTGTATAAAAATAGGATTCAATGTCATATTTAACAGGGCCAGGGAGTAAGAACAAATCATTAAAAAACATTACATATTTACACAATGTACCCGCAACCTATTGTCAGAACTTTTCTTTTCAGTTTGGTGAGTTATGGGAAGTTATTCAATTCCTTGAAAGAAAGCAGTCTCCAGTGGCTGTTGGTAAATCTGTACATGAAAATAAATGCAAAGTGTGTTGTGCATTTCATACACTAGGCATGCAGTTTATCATTGAAAACGGTATTTTGATCATTTAACATATAATTATTCATAATGTTTATAAAACAAATGCTGTTGTCCTACCATTTGGATATATACAGTTCCCAATAGATGCAAAATAATAATTTGAGTTGAATGAATACATATTGAAATGAATATCCTTTCATGACGTTGATTTCATGAGTAAACCAGATTACTGAAATACAAGATTGGAAATTCTTCTCAAATTAACATGAACACATGGTGATTTTTATAAAAGGTTGTCATCCACATATAACACCCTTTGACTCATTAATGTAACGACTGCAGCACAGTATTATATGTATTTTAAATTGTATAATAAACACAATCAATCAATGAGATTTTCTGAAATGTTTGAACCTTTGAGTGCAGATATTTTATGAATGTTGCTATGGAAATAATTTGATGCACTCCTCGTTTTAACAGCACCATTTCTGTATAGAAAGTATTTTTTCCTCAGACATAGACCTATTGATAGAACTATCACCAGATACAAATCTGCATAGCCCCTGGTTCTCTGAGAATTTATTAGTTGACATTATTTTCTGCATAGCCATAACTCCAGTCCAAGTTCACCTTCACTAAAGTGGAACTATGAAACCCAGCGGTGTGTGCAGAGACAATTCTTTTGAAAAGAGCTCCACTCTATAACTCTACTGTTACAGTAATTTTTTTATTTAACTTTATATCTTTATATTTTTTGATGGCGAAACACTCTGCTTATGCTTTGCCATATATATAACCTCAAGTGAACCTCACTGCAGGGAACAAAAGACAAAGTGCAAAATGCCTCCCACTCTGATATTTTTTTCATTAATGATTCAATGATCAAAACCAGTCAAAGCACCTCACCACGGAGAGCAAGGTTGCTTCATTAATTTAAGGCAGTCGATCATTATCATGCCCATTAGACAAAATACTCCATTGATTTGTGAGGCCCAGGCTTGCACAACCCTAAGCCCTCCTTTATCTCTTGTACAAGAGCATTTCCATGTAATTATTTAACCATTTCTTGCCATTGGAAAGTCTTCACAGGGGTGGTATTGCCCTTTTGAACCAGTTACTGTGCATTTTACACCAATACCCCCTCCATACTTACATTAGCTATGCTATATGCCCATCCATACTTACATTAGCTATGCTATATGCCCATCCATACTTACATTAGCTATGCTATATGCCCATCCATATTTACATTAGCTATGCTATATGCCCATCCATACTTACATTAGCTATGCTATATGCCCATCCATATTTACATTAGCTATGCTATATGCCCATCCATATTTACATTAGCTATGCTATATGCCCATCCATACTTACATTAGCTATGCTATATGCCCATCCATACTTACATTAGCTATGCTATATGCAAGAACCAAAATGAGCTCAAAACACCATGAGCTTCTACACAATTATGAAACAAGCAAATAGCATTCAATAAAAGGGGAAGCAGCTGCAATTTAAGAGCAGTTAAGCTCCATATCGTGTTCTTTGCCAAACTTATAAATTTTGCCAAGAGACATTTAAGACAATTTAAGGGTCAGTACTGGAACAGGGAAAACTATGAGAAATGCCAGAAGAAATGCCACGGAAACAAGTTTGATTAAAATTATAATTTATGTAGTCTGCTTTTCTTTTCTTTTTTTTTAAAGTTAACGCAGTGTGTTGAAATAAACACCTTTAAAGAAATACTGTGATCAAACAAGTTATTAGTGATACATTTGCGAGGTTTGTTTAAAATTCAAGTCGTGTGATTTGTTGGCATCAACATGGGCACATTAATGGGTTCTATGGCTGTTTTCATACGTGGAATCATTATCAGAAAACAGGAGTCACTGGTTTTAATGAGTAGACAATATGGAATATCACTGATTGAATGATTTAAGTCAAATTAACTTGTGATTTACAGAAGTCTGGTCCTTTTTTATCAATTAAACTCTATATTCTGTCAAGGAATTTGATCATATATGGGGCCAGAGTAAACTGACAGCAGGTTTTCTGATCATGATTAGCAGGAGATTCATATTTAAGGACTGAGGGAAAAGATGGTTTTCAGACCACACCCCTCCCAGCAGTCATTAACACACATTTGTTCTCATGATAATTTGTACAAACAATCAAAAAGGCGTTAGAATGCACTATTGTGCAGGGGTCACCTCATTTGCAATTCTCCAGGGAGAGCCAGCAGTGACTCACTTTTTTTTTGCATTATGTCCCGTTTTCTATCTGAAAATCTTCGTAAATATATGAAAAAGAGAGTAGAGTATTCTGGGGGCAATTGTAACAGGAGGCAATTGCAACACCATAAAATTGCACCAATCTGAAACAAGCTAGAGTTGAGATTCTATCCAGCAAACTAGCTAGTTTCATGTGTTCAGGGTTGGGGGCAATTGTAACAAAAAGTTGTGTTACAATTGACCCCTGTTACAATTGCCCCCAGAATACTCTACATTCAGTTGGAGCTGAGGAGTTTTGGCGTGTGGCTCAAAGCCGGCTCTTGTGTGTTGAGGAGCTGGTCTGAGAAGGGGCTCCGATTGGTCGCAGGTGCCCGTGCTTTGGGGTGATGCTCATGTGGAAGTTGATGGTGTAAGATCGCGTGAAGCGGTGTAGGGCCGAGCTCTCCTCCTGCAGCTGCTCAAAACTCTTCTCTGTGCTCAAGTTCACTCCTCCGTCCTCCGATGGGTCCAAATTCTCAGGGTACAGTTCATCGCCTGAGCATAAGAACCCCCCCCCCACACACCCACACACCCACACACACACACACACAAAGTGGTTAATTGCTACAAATCATTAAAAAATAATTTGACCCACCTGCTTAGTGCAAGCCATTCCTGCCTGACACTCAGTGAGTTTTATTAATTTCTGGAGGGTCTTGGTTTTATACTGTATAATTAAGGCAGAAGAGGCACTTGATATTACAGTTCATGCTTACTGGATGCACTTTAATTGAGGACAAAATCCAGACGTGGCACAAAATGTTAAAAAACATTTAGGGGAAAAAAAGGAACTGTTTAAATATTTCTGACACTTTTAGTTAAATAACTTCTATTCTGCCTGAATGGACCTATTCAGACAAATCTGATTTTTTGTTCTTCGTGTTCTTAAGAGACGATGGGCTGTTTTAACAGAAACAGTGGAGTGAGTGGACATTACCTGGCAGAAGGTAGATGGAACAGTCAGCGGCCACCAGTTGTACGGGCAGAAACCGCTCACAGCCCTCCGGTGCTCTCATCCTGGCAAAGCTGTGCAGGTCTTGCAGCTGTGGGAAGTGACACATTCGGCCCATTTCATAGACCTGTGGAGGTGCTACAAAGAGCTCCCGAGTCTGGTAGCTCTGCAGCACCTCAGATGGTGAGGACCACTGCAAGAGAGACAGAGAAGACCATTAAGAGGCATTTAAGGAACACTGCATCTCACTGTGGAAAATATGAGAGTGAGATCTCTGCCGATTCCTCCTGAACATAACGTCAATTATTTCCAAAAACAATTTGAAAGGTTGGACTCGTCAGACCACAGCACACGTTTCCACTTTGCGTCAGTCCATCTCAGATGAGCTTGAGCACAGAGAAGTCTGCGGCATTTCTGGATGTTGTTGATATATGGCTTACACTTTGCGTAGTAGTGTCTTAACTTTTAGTAGATGCAGCGACAAACTGTGTTTACCTACAACGGTTTCCCCAAAGTATTCCAGAGTCCATGTGGTTATATTCATTAGAGAAACATGTCGGTTTTTAATGCAGTGCCGTCTGAGGGATCAAAGGTCACCGGCATTCAATATTGGTTTTTATGCATGGAGATTTCTCCAGATTCTCTGAATCATTTAATAATATTATGGACTGTAGATGGTGAAATCCCTAAATTCCTTGCAATCGTGCATTGAGAAACATTGTTTTTACACTGTTGGACTATTCACTCATGCAGTTTTTTGCAAAGTGGCGAACCTCGACCCATCCTTGCTCGTAAACGCCAGAGCCTTCGTAGATACTCCTTTTATACCCAGTCATGATCGCATCACCTGTTAGCTATTCACCTGTTTACCTGTGGAATGTTCCAAACAGGTGTTTTTTGAACATTCAACAACCTTCCCAGTCTTATGTTGCCCCCAGTCCCAACTTTTTTTGGAATGTGTTGCAGGCATCAATTTCTGAATTTGCTTATATTTACAAAAATCTATAAAGTTGGTAAGGTAAAACATTAAATATATTTTCTTTGTACAGTTTTCAATTAAATATATGTAAAACAGAATTTAGAAATCACTGCTTCCTGCTTTTATTTGCATTTTACATACCGTCCCAACTTTTTTCGAATTGGGGTTTGTACCAGAACAGGCTACTATGCTATGACGGGCGATTGTTAAAGGGTAGTTCCACCGAAAAACATAAACCTTATTTAACAGATCAAGGCGCAACTAATTAAGTATCTCTGTCGCTGGCCAAAACAATATGTGAACGGAAATATTGACAGCTAAAGTTACAAATTTGGTAGAGCTATACGTCAAAATGACGTACACCTCTACCACTTCCTCGTTTTGAAAGACTACAGTACGTCAAGCTGGGCGTGTAAATTACCTAGGCACGTAGGCGGAGCCAGCGAGGGAGGAAACATTGCTGCG
Organism: Synaphobranchus kaupii; assembly: GCA_029718625.1. Lineage (NCBI taxonomy): Eukaryota > Metazoa > Chordata > Actinopteri > Anguilliformes > Synaphobranchidae > Synaphobranchus > Synaphobranchus kaupii. The sequence continues at coordinate 6,353,974 of CM056388.1, read as the reverse complement.
TATGTCACTGTTTTGAGTAGGGAGTGGGACACATCGTAGATCAAGCTAGCTATCATTGCTATTTTATTATAATGTCAGAAAATTACATTGATACGTTCTGTCCTTAAAGATGTTTTGGCAAACTAAACCAAACAGGACTCAAGTGCTGTCGGTTAGAGTGGACAAATGATAGGCTACAACACAGTGGCCTCCGTTCGGGTTGCACAACTGGAAAACTTTTGGCTTTGCTAGCAAACATAGGTAAAACAGCCAACAACTACAACAATAACGTTTTAACTTTTAATTATGTTTATCATTCTGTATCGGTATACAAAATTATTTCATACTGAAAAACAGAAGTTGAAGTGTTTTTAAAGCTAAAACCGTCTAAAAGTAATGTTTGTTGACTGATCACAATGTGCGTCGCTGTGATGATGATTTGACGTCAAGTTCTTCCTAGTCGGAAGGTTGGGGTTGATATCCCGATCCCTGATTTCCAACATGGAACTCCTAGTTGTAAGGGCATTTTTATTAAATTTGTTTTCCTTAGAAGTCTCGGGTGAGAAATGAGTAGCCCAACAGTGTTAGCTACAGACTTCTGGCTAGGCTGGCTCATGTTTTCACGATACCAACGTAGATAAATGAAGGACTGTGTTTTCCTAAATTAAAATGTGTTTTATAAACATGACAAACACCTAATTAAGAAATTAACATCTTGTTAAAATTCTGGGATTGCAACTGTGGTTGCAACGAAAACATACACAGGGGGGGCCCAGGGCCGGTTTGGGAACTCCTGACTTAATAGGTAGGCCTAGCTTCAGCAGTGACAAATTAAAACGCGAAACAAGTCTGCAGTAGGCTATAATTAGTTGCAGAATAGAATAGAACACGTGGACCACTGCATGTGACACCAGAAAACGCATCACCTTAAAATGTACAATTTCCTTTTCGTCTTGAACGGTAGGTGGGATCTCCTGCAAGCAGCAAATGAAAAAGGCTGTGTCGTACCTCCTACGGTAATCATCGTTTTTGGGGGTCAACCAATTCCCCCACTCGTGCATTGCCCATATATTGGGCATACAATCCAGTTCTCTACACATCCGGATGAAGTTACAAGGATCCGCAATTACCAACGACCTCCACCTAGCCAGTTCACGGTTACCGCAGAGCTCGTGTAACCTTGTGAGGGGAGTCGTAACCTGGTTGTCACCACTATGGTTCATAGTGTTAATAATGTTATTCTCCTCGTTTTTAGGAACAACCAGAAGTATTCCGGACTCTTCAAAGGTCTCTCGCACGGCACAGATCCTGAAAGCAACATCACTTGTAATCGGAGAACCAAGTTTTTGTCTGTCCGTAGCAAAAATAGGCGGCCTGGTCTCCTGTTTGACAAACCCCAACCCAAAATTCGGCGATTGTCGAAACGATTTAAAAGTCTCCAACCAATCGCTGGAAAAATCCGAGGGGTCAACCATACCACCAGGGAAAACGTAGATATTCGGCATAAACACACTTTTGCCACTTCGCTTTAGCAACAACACCTCATAATCAAAAACTGAGTTCTGTGCAAAGTCCGACTTGGTAAAGTTAGGAGGCGAAGGGATTTCACTTCTTTTCAAACTGTGAAAAGCAGGTCTACGTCTCGTCCCAGCAGCGAGAATGACTGTCGCCGCTTCCTTCCAGTGCTTCAATGCTGTGTTCATCCTCGGCTCTGTTCGCCTTTAAATATCACAGCAAACTATATTTCCCAAGATGCCTCTTTATGCGGTTTATTAATTAGATACTGAAGCATAGGAACATGCGTCGAAATTAAAGTAGTAGCCTACTTTAATCCAAAGCACTGTTCAAATCATAAACATGTCTTCTATATGCGCTCTTCTTCGCGTCAAAGGTAATGGCAGACTGACCGCCTGCAAGGCGTATTGCTACCACCTACAGTACCGGAGTTAAACATCACATTAAATAACACGGGACTAATCCCCATTTTTATACAGTCTATGGACTAATCACACTCCCTTGGGGCGTACCATTATCTGTAGTAAGCGACACACCCCCTACTTTAACCTGAATTGATCAATCAGCTAAAGACGATTTAATCCAGTCTACCTCCAATGCCCAATTTCGACAGTTTAATCAGCAACCCGTCTTTACAAAACATATCATACGCTCTCTCAATATCAAATAACACGGCAAAAACAACTTCTTTATTCACAAATGTTTTTTTCAATCTCATCCACCAACCTCATTACATTATCCACTATCCAGGATGGTTTGGCCTTTATGAAACCCACTTCGAAACGGCACACACAGATTTCTACTCTCCAGGAAGTGAGGCAGCCTGGCAGTAATCATTCTCTCCGGCAGTTTGCATAACACTGACGTATAAGAGCAAACATACGAGATGATGCTGCGCTGGACAGATCCTTCCCCGGTTTAACTATCGGCACCACGACAGCATGTTTCCACTCAACAGGAACAGTGCTTTTCTCTCAAATCACATTAAGGGCTCTATTTTCAAACCAGCGCAAGGGGACGGTATAGTCAAACGCAAACTTGTTGACAGCATCAACGTCTTAAAACTGGCGCTATGGCGTTTCTCAGCAATACCGCTAGGATCAACAAATTCTCAACATAACATCCTTTCGGTTGCGCTGCAGTGGGATGGGTGGCGCTGTCGGGGGCGTGTTCTAAAATACTTTCGGCTCAGTGACAATTTGAACCAACGAAAACCCATTGCGTTATGATCAGCTGGAACCACCTCTTAGCGGAAACGCAATAGACTCTGGCAATTTGGTAACTTATTCGTCATGTAGTTCTATGTAGTGTCTATAGGTGATGCCAACATTACACTTCCATTTAATGAACAAATAGCCTATAATTATTATTAATTAATTAATTTTAATTTAAACTACTAGAATAAAACAGGACAGCTTACAAGAAACTTGCGATCATGTAGGCCACTAGCCTATAATATATAAATTACACATTGACACAGTTGAATCATAAGCCTACCATTTGAATCATAATTATGCCTACATCACCTAATGTAGGCTAATTAATGCATTCGTCACCTCCTCCCGTGCCTTCCGAACTTCTGGGAGACGAGGTGGTGTGGATTGTGATCCATAAATTACTACAGTCCTAGCCTGTACTTCTGTTGCAAGTATGTCTGATTCCTGTGCGGAAAATCTTGTCGTTGACGGTCCAGTGCGTTTGGGTTGCTCATTATGAAATTGCATGGAGCGATTGCGTTCCAACGCGATTGCGTTTTAAAGCATGAGAACAACAATTTGATTGGCTACCATAGAGACACACCTTTGACGTTTAAACCCAGCCTTTTAGCAATACCGCCATAAGGTGCGCCAAGATTGCCGTCATGAAATTACCAAATTTCTCGCCGACACGCCCTCAGAGCGATACCGCCAAGCGATTACTCTTGCGTTCACCATTGCGTTTGGTTTATTAAAATAGAGCCCTAAATAGCCTAACGCGAGCGCCGTCTCTAACACTGTGGGCCCTATCTTACACCCGGCGCAAAGCGGCGCTAACCCAAACGCAAGTGTCTTTGCTATCTTACACCCGGCGGTAGGTTCATTATAACGCCTAACGCTCACGCCGTTTAACTAGCATGTACTCTTGCGCCGTTTGGGCGTGCTGGTCTTAAGATGAGGAGTGGCCAGGATTCTTTTTGACGTATTGCTACCTTGAGCCACAAGAAAGCGCTTGCGCTAGAACCACCACTAACCTGGTCTAAAGTCATGTCGCAGTTGTATACATGTTATTTTAACGGCACAATTTAAGCACAATGCGCGTACCCTCCTGTCTGTTACACACAGGGGCGTGCACAAGCATGATTAAAATATCAAGATTACAATGTGAAATAGTATTATTGTGTAGCCTATATAAAAAAATACATAATAATAAAAGGGTCCATAGCCTACCTTTCCCTCAGCGAAGGGGAATGCTATGCACATTAAATTGCTTTCAGCCCACTCAACATCCAGGCGATGTGCGATGGTACGGGACAATGGCTATCCATTAAAAAGCAGCTGATAACACCTATATCAAGCCTAATGCGCGAATTGTCATTTACACCTAATGCGTGAATTGTCATTCAATGGAAAACTCGCGCACGGCAATAGACGGACATTTAAGTTCTGAAAATGCGCTTCAGATGTCATTACAATACAGCTCTGTTTATCTAATACAGCCTGTAAGTAAATAGAATGGTTTGTGACTGAAAAAAGTTCAAAACCTTGTCCAGTGAATATTGCATTTACTGTATTTCAAATAGCCTAGGCTACAGCGGATTCGCTGTGCATAAGGTTTTTTTCGATAGCCTATGGTTAAAAAACGGAGATGTCACCACGTTAACTAAATTGTAACCTTAGCTATTCTTCGTCCTTCATATTTTTTAAATTACAGTGACCAGGTTTCCATACTCTCACCGTTTAAAACCCAGCTGATTTCACCCGTTATTCCATAACTGAACAAAACGATTTTAAAGAGAACTAAGCGTCTAATTAATAACTAAAACAAATTTGCAGCACGTTACACAATTAATTCACAATTAATTTTAATGCCATTCTCTGCACATGCACTGCATGTTCTCTGTTTTCCCTGCTGTAAGTCGCACATTTCACGGTATTCCTGGTTAAGTGGATTGTTTTAAAGGATTATGCTACGAGTAAAACAGGTTGGTCACATTTCCATAAACAGGACATTATTAAACAAGGGGAAATATGCGTGAACATATGGGTTGCGAACCTGACAGCTTTATTGTAGGCTATTTAGTGTCATCATTAAGGCAAAATAACGGTATGCATGTTATTAATCAATATTAGCCTACTATGCAGGTAGCCTAATGAACTTTGGATGAAGCTTGAACTTCGAGAACTCCATGAGAACAGCCTCTTGGAATTGATGTTTGACACTTTCATTGCATAATCAAACGAAATTCGCTGAACAAGCAGGCTAATTTGGCGTTTTCTAAGGTGAGACTGAAGCCATTGATAGCTTATTCTCAGCTGTTGCAGGTCCTTTTAACGAAATTTAACCGCATATATTTTGTAAAATAACAACCTTGTCTGGAATTACCGGGAACTCATAGGCTAATGGTTAGTCCGAATAATATTGATCATACTCCATTTAGCCTATTCCTTGATCACACTAAACACGCACGAGCATGTCTGTTTCTCCATCAAGCAATCCGCCAAGGTGGAAAAGCAGGCTTTTAAAGGGAATGGGATATGACATTTTGATTGGTTTATTGCATGTCACGCCCAAGACACACCTATAATTAATGAAGCGACTAGGTTCAGCCCAGTTCCACCTTGCGACGTGCTTAGCGCCAAAAAAACACGCCGTTAAAATAGCAAAAGTGGACTTGGACACGCCCAAAATTAGACTAAGCGCCAAGATCGCCAAGATAGGGCCCTGTATCATCAGCATAATTATTAGGAGTTTAAACCTTTGACTTGCCATGTGACCCTGTGACTAATGTGACCATTAGATTTGACAGATTCCCCCTTCCCACAGACACTCAGAAGACATTCAAACAACAAACAATATGACTTTCAAAGTATAACATATATTGCTTAATTTTTAAAACCGCAATTTCCATGTGAATATTTTTACATTTAATTAAATTTATATTAAATACAAGTTTGCCATATAAATTAACGACTCATCACGATTCAGCCATGTCACATCGATGCAGTTGTATTGTAACGTTTGCATCGCAATGCATCGATGTATCTTTACACCCCTAATACTTAAACAGTTTCTGTAATTATATAAAAAATGTAGACTAAACTTTTGCAATAGAAATAGCCTAAGCCAAGGATCAAACCCAATCTTCCACTGCTTAATGCTGTGCAATAACCACTCGCTTCCCCTTATACCTCTCATACACCTTACTGCATCTAATATATACTATATACAGTGGGGATGGAAAGTATTCGGGCAGTGACACAATTTTTCTTGTTTTGGCTCTGTACTCCAGAACATTGCATTTTAAATGGAACAGTGACTATGAGGTAAAAGTGCATACATTCAGCTTTAATTTGAGGGTTTTTACATCCATACTGGGTGAACCGTGTAGCAATTGTAGCCCTTTTTATACATAGTCCCCCCATTTCAGGGGACAAAAAGTATTTGGACAAATTAACATAAACTTAAATAAAGTCCTCATATTTAATATTTGGGTGCATATCCTTTGCATGTCACGACTTCCTGATGTCTGTGACCCAACAACAATGTATTCGCTGGCTGTTTCAATAGGCTTATTTATGCATTCTCTTCACTTTTAACTGTAAGCATAGACATGAATATATTTATATATTTATATATACGCTCTATGCTGTTAAGTGACACAGAAATGTAACGGGCAGAGCAGAAAGCGCCTTTGCAGTTTGTGCATTAACTGCGCCATCTACCGGCGTGACTGTATAATGGAAAAAATATCCGTGAAAATTCTAATGAAAATGCAAATCAGCGATTGCATTTCGTTTTTATTCGATGTGTGCAGAAACCATCATATAATCCAAATGAAAATGCAAAATACCACTTTGCGTTTTCATTTTCAAGTTAATGCACGCACTTTATCTTACAATTTGAAAATTGAAATGCAAATTCATTTCACATGTAATTTTTCTCGCCCTCTACGACACAACCCTGCCATAATTTAAATGAAAAACCACATTTGAAATAGCAGTTTCGTATTGTAATCGCATGATCCATTACAAAAAGGAAATGATAATTCAAAATGAATTTGCATTTAGATTTTCAATATGTCAGATAAAGTGCGTAGGCTACAATTATTTGAAAATGAATACGCAGTTTTTGCACACATCGAATGAAAAAAGATTTAATTTGAATTATGGCGCGGATAGGCTTCCACACTGTCTTTGTGTAGTCTGTAGTGGGTGTAAAGTAGTTATTCATATTCACGAATTACATAGGCTACATAATGTCGTAGTCTGCAACATATTAGCTACATTGGCTACATAACGTCGCACAACATACAACATACAAATTAAAGGCCGACTTTATAGATAGCTACTTACTAGAGTGCCTGGAATCGGTACAAAGGCTTGGTGAAATCACTTCAATTTTCCTTTCCCTTTTTCCGTTCCCATTAGGGATTTGTTCATATATGTGTAAGAACTAATTTTGAGTTTTGTAAATCATTTTATGAATATGATCAAATTTTTTCTTTTAGATATTTGCTTCAACAGTAATTTCCAATTATTTCCTATTTTTACGTTTCATATAGCAAGGAGCCATTTGCTTACCCAGACACTAGCCGACCTCTGCCTTGTTGTCTTACTGGCTTTCAGTAATCACTTTTGAAACAGTATATTTTCTGAAAGATGGTCCACTGAGATGGTTGGTTTCTTAGCAACAATAGAATCAAAGCACATAGAGACTTTACTATACAATCTCTGATTGAATGTTGCTATTGAATATTTGCCCACTCCTTCAAATTTATTTCTGAGAGATTACCATTTTTGTTCTTTATTTCCATGAATGTTGAAAAGTAATTGTCCTTCAGCAGCAATCACAGAAAACTGGTTTTGTTAAAACATTTTTAAATTTCAATCGATTCTGCAGTATGCCGTCTGTATATAATCACATGGGAGAGCGCACTATACTGCGCGTGGTGTCATCTTTTTAAATTGCACACTTGAGTCAGACTCTAAGATTGTGAGCCTTTGATTATTTCACACTTCTGTCCTGTTTTAGCAATGTCTACAGACTGCTAAAATATACTCAAAACACAGCACAAGGTTTTATAGTGTCTATACCACAATTTGGTACACAAAATTTAAAAAACTGACAAGCAGAATGTATCGATTCTTTTGTAGATAATGCACATCCTTGATTACGACGGAGCATGAACATGGAGCTTCTCCTTGCAGGTTGCCTGCTGTGCTGTTTTGGCCCTGGTGGTAAATTGATGTGCAGTAGCTAACTGCCTCAGGTCTTCACTGGAAAAGGAAGAACACTAAAAGGGCAAAGTGAATGTGCGAAAAACAAGATGTGATTAATTTCCGCATCACTGCTCTGTTAGTAAACGTCACTGTTTCAAAGTCCCTGTGTATGCACGGTAAAATGTCCAGTGTTAATTCAAATCTAACAATCTAACAATTCAACTCTAGCAGTGTACATATGAGCCTACTCTAGCCAGATTAGGCTCATATGTACTCTGTTAGAGTTGAATTAACACTGGACATTTTTACTGTGTGGGTGTGTCCTCACGGGGAACACGGCGCTGTTGAATGTGATTCAGATGTGGAACAAAGTACTTGTGTACATTTCTGTCGGTTGGTTGGTTGTGAGTGTCAGGCTGCTTGTGTGAATCATCTGTAGAAGCTCTACTCTTGTCGATGAATTTGTGAAATCTCAACAGGGTCTCGTCAGTGGGTGTTGTGTCCTAATTCAACTACTTTTTTTCTGAGATGAGTTCTGACTGAATTAATATGGTTTCTGTATGGACCTTGTTCTTGTTCACTAAGAGTCTCAACCCACAGTGTCAATATAAGTTTGATAGACCAGAGCATCACTTCCACCATATATTTCTAGCATATTTCTTTATTGCAACAGAATGATATCAAGGATCTACACTGAAGACCAGTGGATCTCCAAAGTGTCAACCATTTTGGAGATAATTTCTACAGTGCAATTGTAAGAGCACCAATTCCCACTATTATGTTTACAGTAGCATATGAGGAAAAAAAACATAAAAACAGAATCAATAGAATTGTTTCTAATTGACCCACATTATACATAATTTATCATTTGGCTTGTTGTTTGTGACAATGTTTCATCAAAAAGGAAGACATGATTATTTCAAGAAGGCATGGTGTAGAGATTTTCCAGTCAAACATTTTACCCCCTCACAGACTATAACCTTGTACTGGTGCTAAATATGAACCTGCCAACCCAACCAGTACAAAATAGACTTTGTTGCCTACATTTGACCTTGGAAAGCAGTAAAGGTCACTAAAAGTCAATAAAACTGATTCAGGACATATTTGAAAGTGCAAAGACCATCCTTCAATCTGTTTAGATTTGGTTCAACTATGTTGTATCAGTACTACATTAAATTAAATATAATAATAAATGTTAAAAAATGCACAACCAAGTGCGTGTTTGACAAAACTGGTTTGAACTTGAACTGAGTGTAACAAAGTCTATAGCCACTAGAGAGCAGTGTTGTACCTTTAGATTACAATGAAATGAGAAAGCTATGTTTTTTTGTTGTTGAAAACAACCTGTCCTTGTCTTTGTCAGAAAAAGGACAGAAAAAAAACAAAAAAATGATTACTTGTATCTGAACCGCTTTCATCTAATAATTATCATGGCCACACAACAAGGCTATATAGCATATACTGTATTTTCAGTTTCACCCAAACTTCGACATTCAACTGCAGCACACACTATTCACCGTATCTGTTTACTTTCATTCTGACCATCTAAAGCTCCCTCGTACTCGGTAGACAATTGAAAGTACCCATATTTGCATATTTAAGAGCAGAATTTTGGATTTGCATATAAAGTCTGGCAGCTTTGCTATAGTAGTGTACTCCGTCTCCAAGGTGATGGAACGGTAATAGAAGGTGTGCTGGCAAACACCTTGTATCTGCTGAGGAAAGATTGCTGTGTGATACGGTTATCTACTGAGAAAAATGCACCCCGGTTTTGGATTTCCCACGGTACTGCCAACCATCAGCAAATTGCAATGTCTATACCTGCGGTAAACAACACATGTTGTGGAATATCAGAGATGGTTCTAGATCTAATTTGATTAATGATATGACAAAGGAAATGCAGAGGGAATATTAATATCTGCAGGACTGTGGAAGTCAGTCACATGCTTTGTGCATTTAGATATGTCACCGTTCGAGTATCTTAAATTCAATTCAGTTTTTAAAAAATATTTTTTTAATTTTAAATTTTTCAGTTCAAATCAGTTTTAATAGTGTGGGGCGTTTTCACAAAGGATCAATGCCTCAACCGACGGTGGCAAGGGAAAACTCCCCTTTGGAAATGGAAAGAAACCTGGGGTGGATTGTAGGGGGGTGGCCCTCCATTCTGGGCAGATGTTGGACAGACTAATTAAAGTGGTGACAGAGGATGGAGAGATTTGGGTTCTTTAATGAGCAGTGACATAGAGAATACACACATTCAGTAAAAAAAAAGATAAAAACTCCAAATCAATCCAAGGATTGTAGAATCCATTATCTTGCACATTCAACCTCGCCCTGAAGACTAGTGGCCATGATTATCTAATCATTCCTGAGGAAATGTCTGTATTTCCGCTGTTTAAAATGCTGTACGTACGTGAGAATCAGAGCCCAACTCAGCAATGGTCCAGGAGTGGTGAGAAACTGACCTGTATAAAGGAGACAGGACGGGGCGATATAAAGCACCTCTCGCTTGGAGACAGCGGAGATGCTCCTAGAGCGAGGCTCTGGGGCCGTCGACCTCCATCAGGACACAGGTCCTAGCAGGCCACCATCACAGGTCCTAGCAGGCCACCGTCGCTGATTCTGGAGACAGGACGGGATCATAAATGGGACCACAGGGGACAGCCTCTTGTACACGGTCCCCGGCACTCCCCACTCCCACCCCCACCCTCCCAAAATCTCACACAGCAACACACAGCACCTTGGTTCCACCTGCCGAGTCTGGAAATTCATCTCAATGTTCAATTCCATTCAATTTGATTTGTATAGCGCTTTTCTACAGAGAACTGTCACAAAGACACTTTACAGAGAAACAGAAGGAAAATTGGGCAAAAACCAGGCCTGAACCCCCAAAAAGCAAACAAGGTAAAAACGAGGGCGAGACAAAAACTCCACAATGGGAAGAAATCTCAGGAGGAACCTGGCTACAGAGGGGGAGCCCATCCTCCGCTGGCCGGCCTGGTTTAAAGTAAAGGTGGAATGGATGGTAGCAGAAACATAATGAGGCATTAATCAAATGGGTTGAGCAGGTTACAGTCTGAGATATTAAACTAGCTGTTCAGTAGAAAGTCCCATTGAAGTGATAATATGCAATCCAAGGTTCTGCCACTCTTACCTGGCCCGGAACAGCAAATTTCGCCAAGTCAATCAGCCTGTATCTATCCCCTCCTCCTCTCTCCCCCAGCCCAGGAGAGACTGCCCATCACAGGCTCACCCGCTGGCCTGTGGAGAGCAGGTCAGATGTGGGACAGAGGCACAAACGGTCAGCTGCCGTCTTCCTGTTTTTAAAAATCAGCCACCATTTTGCCTGGCAATCAACTTCAATTATATAAGAGGCTGTATTTCTGTCTCCTGTGCTCTCTGGGGGGCAGTGGTGCAAGGCTTTTGAATATTTCTTCCCCACAGACGAAGCAGTTATTAACCTGCAACCCTGATTGCTGTGTAGCAGTGCAGTGGGCGGATAATCAATTCACATTTCCAACTCATTTTTCTATCCACAAAAAAAGGCCACAGTGAGAACTATTACATTACCCACGGCTGAACCCCATTGTGGTGCCTCGTCTGTGCCAGCTAAGTAGAGCAAAGATGGGTGAAAACAATCTGTATTTACGAGCAGCGTCTGTAGATGACCCTGCGTGATCCGATTAAAATTATCCCTATGAAAACAACTGCCGACTTATTTAATGAGGCTGTGAAATCAGATTTGGTGCTACATCTCAAAATGAGAAACCGTCAGGAATTATTTTGATGTTAAAACAGACATACCCATTAAGTCCTTCTTGTGCGAATAGAACAGGAGTACATACTGTATATGTGATTTCAGTCTCCGTCTTTAAATCAAACGTGAAGTCTTTGGGAGTGCAGTACACAAGAGCAACAGATAGCTCATTAGTTCTTATTGTAACAGATCTTATTTAGGGGGAAAAATACTCAGACTGTACATGCTTCTTCAAATGAGAAAATCAATAAAAATTTTCCCTCCAGTAAAGCTGGTGCACATGCACTTGTGGTTTGGCTTGACATTTTCTCCAGGTTCTGCACTCAAGTTTTAAATGATACCCTTGGAAAGGTTACCAGAGAAGAGTATCAAGGATACTCATTAAGATCATACACCCAGACAAACCCCCTTTTCTCTGCCGGTCTTTGTGACCTCTGTGCTGATTGGCTGTTCTCTATAAAAGAAGGATATGCCACAGGAAGAATATGCACACTAGTCTTCAGATAGACTGATGACATTTTTATAGAGAAATATGAAGAATAATTTAGTTGGAATAGGCTCTCTGGTTATTTGTTTCCCCCTGAACAACTGGGCAATCTATTTTTTTTAATCACAAAATCATATTTTTATCATATGCAAGAAATATACTGTATCTATATTATGTAGAGTATATGATTTCTATTTTACGCATAAGGGAGTGATGGAGTACCTTTGCATTCAATTAAACTCAGGTAATCCAAGATACTAGATAGAGATCAGAGATCAGCCTACACTCGAATTAAAGTTCCTCAAACTGCATCTCACATTGGCTTATCAGGAGTCATAGACAGCAGGCCCCACGTGGCTCTCTCTTCATTATTGACTGTCCATGGGAAAAGTGCCTTCTATCTACAAGTGCACTTTCTCTGTCAATACAGTAATGTCACTTTAACGACTCCACTTGTTATCTAATCAGCCAGTGCAATGAGAGTCCCCACCAGCTGGGTACTGGTAACCCTGGGAGATCTGAACATCACAAGCGAAGTGGAGCAAGAGGCAGAACACTGACATGAACACCGCTTTCACAAAACAGACCTCAACGCTGGGGTACTGGGCTAGTCTCCAGTACAGAGCGCACCGTACACTACATACTGACCACCGAATACTCAAATGTGAAGGGTTCACAAAGCAGGATCGGTGAGTTAGCTGGATAACTGCACTGAGTAAAATCAAATGTACAGTCCATGTTCCAGAATTTGGAGGGTTCCGGGTTTTACTCAGTGCAGTCAACTGCTAACTCCATAATCCTGCTTTGTGAAATACACCCCAGGTTCATCCACCTAGCCTGCTCTGTACATGTAATCAGGTTTTACAGCTGGATATGAGACGCCTGCATCTTGCTCAAGGGTAGAGCAATCACATATAGGATACAGGTCCAGCTTCTTCCTCCCCACCACGCTGATGATACAAAGAGACCAAGCACTTCCTGGACAGTATTTCTGCCCGCAATCTACATTGGTTTATTCATTAAACAGTCAAAACAGGAATGTATAGTACATCGCAGTACACAGACAATTGATTTGTATAATCTGGCCAAGCATTCCCCCGGTGGAGTTTGAATCGTGAGATAGTATTTATTTACAAATATACAAAGCTAAACATCACAGGGAAATGAGCAAACTGTAAATAATGAACAAGAAAAAAAGCTGTCACTGTTCTAATTAAGCGAATGAGACTTACCCGAGGCTTTCATTACTGATTAAAACTTTTTTGTTAATTCATTTTTGCACGGAAGACATTAAAAAAAAAGGTCCACGTGATTTGAAAGAAAGGAATTTGGGTGGATAATGGAATGAAATAGGACACCTGAGCTGTTGGTTTGTGCTTCAGTAACCGTGCCCCTCCTCCTCCCCCCTCCAGGGAGACTCAGAGGCTGACAGCGCCGCTCACCTCCTGACCTGGCTTTAATTAAGCTGTGCGATGTTGAGGAATGGCAGTGTGAGGCTTATTTAACCATGTCTCTGTCCATTCCACAACCTGCCAAACACGCCAAGCCCTGCTCTAATGGTTCACACTTTAGGTCTACCCAGGTGAGCACCGTGCACACAACATGACTCACACACAGAGATCTTCTCAGACTCAAAGCCCTTCCAGCGTGCAGGCTATCATCTGAAGTCATCAGAGCCTGCGTTCCATCCTCAACCCGACTATTGGCTGTACAGTCCCACCATTCCTGTCATAAGGCACAAGCACACATTGCAGAGTAATTAAGCCTTGACTGATCAGAGAGCTCTGGCACAGGCAGGCCTTCAGGCAGTCTGTGTATTAACATCGATACGTGAACCGCATGTAAAACTGTCACAAACAAGACGAGAGGTCAGTCTGGGGGGAGGAGTTTCATTGACCTGACATTCCCTCTGAGATCCTCTCTCTGGCACAGAGGACCTGGGCCTCAGGCTCAAGGTCAGCCTTTGAGACCTCCTCAGTTACAATTAGGGCTGGGTATCGAACCTCAACACTTTTTGAATACCGACAGAATCATGTCCGTAGCCTCCCCAGTATCGAAAACTGTAGTATTCAGTGCCAATTTGTTTTGGAAAAAATTTGTAAAATGATCTGTTAAGTACCAAATGTTTAGCCCCACCAGGGGGAATCTTTTTGTTTTTATTCTTTTGATCAGATTTGTCTCGATTTCAATCGTAATTTTCTTAATTTTATACTGTATTCTATACAGCAGTTTGAGTTGACAACATTAAACACTGAAGCATTTGAGAGGGTTTGGCTTATTTTGTTAAATTAGACATTTCTTTTGGATATTGTAGAAAAATGTGTTTACACTCAGCAAAGAAAGGTATTGGAAAAAAGTATCGCTTTGGCGTCGGTATCGAACACCAAGTATCGGTATCGAAAAACTTCAAACGATACCCAGCCCTATCTTTATCAACCCCTGTAAAACAGCCAAGGTCCGACCATGAGCTTGTTACGCTGCTACAGTCCTGGTTTAACCAAGGGGTCGATACATCACAATGCCTCTGGAGCCAAAAAGAGGGGGATGCAGACTCTGCAGTTAGTACATCGGTTTAGCCAGATTAACTCTGCTCTACACTGGTGTCTGTCACAGCGTTCAGGCTTCCATTTCTCTGCACAGTTCATCTAAGTTCTAACTACAGCACGCCTCATCTAACTAGGGCACTCCCCCCTAAAGCACCCATCCTCTAATGCCGAATGACAGACTCAGGACAAACAGAGGTCTAAATGTGGGTTTGCTCAGCAGAGCAACATTCAAGCCAGTGCACTACTCCGCAGTGCGTTTCAGTGCAGGGCAGAAGGCTAAAAGCACTGCACACAGTCACTATACTGAAGAATACGGCGCCGATGTTGTGTGAGGAAGAGAACACGGATATTTCAGGGCAAATAAAAGCATTTTTTTTGAAAAGCCAAGGGATCACAGAAAGCAAAAAAAGCTCATCAAAATTCAGTAGTGGAACTCGTAATGTTTGATTTTATTGTAAAATTACAAATTTAGAGTAGAAACAATACACAAATAACAAAAAAATCGAAATAGCAAAATACTCTTCAATAGCATCAGTGTGGTCAGTGAAGTAAGATAAAATGGTGCACAAAAATAACGATGGACTCACCGGCCACTTTATTAGGTACACCTTCTCCTTTTAGTTTTTTTTTTGTTCAACCAAACAATAGAATGGGCAAGATGCATGATCTAAGCGACTCTGACCATGATAGGATTGTCTGTGCCAGATGGGGAGGTTCCAGCCTCTCAGAAACAGCTGCCCTCCGGGGATTTTCACACACTACAGTCCCTAGAGTTTCACAGAGAATGGTGCGATAAACAAAAAAACACCCAGGGAGCGGCAGTTCTGCGGCTGAAAACACCTGGTTAATGAGAGAGGTTAGAGGAGAATGGGCGACGTGCTCAAGCAAACAGAAAGGCCACGAATGCTCAAATAACAGCTGTTTACAACAGCGGTGTGCAGAAGGGCATCTCTGAACGCACAACACGTCTAACCTTGAAGAAGATGGGCTACATCAGCAGAAGACCACGCTGAGTTCCACTCCTGTCAGCTCAGAGCAGGAAACTGAGGCTACAGTGGGCACGTCATCACCATAAACATTGGAAAAACGTTGCCTGGTCTGGCGATTTCTCAAGGGTCAGAGTTTGGCATAAACAGCATGAACCCATGGATTCATCCTGCCTTGTGTCAATGGTGCAGGCTGGTGGTGATGGTGGTGTATTGGTGTGGGGAATGTTTTCTTGGCACACATTAGGCCCCTTGATACCAATTGGGCATTATTTGAATGTCACAGTGTACCTAAGCATTGTTGCGTCCCTTTATAGCCACAATCTACCCTTTTTCAAATGGATATTATTCCAATGGTTTGCACATTCCTCAGATCTCAATCCAATAGAGCACCTTTGGGACAAGGTGGAATGGGAGGTTCGCAGTGAGAATGTGTGGCCAAAAAATAAGCAGGAACTGCGTGATGCTATCGAGTCAGCATGGACTAAGATCTCCAAGGAACGTTTCCAGCACCTTGTTGAATACATGCCTCGAAGAATTCAGGCTATTCTGGAGGCAAAAGAAAGTCCTACTTGGTACTAGATAGGTTGGTTGCAAATCCTTTGCATTCGATGACTGCCTGAGGTCTGCGACCCATAGACATCACCAGATGCTGGGTGTCATCCCTGGTGATGCTCTGCCAGGCCTGGACTGTAAGCGATCTTCCGTTCCTGATAGTTTCTGGAGCGTTTAGTCTTCAGTCTTGTCTTCAGAAAGTGAAACACGTGTTCAGTTGGATTCAGGATGGGTGACTGACTTAGCCAGTCAAGAACATCTCACTTTTTGGCCCTGAAAAACCTGGTTAGTCGCAGTATATTTGGGGTCATTGTCCTGCTGCAAGGTTTTGAGTTTTAAGGCATTTGGTTGTATCTGAGCAGATAAGATGCTTCTGTACACCTCAGAATTCATCCTTCTGCTGCCGCCAGCAGTCACATCATCTGAAGACAAATGAGCCAGTTCCAGTGTGGCAGCCATACATGCCCAAACCATAACACTACCTCCTCCCTGTTTCACAGATGAGGGGGGGGGGGGGTGCTTTGGATCATGAGCAGTTCCTTTCTTTCGCCACACTTTCCTCTTTCCATCACTTTGGCACAGGTTAATACTTGAGGCTTACCAGTGGTTTGCATCTTGCGGTGAACCCTCAGAGGTCATGCTGGTGTAGTCTTCTCTCTATGGTAGTCTTTGACACATCTATGCCTACATCCTTAATTTTATTTTCATCTGTTCGACAGGAGAAAGTGGGTTTTTCTTCACAATTGAAAGTATTCTTTGGTCATCCACTACAGTGGTCTTCCGTGGTCTACCAGGTTGTTTGCTATTGCTGAGCGCGTTCTTGATTCTTATCGATGCACCAAACAATTGATTTTGACACACCCAATGTTTTGGTCGTATCTCAGATCGATTTATTCAGATTTGTCAGCCTCATGACAGCCTGCTTTACTGGCATTGACCCTTGACCCTTCATTGTTCCTCTTGTTGAGAGACAGCAGCAACACGCTCCAAATGCAACACACTCCAAATGCAACACACTCCAAATGCAAATACCACCAAATGGGGGGACGACCGCATTCCCTGCACAATGTGTCTGCTGCTGAGTCAACTCCAATGTTTATTTTTGGCAAATCTAATGACAACAGGAAATATACAATACAATTTGGGGTTATGGATAAAAAGTGATGTTATTTCTACACAGTGAAAACAAAATGTATAAAAACACCCTTTAATAAAAGCTGAGAATCTGCACTTCAACCGCATGTGAAATGTTTGACTACAAATCTAAAATCTTGTGGAGTACATCTTTGTCCCAAACATTATGGAGGGCACTGCATATATGCAATATCTTAATTGTACATTTTCCCATATATTTAGAAGCGCTAAAACACCTTCACACTATATTTTATTACATTTTTTTTTTTTAATTATTCAATTTTTGTTGTGCAAGGGTGAGTACAGCAATCATTCAGAAAACAAGGAAAATCCTAGATGTTTAACCTTTATTTTTAAGTTTAATTATTTGAGTTTAATCAGTCACTATGACTGCAATGTGTGCACTGAAGAATTAAGATCGCAAAATCATTAAAGTAAAATTTAGATGTATTTGAGCATATCAGTTGCAGTTAAATACCAGCAGGGCTCAAATTAGGGCAAGTAAATCTCTGTGAAATCACATAAAAATATACTTCTATACTTTAATTTAACCACCATACACAAGAGCATTCGACCAATTCATTTCTTAAAGCCCTGCAAACATCTATTCCTGTTGTACCAACAGAATAGTCAAAGCTAGATTTATACACATAATCCATTTGTAGTTTTAGCCATCTAAAACATACACACAGCTGGCTATCGCTTTAAAGGGAATCATAATAAACACTTTTGTTGCACTAACAATTTAAAATATAAATAAAATTTCATCATATGTCTTCAGCATATGTTCATCATATCTAAACTGTATATTCTCTCACATGCAACTAAATCAATGTGAATTAGGGGATAGGACCTTTTTAATAATATTTATTGCATCTTTAAGAAGATTTTCTGGTAAAAAAAAAGAACTCTTTATACATAGAGCAATGTAAAAATGCCATATCTGGATCAAATTTACATTTCAATTACCTTTTCAAAATAGATTATTTTAAAATACTTTTAGAAATTTAGAATGGAATTTTAAGGCAGCATTTGTAAATACATCAAATATAAGAAAGAAAGTATTTTAAATGCTTCCAAACAAAAAATGTTGTATTTACATCAAAAATTGAACAAAAATTGAAAAATATTTAAACACTAATTTGACCCAGGTCTGGAAAATACATTGTGAACACTTTCAAAGGCTGGATAGATTGTGTTGCCCTTATTATGCTATGTATTTTATAACAGGTAACACCTGGTTTTGAAATCAAACTTTATGTCTGGAGCATAGATATAGAACCATAGATGTGACGTATGTCATTGTTAATGGCACAATTTTTGAGACCATACCCATGTAAGATGGTGGTCAGTAACCATGGTTTTATATCTATGAGCCAAACATCAGCGATCTGGCTTCTGAGACCCGATTATGACATCACAGTGGGTTAGAAAGTACATGACACTTTGCCATAGGTTCCTATCATAAATGTACCCAGGTAAGATGGCTGCCAAATTGTTCCATTTCAGAATTCCAAATTACTATTACATTATATATGTCATGTCATATATATGGTTCTATATCTATGGTCTGGAGTGTGACCCTTCTCATTTCCCTACCACAGATAGTCAGTGGAACAATTTTGTCGAATGCAATTGGCAATTATGAACTGGTTTGGTAACACTGGTACCCATCTCTGTTCTGCATGTGCAAGTCAACCTCCATCACCAAATCATTCACGCATTGATTGTATGGAACAAAATCCACCCTGTTTTGGCAATGTGTTCAAAACCCTGTATGCCACAGAAAAGTCAGGTTACAGAAGAGATACATCCCTTGCTACATCAAATGTGCAGACATCTAAATTACAGATCTCTTCTAGATGATATGTAACCCATAGTGTGAACACTGAACAACCTGAGCTCAATAAAATATGTATCATCAAGCAACTCACGGAAAAGTCTATTGATTGGAGAGATTTTGATCCTGTTTGTAGCCATATATAAAAATAAGAAATGCTAAACTCCTAAATGTACACATGCAATCCTGAGGAAAATGAATTTTACAGACAAGCCAGATTGTATATGAAAGAAACACTCGTATGAATATCTGTGTGCTACAGAGCTCCCAGCCCGACCTAAACTAATGCAAGGACCCAAAGTAAGACTCATGAGAGCCTGGTTGTGTACATTAAATCGACACTTTGTCGTTGGGTAAAACCCAAGCAGGACTACGAGTAGAACTCCAGGCCGTTCTTCTCGCTTTCGTCAGAGGACGGGTTCTGTTGCTGGTCCGAGTCGGACTCGAACATCGGGCTGCGGTGGACCCCCGGCACGGCTGCGCTCCGGCGGGCGGTACCGGGAGGAGGAGAGAGCTCCTCCCGCTGCTGGGACCGGAAGCCCGGGGAAGGCCCCTCGATGAAGCCTAGCATCTGGAGGCCAGAGTGAGAGGCCAGGGATCGGTCCAGCGCCTCGGCCACATTGCCCTTGGTGAAGGACTCAAACAGGGCCTCCTTGATCCGCCGGTTCTCCCTGGTCGTCGACTCCCACACTATCTCCAGCTCACCTTCCACTGCTCTGAGGACGAGAGAGACAAACCGAATGAATGAGCATCTCAATACAATTACAAGCTAAAACAAATTTGGCAGCTCTTGACATCTCTACACCGGTACACAGCAGCAGATGACCTGAACCAGTGCAAAATCGCTGCTGAAGACATTTGAAGGCTGCCACAAAATCAACAATCTGTCCCATGACGTGAACACTGGAAGTGTTTTGTCTTTTTCTGTGGTCAAAATCACACGAGCAAGATTCAGGTGACCGGTGGTTGGGCTAAACGACAGCTCTGATGGCAGCTCAACTCCCAAATATTCGGCGTAAAAATAGACATCGTGTGTGGCTGTTATCGCTCGTGTATGAGATGAGAGCTCCAAGAAAAATCACTGTAATTTGACAGCGAATGAATCATGCAGCCGTCGTCACCAGACGGCAGTAATCCGGCAGTGCGGTCATACTGCAATTACGACAATCGACTGACGCCCTAAACATAGTGCCACAGCTGGTCAGACAACAGCACAGCACACAGACTGCGCTGCTTTCCTGCCAGCCCATTCAACAGCATTTATCAATCAGCGCTGTATTTCGGAGAAAGTCACAGGACCAACAAAGTCCTCGTCTTCTCTTTATTAGACTTCAACTAACAAGCAGATATACTGACATAGTCCACAGGTTTTCCATAACTGCAAGTGCAATGAAGATGCTTCAATTAGAGGTCATTGTTTCATTATTTATCTCAATGAGGACTTGGAAGATATCTTCCATTGTTTTGACCCTGAGATGTCCTCAAATGGCCAACTCAGAATTACACAAAATAATTCAGTGAGGGAGAGCCTCCAAGCACAGATCCTGGATCAGCGCCCGGGTTTTAAACAAAATGCTAAGCACCGGGGTCAGTGTTGGGTAAACTAATCCTGGACTGGTTTATGGTTTATGAGGACCTAGAACCTTAGAGACTCGACAGGAAGGATTTCATCTCATTCCGCCCTGGTGGGATGGCTTATACAACAACCCTTCTCATTGAATATAAAAAGCTAACACATTTAATAAAATGTAAATGAAAAAGAATAATGAATGTATGTCTCAGATCTGAAGCCTTTATATCATTGCAATTTGTGACGCTCTCATTCAATTTGACGTGCCATTTTCCATTAGGAAACAGCTTTGTAATGAGAGTGAAATAAACCCTTCACTTTATTAACCTTTCATTTTTTCTTCTGATAATTATCCTCTGTAACATGCAAATCGTTCAGGCGTTGGACTAATCACACTTGCAATATAAAATATGCAGATTTTATTATGGGCCGAGATGTGCCCAGGTAAGGAGATACAAATGCATTATTTAATTTCATTATATTAAGCTGATAACCTGACAAGACGCATCTTATAGCTCTTCTAGTCCCTCCAAACCTTCAGTACATTCACTGTGAAGCAGAGTTAACTTTCACAGTACACCCTGTCAATACTGGAAACATCACCACTGCATTTAGAAGGATCCCCACTGCATTTCGCAAAACATCACCACTGCATTTAGTAAGACGCTAGTATCTTTCGCAACACACACGTGCGCTGGCAGGTTGAAACTGAATTATTTTGAGATTTTCAGAAGTACAGTACTGTGCAAAAGTATTAGGCACATGTAAAAAAAACTCGTAAAGCGAAGATGCTTTCAAAAATAATGAAATTAAAAGTTCCTAAATATCAAACAATTGACTATAAAGAGCAGTAACAGTAAAAAACTAAGTCAAATCAATATTTGGTGTGACCACCCTGTGCCTTTAAAACTGCATCAATTCTCTTCGGTACACTGTCGTGCAGTTTTAAAAGAAAATCAGCTGGTAGGTTGTTCCAAGCATCTTGGAGAACTTGCCACAGTTCTTCTGCAGACTTTGGCTGTCTCGCTTGCTTCTGTCTGTCTAGGTAATCCCAGACAGCCTCGATGATGTTGAGAACAGGCCTCTGTGGTGGCCATACCATCTGTTGCAGAACTCCTTGTTCTTCTTTTCGCTGAAGATAGTTCAATGAATTTTTTGGAAAATTAATATTTGGAAATCTAAAATCTGCTCCTTTTACGCTGATGCAGAAGAGTAAAAAAATAAACATCTAAGAAAAAATGGACACAAAAAATCTCAGGTGCCCAAGACTTTTGCACAGGACTGTATGTTGGCGAAATGGAACTCAAAATCTGGTCTCTGGCACCCGATGCACTTTGGTATAGTCTGGAGAATTTTCACTTCTCATGAACCCATCACGTAGCTAGTCTTAATTTTCCTTAAAAAAAAATCACATTCTCCGGAGCCAATTTGGATTGATCTGTTACAATAGCAACATGACAGCCTCGTATAACAAACCCAATTTTATCATGGCTGCTGCCTCAGGAGAGCGCAGATCGGTGATGGTAATTAGCTCAGTGTGGCTCATTGGATTCACAGCAAGACGTCTCCACGTTTATGCGCCATTCGCTCCTGAGCTCGCCTTTCATTCACAGTCTCGTGCCACAGGCAGGCTCACCCGCCAACGCCCCTCTGCCAAATTTTGAGTCATTATGGGCTTTTAGGGAAAGACAAGCTTCCAGAAAAAAAAACATCACTTTCACTTAATAGTTTGAATCCTTTGATATTAGTGAAACAACCTCTTTTGTTTGGAAACAGAACAGCTTGATTTGAAACAATATTTACGAAACCATCATACTTCTGACTCTTGGGGAGTATGACAAAAAGCATGTTGGGAAATGCAGTTTCTGCTGTAAACTTGATCTAGACCACGATCCCTTGAATAGGACAGCGGTGTGTAATTTCACTCGGATGATTCCAGGATTTTCCATTTCTACGGAGGACGGATTAAGGACCGTCAGCTGCAAAAAAAAAAAAAAAAAAGACAGCGTTTCGTGCCCAAATCATTCTGGTCCGTCTGATTAAAGGTGCTTCACTGAATGCCTCACTTACATTTCTCTGTCTATATTATAACCATTTCTGAGGCTCCATTCAATTCATGCAAATCCTGTGCAGATTACTCTCTCTGATGCTCGTCCTCCTGCTGTGCCAGCTCAGTAGAAATGGGAGCAATGCGCGGGTCGCCTGAGAGAAAGATCCTGGCTGAGTCTGCGTCTTACACTGGCAATCCATCCTCTGGTAATTCTCCAGGATAAACGGCAATGCCATGTAGTTTTACTCCGGTTGTGAGCAGATATTTTCAGTGTGACACTGCGCCTGGCATTAGCGATTGCCCTGCGAGAGACGTCACCGCAGAACAACGCTATTGGTTTAAAGTGCTGCCTTTTTTGTAATTTTCTCAGCGGTAGAAAGAACGATTACACCGCTTTATATTTTTTCTGTTGATATTCCACGAAAGGCCATTTCAAACGGCTCACGCCGTGACCGTCATACGGGGCCCTGTGGCCTGCCCCTTTCTGCAACACATCCACGCCGCCATTATCAGCACTCCCAGCCTGACACACGACTGCTCTCTCACCCGCCCACCCGCTCGCTCGCTCTTCCTCAAACCCCTCAGCGGTGGAGGTGCTCATTCCGATCACGCCGCGTGCAGCCTCAGCAGAAGAGCGGATTGACGCAGTTACCCCTGACACACACACACACACACACACACACACACACACACACACACACACACACACACACACACACACACACACACACACTCACACTCACACTCACACACACACACACACACACACACACACACACACACATACACACACACACACACACACACACTGAAGGGCTCAATTGGCAGAGAGAAGCCCTGTGTCTTCAGCAGGCTTCAGGCAGAGAACATGGAAAAGCAATGGCGGATAACCGAATGAATTACATGAAGAACATAAACCGCCTCCCGCACCCCAACCCAACCCCCCACCCCCGCACCCGCAGTGTAACAAAATCTGGAGAAGAACTCTCCCGTCTGGGTCAGTGGGTCCATTCTGTCTGCTCAGAGGTGTAATAACCACGGTCATAATAACCGCTCCAAAGGTCTCACCATGGCGTGGCACAAGCACAGTACTGTAAATCTAGTACAGTTCCACTCAGACCCAGGAGCACAGTACTGTAAATCTAGTACAGTTCCACTCAGACCCAGGAGCACAGTACTGTAAATCTAGTACAGTTCCACTCAGACCCAGGAGCACAGTACTGTAAATCTAGTACAGTTCCACACAGACCCAGGAGCACAGGTAAGCTCCATAAGCACTTCAGAAAGGCGATGGACTGACAGATACTCGCACAGTCTGTCTGAAGGAGACAACAATCGTGTTGTTTGTGGAGGATTTCACATGTCATGGACCAGGCAGGTTACCAACCCCCCTCTGCCCCCCCCACCACCACCACCACCATCAGCTCTGCCCCTATACCCCTCCTCTCCCAGCTCGGGGACCGCTGGGGGCCACAGGGTCATGTTTGGACAGTCACAGAGGGCGCCCTATTGCCACATAAAGACACTAACTGAAATAAAATAAATAAATAAAATAATATCTCCCTCTGGCAGCACTCACTGTTTTAGACTCAGACAACATAGTCTCAAACCCCCAGTGAAATTAACTCATGCAATCCAAAGCCTGTACACACGCACACACACAATCACGCACGCACACACACACATCCACCCACACAATCACGCAGGCACACAAACGTGATTGATTTTAATGAAGCAAAAATAACGAACAAGACAGATATTGCGAAGACAAGCTGATTAACAAATGGAACTTGACAGAATATTGAGCAACGGTGACTGACAGATTATAGTTTAATTAATTTATAAATTAGATGACAATTTATTTTACAGTTTCTTACCTCAGTGTCTGTGGCTCATTCTCTACCGCCATGCTGTGATGCTAATCTCTTGGAACTTATTAAAAAAATTAAATGGAAACATTATTATTATTTTTTTTCTTGAGACAATTTGTCTTTCCTTACAGCGGAGTAGAACATTAGCGCTCCAGTACATGCAGTCAAGGCAACCTCAATTTATTTCAAAGTACCAATCTTCTTCAGACGAACCGAACTGCCTGTCTGTTCAGAGGAAATAGTCAGGTATCGGGGCTGTTAAAATCATTAAATGCAAATATGAGGGGATTTCTCACATTAGTATTACTTGTCCTTTTCTCTGGGCCTGTTCCCTTGATAGTGGGGGGGGGGGGGGGTCTCACTGCGACAGCGCAGTGAGACCTTAGGCAGCCTCTGTCTGTATCCCAAACCAGACGGGATAGTGTTCCTTCTCCGGCCCGTTCAGTGATGACGATGGCCAAAGTAAGCTCAAGAGGATGAAGAGAGGGGCGGGGGCAGACACTGTGAAAGTCAAATGCAATAAGACCTGCGATCTAAGGAGGACACGGTATTGACCACTCTTATTTTAGCTCTGTCAGAAGCACTGCTATTAGCGACGAGGTAAAATGCGCTGGGAGCGTTCAGTAAGCAAGCCCCTCCCTCCCTCCCTCTGGCCCGGGTATCAAATTTCACACATTTACTGCTTGCAAAATTTAAAAAAACTGACAAATTAATTTTTAAAAACTTAAAAGGTGAACTATATTAATGTCTTTTTGCAAACTGCATGCTCAAAAGAGTCGTTTGCACCCTTGTTCAATCAGTAAACAGCCACTTATGCAATGAGGCCAAGTGATTTTGTTCCAAGATCTTGGTCGGCAATCCATTATTAATGCACCTCACCACGGCGTTCTCTTCCTTGGCGAGACGCGAGATGTAAGCGTTTAAACAGCGCGTTAGCGGCCTTTATGTTCACGTACGCTCTGCAGATAAGGAGCCTCCAGTACATTTCACCCCATTAAAATTCAGAAAATGCTTCATACGCTTCTGCTTTACATCTGCAGGCTGTTTGGGTTGGCTTACACAGGCTGTTAATGTCACTAAAGCAGAGAGCGTCAACCCTCCCTGGCATTCCCACTCCTCTCTGTGTGTCTAAGACCACACAGGGACGCGTCTTCATCATCTTCATCATGCAATGGCTGAGAACGGACTGAAAGCTGATAGAAATTTATGTTACGGAAGAAGAGCATGTAAGGTTGTCACGATACCACGTTTAATATCGCGATACTCGATACCAAAACTCTGGGTTTTCCATACCGATACCAAGTTTAATATCGCGATACTCGATACCAAAATCTGGGTTTCCATACCGATACCAAGTTTAATATCGCAATACTCGAAAAAAAAAAAAAAAAAGACATTTTGTTTTGGTAAGGAAACATCAGCCAATGGTCATATCCTGCTTGTTGCACTCACTGTGCTGTATTTCAAAACTGAACAACTTATATGTCTGAGCAAATGAGCAAAGAGCGATCAAGCAAACTGCAATCAGTGGCCAGCACGTTAATATTTTTTTCTCTCGTCTTCTGGTAATGCGGTGGCGTCCGGCGCACAGAATGTTGATAGTGATACCAACAATTTTTTAAGCAAGGATGACTGGGGGACCAAACTCACAGGTAGGCTATGCAAAGCACTGTGAATCTCGCCACAATAAGGCACAATAACTTCATCAGACGTCCGGTTTTAGGCTTCCAGTTTCTATTTGCGAGGTTTTTCTACCAAAAGGAAAGTAAAATCCTGTTGCACTGTTTAAGAGATTACAATTGTGACCACAGCCGACGCCTCGCGGTACATTTACGTTACATTTTCAGCCACATCGCTGAAATCTCTACTGCTGGTTGTGCTTTGCTTGAGCTCCCATGTCTACAACGCTGCTTGTTCTTGTCTGTTTTCCCCGTTGACGACACGTCACCGAATACTTAAAGGCACAGATCCTTTACTTGTCTCCTCCAATTCAATTCAGCGCAAAAGAGAAGCGTAAAAGACACGCCCACACACACACACACGCACGCACGCACGCACGCACGCACGCGTAAGGCCCATAATATAAAAAGTATCAAAATGTTCAAAATGCTGGTATAGTACCGTTTTTAAATTCTAGTACCGCAGTACTTTCCCAGTACTGGTATACCGTGCAACCCCCATCAGCTGAAACTCAAACCCACGCACTGCATGTGCCTCTTAAATGAATGAACAGCAGGAATGTTTAAGAAGTGTAGGGAGAGAAAATAACAAAAACCCCTCTTGCAATTTCAAAGCAACTTTATCCAGAATTTGTCAGGAGTCTGCTATCTGAATACTACGGAATATTCCAGGGCTTTAGCAGAACGTGCCGCAGCCAAGCCTCACACAGTAAATGTGGTCTCCAGGTGGAGTCTTCAACATGTTCTACTCCTGGGTCTGTGCAGCTCGAACAGCTCAAAGCCTTGCAGCCCCAGGGATTATCATAAATCATCGATGTATTTTCCCTTCATTCACTTCTCTGTGTAGTCTGGGGTATCCTGGGGGTTGGGGCGCTGCATTTCCTCTTCACTGCTTCATCTACAGCTGTCACGTGACATGACTGCACAAATCAACCCTGACACCTGTCATGTACATACACACGCATACACACATACACACGCACACACATGTACATACACACGCACGCACACACGTACACACACAAGCATGCACATACACTCACACATCCACGCCCAAACACTCACACCAAGAATCACGCATGCACATACACACGCATGCACGCATACACACACGCACGCACACAGAGAGAGAGAAAGTCCCCTTGTTGGATCAAGTCAAGTGAACCGCAGTATGGCTTGCTCTCATTGGTCACATTTAGATGCCAGTGGACTGCACCATATTGGCATGAGCCCAGGCAGAATGGAAATTGCCATTTTTTTGTTCAATTTTCAGAGATTCTTGTCCCGAGATCTTTCCCATCAAAGTTGAACTGCTCCTAATTCTGTCGCAATCCCTGAATTGAACTTTTTAATATATACATACTATTTGTACGTTCTATTGGTAAGCCAACTCGAAAAATATAAAATTATTCTTCCATTGCTCATCTGCATAATTTCACCTTTAAATCACAGTTTTTACAGGTGTTTTTTGATCATTACTAGGATGCTCAATTTCTACTTAAAGGGATAGTTCGGAATTTTGAACATAATGTTGTAATTGATTGATGGAAACCATTTTCAGCTAATTCCATGCTGTCCCTTCTTTTGGACATACACATGTTGCTAATGCTAGCACAACTCTAAGGTAACCGGTAGCATCCACTACCAAACTCACTTAAACACTCCAAAGTGCACCCAAAGCAAATAAAATACGACGACAGTCTATCTGGGGAGCGATACTTTACGTTACCTACAAATGTAGTGCCGGCACTGGTCGACTACAACAACAAAGAAGAGCAACAAGTTGCAATGGCCACGTTCGCTCCGCCGCCGTACTTCCAGAGAGAATATAGGTCAGCACAAAGTAAAGGATTCAACGATAGTTTGACTTCAAAAATGATGGTATAAACACTCAAAATAACCCAGATAGACTGTCGTCGTATTTTATTTGCTTTGGGTGCACTGTGGAGTGTTTAAGTGCGTTTGGTAGTGGATGCTACCGGTTACCATAGAGTTGCGCTAGCATTAGCAACGTGTGTATGTCCAAAAGAAGGGACAGCATGGAATTATCTGAAAATGGTTTCCATCAATCAACTACATCATGGGTAAGTCGTAATTGAGACATTATGTCCAAAATTCTGAACTATCCCTTTAAGTTGCTATCAGTTCCACGTGGAATTGAACTATTCTGTTGTGTGGTGAAACTATTTTGTTTAAAATGCAATTCAGATATTCTCCAATTTCTCCATAAGTCAGTATACGCACTTATAGACAAGATCTGCTGTTTGAAATACTAATATCAACATGAGGCCAACATAATTGCACTATCCAATAGAGATCAGAGGCAGTAATGAACAGTATCCAAAGTATCCTCTATTTTCACATAACTTGGCTCTGTACGTCTTCATTTCACCCTCTCACAGTGCATCTTTACTGCGCTAGCATCTCACCCTCTCACAGCGCATCTTTACTGCGCTAGCATCTCACCCTCTCACAGCGCATCTTTACTGTGCTAGCATCTCACCCTCTCACAGTGCATCTTTACTGCGCTAGCATCTCACCCTCTCACAGTGCATCTTTACTGCGCTAGCATCTCACCCTCTCACAGTGCATCTTTACTGCGCTAGCATCTCACCCTCTCACACTGCATCTTTACTGAGCTAGCATCTCACCCTCTCACAGTGTATCTTTACTGCGCTAGCATCTCACCCTCTCACAGTGTATCTTTACTGCGCTAGCATCTCACCCTCTCACAGTGCATCTTTACTGCGCTAGCATCTCACAGTGTATCTTTACTGCGCTAGCATCTCACCCTCTCACAGTGCATCTTTACTGCGCTAGCATCTCACCCTCTCACAGTGCATCTTTACTGCGCTAGCATCTCACTCTCTCACAGCGCATCTTTACTGCGCTAGCATCTCACCCTCTCACAGGGCATCTTTACTGCGCTAGCATCTCACCCTCTCACAGTGTATCTTTACTGCGCTAGCATCTCACCCTCTCACAGGGCATCTTTACTGCGCTAGCATCTCACCCTCTCACAGTGCATCTTTACTGCGCTAGCATCTCACCCTCTCACAGTGCATCTTTACTGCGCTAGCATCTCACCCTCTCACAGTGCATCTTTACTGCGCTAGCATCTCACCCTCTCACAGCGCATCTTTACTGCGCTAGCATCTCACTCTCTCACAGTGCATCTTTACTGCGCTAGCATCTCACCCTCTCACAGTTCATCTTTACTGCGCTAGCATCTCACCCTCTCACAGCGCATCTTTACTGCGCTAGCATCTCACCCTCTCACAGTGCATCTTTACTGCGCTAGCATCTCACCCTCTCACAGTGTATCTTTACTGCGCTAGCATCTCACCCTCTCACAGTGTATCTTTACTGCGCTAGCATCTCACCCTCTCACAGCGTATCTTTACTGCGCTAGCATCTCACCCTCTCACAGTGTATCTTTACTGCGCTAGCATCTCACCCTCTCACAGCGCATCTTTACTGCGCTAGCATCTCACCCTCTCACAGTGCATCTTTACTGCGCTAGCATCTCACCCTCTCACAGTTCATCTTTACTGCGCTAGCATCTCACCCTCTCACAGCGCATCTTTACTGCGCTAGCATCTCACTCTCTCACAGTGTATCTTTACTGTGCTAGCATCTCACCCTCTCACAGTGTATCTTTACTGTGCTAGCATCTCACCCTCTCACAGTTCATCTTTACTGCGCTAGCATCTCACCCTCTCACAGCGCATCTTTACTGCGCTAGCATCTCACTCTCTCACAGTGTATCTTTACTGCGCTAGCATCTCACCCTCTCACAGTGTATCTTTACTGTGCTAGCATCTCACAGTGTATCTTTACTGCGCTAGCATCTCACCATCTCACAGTGCATCTTTACTGCGCTAGCATCTCACCCTCTCACAGTGTATCTTTACTGCGCTAGCATTATGTGCAATGCTTTCGTTGGATTATTTGTAATTTGACCGCAAAACAGCCGCAAACAAAATAGTGACTGCTGTCGTGAGATTCTATGTATGCAATGCACGTTCATGTCAACAAACTCGTAAGGAAAATCTTCGGTTTGCCAAGGGCACCACCTTCTAGGATTGCAATTCAAAAGACAAATCACAGAAAAGAAGGAAAATTGAAGTAAAAATGGAATGGAAATAATGGACTCCAGACTTCATGGCTGCACAAAAAAGGTCGGGCATTGGTGTGAATAACTATGTGAGACATACCACCACCGTAAGGGGATCTATTTTAAATGCATTATACCTGCAGGACACCTGGCTTTTCAGAGCATTATCTGAAACACAGGTAATCACTCACTATTACCTTTCATTAAGCATTATTAAGCAACCTGTCACAGCTGACAGGTCATCAATACAGTGACAGATGCAGGGGACAGAGTTAAAATCTGTTGATGAGCACAAAGTTGGAAAACAAAAATATACAATGGATTATAGCAGTCCACAACAGATAAATACATTAGAATTAAAATACCATGTTTCATCCTTCTTAGCTAAAAGCGGGTAAACACAGAATCTATAATAATGCTCTCCAAATGATGGCCTTGCAGAGACTGGACTGTTAATACAAACCATCTCTCAGCCTCCTGCACTTTGAGGTCGCTTCACGTCATGACCATGGTTGGACATCGTAGTACAGTAGTGTAGCGTGAATTTCAGACACCAGAGTAGAGCTGCCATAATCTCACAAACGACAGTGACGTGACAGGAGTCAGGCGGACAGCAAGCACATCTCATTTAGTCCAGAGGCAAACAGGATGAGATCACTGTTATGACCAGGTACCCAAACCACCCAGCAGAGGTGAACAGGAACCCAAGGTGTGCTGTACACCTGGATTTGCTGCTAAACCAGGTGCCTGACTCTTACCTCAGGTGTCACTGTGGTTTCCTTTAAAAAAAAACCCCCACTAGCATCATATTATTATTAAAATAATCGACAGTAAACATATATTACTGTTAAAAACAGACTAGCCACCACGGGCTTGTCAACCCCCTTTATTTGTGTCAATTTCTGTGGCAATGGTAATTGGGTAGAGAACTCAACACAACAGATTAAGGGAGTGGAAATGGTGTCGGCCAGTGCACTCATTCTACATAATACTTGTGCTACGTACTGTATGTCCGTTTACAGAGTGCAATACTAAAAACCTCCCAACCTTTCCCATCGGCGTGCAGGTTTCGCATGCTGAATTTGTAAAGCTGGAACTCCTGTGGCGTAAGGGTGGATGAAAACAAATCGAGCCGGAACGATGTGGAAATGGGAATTCCCAACTCCTCGCACTGCTGTGGCAGTCGGACAGCAGAGTGGAGTCCCGGTAGACGAGTCCTTCGGAGGAAAACCAGGGCCAGAAGACGTATACAACCTCGGCTGGGAAACAGAGCAACTCATCATCTTGCATCCCGAATCCCCTTCGGCGGAGAATTGACCTGTAATTGTAATTTGCACGCCATAATGTAATCACGAATCAATGCTTACCATGTGATCAATGAGCACGACCTTTCAGTGACGGACCGAGATGAAGAACGCCTTTTCAACAGTAACCCAAAAAGGCATTAAATAGGTCAGTACGAGCACACCGGACAGACAGGCTTTCATTCCCCTCTGGCTCCGTCCTTTCAAGTGTGATCACTTGGGCCCTTGAAGGTAAAGCGTACAAAGCCAAATATAGGTGTGAAATGTAGAGGAGCTGAGGACACTGACCCCCCTTGACTGAAAACAGGCTGCTCGAGGTGTTGATTATTGCCCCGGTCCTCTGAGCCTGCGAACGAACCGTCATAAAGAAAGACCCAAAGGACAAAAGCATAATTACTGCTGCAGGCCGTTATTGCCCTTTAATGGGCGGGTAATTAAAACTCCCTTTCATGGCGCCATCAGCAGTGTGGGAGAGGAACGATAAGAGTTAGCATGCTGTTGGTGCACGCACCAAGGGGCCGCTGGCCTTTTAGCACAGCTGGCTATGCAGAGGTAGCGAGGATGAGGAAACTGAGTGTGCACAGCAGGGGCAGGAAGGAGATAACACACACACACACGCACACGCACACCAATCACACCACACACACACCAATCACACTCACCACGGAGAGCTCATATCAGATTAGCATAATGAGCAGTACGCAGAGATTTACAGAGCGGGAGTCCATCACAGCCCGGGACTACCCCCTGAGATTTACCCCCCAAATACCCCAGCAAACGTGCACTACATTAGCATAAATACCCTGTGACATTTCACTAACAAGCTTGTTTTCGCAGCTCAGGTATTTATCTCTCTCTGTGAGACACTGTAGACCTTCTGTAATATATGCACACATATATGCACCTTCTGTAATATATGCACGCATATATGCACCTTCTGTAATATATGGACACGTATATACACCTTCTGTAATATATGCACACATATATGCACCTTCTGTAATATATGCACACATATATGCACCTTCTGTAATATATGCACACATATATGCACCTTCTGTAATATATGCACACATATATGCACCTTCTGTAATATATGCACACATATATGCACCTTCTGTAGTATATGCACACGTATATGCACCTTCTGTAATATATGCATATGCAATATATATGCAATATATATCTTAAATTAGTTAGCAAAACCCATAATCCAATGTACAAAATCAAAATTCATGACATAAAGCAGGAAACAAAAAACAATTGGAATATTTTTCGGTCACGAGGGCGTCCAAGCTCATGGTCCGACACCTATATAGTGAACGCATTTCCCCAAAGTAATGCCCTGAGAGATTAAGAGAGATAAAAGGTCACTGGATTGAGTTATCCCGTTCACAGAAACACAGACTGCCGCAGGGGAACACACAGCGGTTGATGACACGATCTGCGCTTCACCCACCTGCTGGTAGAGCTACAAACACAAGTGTGCTGCAACCCTACTGGGGCTCTGAGGCAGAGCGTGCAAACATCTGAGCGGGACAAAGCCTTATTGTGCTTTACTGCAGCTGGACTTCAGAGCAACGGTGGGGGAGGATTAAAGGAGCTCTTCCACCACAGTGAAAGTGCACATAAATAAAGGACGGAAAAAAAGAGACGCTCGCACAAATCCCAGAGTCTGCACCGGCCTGGGTCTGGCCCGGCTTCATCGGCTGTGTACAGAATTAAAAAGGGTACATTATACTAGCCAGAAGGGATGCTGCTGCATCATAGCATCTGACATGAAACAGCCGTAAGCAGATATTCACCTCTCACCGCTGAATTTCGGGATTTATTTATTTCTGACGCCGTATAAGTTGCACCGCAGATGCACTGCTAGTGCTACGGGAGAGGCAGTAGAATATGATGTGTGAATATCAAACAGAACTCTGAGCTTTCAAAGTTCCAAAACAAGGCAGTCAAGAAAGGAAATGCTGACATCATGCAACCTTGCCCTAACTCCATCACCAACTCCTGGGCTGAGAAACTGAGACACTGCACTAACAAAAACCGAAACCTTCTGAATACAAAGTGAATAGGTTTGTCCCACACCACATTCCCAGATTAAGCCTTAGTGAACATGTTGCTGTAAAAAGAAATGAAAACGAGAGATGAATACCTAAAGCTATATTAATATTCGAGCTCCCGTTTCAGTGAAAGCACTACACAGTCCATTACACACGGTCTATTCAGTGTTTTTCATCCATTGACTTCAACCTTTTTCCATAGCTCTGGGTATGAGGTATTCATGACTCTTGAGAAATCCAGAGAGACATATCCACTCCACCTACGCGATACGTTTGCCGTTTAGACGTGCGTACATTGTGTGTTCACACTCTACTCGGGCTCAGTCACGTCCATCGGCCTTTTGTATGTGAAGATCATTCTCTCATGCACTATAAGGCCCTAAAAAGCAATGTGATGTTCACGCAGGGCGCAAGAAGGAAAAAAAAAAACACGGGTCAAGGAGCTGACCTTGTAGCGCCGAGCGCATTGCAGGCTAAGCTCCCAGCCGCGGCACTGCCATCGTACCTCGGAGACAGGTACTCAACCTGCACTGCTTCAGTAAAAATATAACGCTGTAAAAATAGATTGGTACCTAAAAAATGTCATCTGTTTAAGTTGCTACGGATAAGAGTGCCTGCTGAATTCCAACGTGTAATGCTTTACTGTGGGAGGGGGAGGGGTTATAATGCCCAATCACAAGTCACAAGCTTCACTGTGTGTGTGTGTGTGTGTGTGTGTGTGTGTGGGGCTGGGGGGGGTTATAATGCCCGATCAGAAGTCATAAGTCACCTTTCAATAATATTTTACCCAGCCATGAGGCGGCGTTAAGAGCACAGAACAGATATTCTACAGGTGAGCCTGAACAGAAGGCACCTGGCTGTGGTATGTAAAGTGGCTCCTGATGCGAGGAAACTCTGAATGCACCGGAATATTCCGAGCTATCTCACACTGTAGACCTGGTGCCACTGTTGACGTATATTTTGCCATTTTATGGGACAGCAGTGACTCACACACTTAATTACATCCAGAGCACGGAGTTCACATTGTCTACAACACTTCTTAATTCTTTATTCTGAGGGCAGTGGTGAACATTTTGTCCATGAATATAGAACATCATCTAACGGAGAAAAAAACATCAGGTCATTATCTACAATACCTGACACGTAGCATCTAATACCATACATTTAATCCTGCACTATTTTCAACAAAAGGTGGGAAATTAGATCTGCACCAGGACAGAGGAGTATAAAACGAATACATATAAAATAAAAAGATTATATAAATAAAAATGGCAATAAAAAACCTTACACTATAAAAAAGTTCAAATGACATCCTAATCTATAAAAAAAATAGTAGTTATTCTACAGGTCCATTTTACAGCAGCCCATTCCTGCCTTGGGTTCCAGTTAAGTCATACAAGCCTGCTTATTGGTCACGTTGAAGGTTTGTCAGGACAGTGACTAACAGATTTAACAGGGTCCACCAGGAGGGGGTGCTTATATTAAGCATCCAAAAGAGGGGTCTTATCAAAAGAAGTGCCGTCGACATTAGTCATCAGGAAGCAAACAGCTACGATGCTCCACAAGCTCCACAGGTGAGGTCGTGCTTATTGTCTAATGCCAACAATTGGTGCACTCAATGGGTCCTGGCCCAATGAAACGGCCCTTTTTGTAGAGGTCTTTTGTCGCACAGCATTTAGCGCCAATTAAATGGTCCCTTTCCCACTCCCATGGGAGTGCATAAGCCCATAACTGTGCAATCCAGTTCTGGTGTAATTCAGCTCAGCTGGTCGTGTAAAAGGAGAACACTGTGAATCTAATGGTTTTATACCTCAGATAAGTGCAGCACCAATCACACATGATACTGCAGAGACGTGCCAGACAGAGACGGAGTGTCATATATTACGTCGAGTTTTCTAACACTCGAAAAAGGAAAAAGAATATACCTCGTATATTCTATACCTCATATAGAAAGCCTCTTAAGAAAACTGTCATTTAAAGGGGACATGACGCACTCGGTAAAGTGGCTCTGGTTCGTTAGCTTTTTACCTTATATTAGATATGACCGTCCGTTCAAATCTCAAATCGACAAGAAGTTTTTTTCCACTAGGACGCAGCCATTTTGGACCAACTGCGGTCGTGACGTCACTAGGTTGGTTGGTCTTGGCTGTTCAATGTATAGAGTACCTAAGTGAGTACATCAGACATGGCCGCAGTCTGGTTTCGGAAGTAAATTCCCTATGACAGATAGTCGATAGTCTACGAAGCCCGTTCTATTTCTTGAAATCTGATTTATAGAATGAGCCGAAACGTTCCTGGATTAGCCTGTGTGGTATAAGGATATAGCCCATATATCGCATGTTACAATTATTATAATAAAAAAATTTTTTTTAAGTAATGGATTAATGATTGTAGTTCGACTTCCAGTATATATATCCAGTACTGCAACGCACAGGTGGTTCTCGACCAATAAGATATCATCGTCTGTCTGGACATTTTTGGCAGAATGGCAGTACTGCCGCTGAAGACGACTTAACGTTAGCTTGCTAAGCTGAGAAGCCCGCCCGACAAAGTCAGAAACTACGCTACGGTTAACCGCATAAAGCAATTCTAGCTTTTAGTCCTTCAAGCTAGCTAGCTAACGTTAGAAAAAAGTGTTTAAAAATGGAGCTGTGTGCTACTGGTGGCTAACGTTATATGACAATGTTTGGAGACAACGCTGCTCGTCCGAAGGGAATTATGGGACGTCAAGTTTTTAAACAGTGCCAGCGCTGGTATATTCACAAAAAAATACTAAAACGTAAAATGTACTCTAAGCTGGTCCAGAAAAATGACATATTTTGCGAACGGGCGTTATATTGAACAATCCAGGAAATTGATGGTAAGACATAATCACTAGAAACTGTTTAAAAGTAAGCTTTAATGCCTACGCTCTAAATGAATGGGGAATTTACTTCCGAAACCAGTGTGACGTAGTCACCTGAGTATATTGAGTTTTAAATTAAGTTTTGTTCGGTAATACTCATGTGAGCGTTTTTTGTTTTATTTTTTCCTCACGATGCATCGTTGAGCTCACTGAAAGTCAGCTATTTTCCCATAGTAATACATTGAGCAGCTGAGACCAACCAACCTAGTGACGTCACGACCGCAGTTGGTCCAAAATGGCTGCGTCCTACTGGAAAAAAAGCAAACTAACTTCTTTTTCCAACAAATATGGTCGATTTGAGATTTGAACGCACGATCATATCTAATTTAAGGTAAAAAGCTAACGAAACAGACCCACTTTACTGAGTGCTTCATGTCACCTTTAAGAGCATACAAACTCCTATAAAGTGATAGGGTAATGGACTACAAGCCCCATGTAACACAGTGGTGTCAGAGACGCATTTCGTCCACACGCTTCACCAGGCCGAGGAAAGGCACGTGAGGTTTGTGACCAATTCAGGAAGCAACGTGACAGTTATCTTAGCAGCACTGCTTTGAAGTACAGTACAGTAAGGACCACGGCATGGGGATATTTCAGTAAAATTCAGAGCGTCAAGAAGAAGTCTGAGATTTGCAGGTCATATGCTATTCTGGCAGAGGGCCTGACATTATCGGACTGTTTTTGCTCAGATAACTTCAAAAGCATAACTTGCTCTCGTGAGCTTTATACAGTCTTTATTCAGGGGGGAAAAGAAAGCTAATCAGACCCCACGCTGAGATGAGAGTGAAATGATTTCTCCGGAGAAGCCAGGATATATCCCAAGTACAAGGTGGCTGAAATGTAGGTCACGGCCCGGTGCTTTTGACCGAAAGTCTGCGGTAAAACTGCGCCGACACCCCCTCCCGAGTCCCAGGCTGTGCCCCGCCTCCACAGCTGGGGCTATTAGATAGGGGAGGGAGGGGCTGGAGACCAGCCGTTTATCTCCGCGGCGCACAAGAGGAACGCCTCGGAGACAACGGCCTCCTTTGTGCTGGCCGGCCTTCAGTCGCGGCGGGAGAGAGCTCCGCTGGGGAGGCGAGCCGGCTTTCATGGCCTCTGCAGGCGCAGGGGACTTGGTGCGTGGGGGGGGGGGGCGGGGAGTCAAGGGAGCAGGGGCGCGCGGGGGCGGGGTACAGCGCCTCCTCACCGTTATTGAGCGATCCTCCTGGGGTCGTGTGGAAAATCACTGGCAGCACAGGTGAATAAATGGGCCGATTAAATCAGCCATAAAAAAAGACGTTAAATCATTTTTTTGACACCCGTGTGCCGAGGGGGGACATTTGTCAGCGCCTGTCACCTGGAATGGGAAAGATCTGTGAACTTGAAGACACCGTCACTAAAACAGTATCAAAGTTGCCGTGTAATAATATGGGCAAAACCAGCGTGAGCAGCACGGTGACATAAATATCATGCCGACGGCCTGGTGTATTTAGCTATGAAACAGAACTGGGAACCTGCTACAAAATGCACACAAAAAAGTTCGTAAAAACCAACATGCTTCAAAAAATATGCTTACATTCCATTACAGTCATTTAGCAGACGCTTTTATCCAAATTGACATACAATAAGTGCATACAGAAAGGTCATCGAAGTAACTACAGAACAGATAAGACAAAGCACATCCTTCACATAACGTAGCAGCTATCCCTAGTAATGAACATTGAGTGTTGTTCACTGTGGGTAAATCAGCTATACTACTCTATTCTAAATACTATTATAAACTATAACAAACAGACAAGAAAACACAGGGAACAAGTACCATGAGAAAAGGTCCTAGATTAGTATATCAGTCAAGGTGGAGTCTGAAGAGGTGTGTCTTCAGGCCATGACGGAACGCAGGCAGGGTTGGAGTACAACGTAGGGGAATGGGGAGTTCGTTCCGCCACTGAGGAGCTAGGGTGGAAAAGCTCCGCAGTCGGGACGACTGCATGAATGGCTAAAATGTTGGGGGGAAAAAGCCATGCAAGTAACAAGGGATAAGGAGCTCTCTTTAGCAAATAAACTATACGAGGGAATGCACTGCAGCACTATGGACATGGACACTGTATCACAAGATCCCACTTCGCTCTCAGCAGTCTCTCACACTAGTGCCTGCACCATACTCAGCAGGAGCAGCTCAGTACATTTTCCTGGATTATTACGAATACTAATGAATGTAATTTACTAGAAAATGTTCCCTTGTTCCCACCTGAGGCTCAAACTCAAGCCCAAACACTGTACGGTGTCTACCTTATGTAGGGATAATACTGTTTTACTGTAAACCCCTTGCACAAGCTGCGATGGATGCGCAGTGTGTCATTCATCGCGCTGATTGGCTGCCGATATTTACTGTCAGATGATCCTTGCCTGACACCGCTCTGTAGGTCACACAGATAGCGCCGCTAGCTGAACAAAAGGAAAGGTCACCCAGGGCATCGGCGGAGCAGCCGCGCACACACAGAGCGCCGTAGGCCGGCTGTGAGAAAACTGGGGCATGACAGTCTGGGGAGCCCACACAATGGGCTAAAGAGTAAATAACAAAACCGCGAGTCTCATGACTGAAGCCGCACAGTCAAAGGCATCACAAAAAGCCACTGCCAGCAAGTCAACATCGCCCTGAGCCAGACCCAGGAAGCCTTTTTTCGAATGACAGCATAATAAAAGAGTCTCTTCATAATTTGTGTCCACAAAACTCTCCCGAAATTACTGTACCTGAAAACTATGACATTGTACATTAATGAATGTACATAAGAGTAAGTAAGCGTAAAACCGACATCATCCGGGGAAAAGACGACTTGCTGATGACTTATGAAGTGAAGAAACTATGACTTCAATGCTAAATATTACAAAACAATGGACTTATCCTTAACGATGACATGATCACTACTGACTGGACCGTTTCTGATGAGGAGGAAAAAGGGTTTTGAGGGAGAGGTCTGCACAGGAGTGATGCGAGTGGGACAGATGTAAAATGGTGGAATAAAACAGAAATATCAGATGGAGCAGGGAGAGCTACATCTGGAGGGAT
Source organism: Synaphobranchus kaupii (assembly GCA_029718625.1). Classification (NCBI taxonomy): domain Eukaryota; kingdom Metazoa; phylum Chordata; class Actinopteri; order Anguilliformes; family Synaphobranchidae; genus Synaphobranchus; species Synaphobranchus kaupii. Next base: position 6,314,151 of record CM056388.1, on the reverse strand, counting down.
GTGACAGTGTAAAGAGAGAAAGTAGTTCAGCCGCTCTGCCGCTGTTCCCATTTCTGTCCTGGAACACCCCCCAGCGCCCCAGCGCCCCTGCCCCCGCCCCCCCCCCCCCCCACCCCCAGTCTGTCAGCTTCCGCATGGAGTCCGCTGTCACACGCTTTTCTGAGCTCCCTGCGGAGGACAGACACCGCCACGGTCCCGCAACGGCGCGCCCCGCCCCAACATCCGGCTGAACCGCGGGGAAGCTAACGAGCGGAGAACAGCGAACGCGCATCCCAGGGGCTGTCCCAGAAGCGGCGGCCCGTCAGCTCCGCGGGACAGCCGGCCTCTCGTTCACCAGACCCCTGCCCCGCGGGGCGAGTCTCCATCGTGCGACACCTTAACTGACCCCACCGAGTGACGGCGAAAACATTCCCATTGAGAAAAGAGGCGGGCTACGTTTCAGCTGCAGCGTGGCGACAGCATGCGCAAGCTTGCAGGAGACGTAGTGTGTGTGCGAGTCGCTGCTGTGGGGAGGCCGGGGGGCGGTGTCTGCTTCCCACTGGCGCGATCGGTGACTCAGCACAGTCACGGCCCGTCTGGAGTGCGTTTCTCCTGAACACAGCGCTGTGGTGCTGCCTGGAGTGCGTTTCCCCTGAACACAGCGCTATGGTGCAGCCCGGAGTGCGTTTCTCCTGAACACAGCGCTGTTTATGCAGCCTGGAGTGCGTTTCTCCTGAACACAGCGCTGTTTATGCAGCCTGGAGTGCGTTTCTCCTGAACACAGCGCTGTTTATGCAGTCTGGAGTGCATTTCCCCTGAACACAGCGCTGTTTATGCAGCCTGGAGTGCGTTTCCCCTGAACACAGCGCTGTTTATGCAGCCTGGAGTGCGTTTCCCCTGAACACAGCGCTGTTACTGCAGCCTGGAGTGCGTTTCTCCTGAACACAGCGCTGTTTATGCAGCCTGGAGTGCGTTTCCCCTGAACACAGCGCTGTGGTGCAGCCTGGAGTGCGTTTCTCCTGAACACAGCGCTGTTTATGCAGCCTGGAGTGCGTTTCTCCTGAAACACAGCGCTGTTACTGCAGCCTGGAGTGCGTTTCTCCTGAACACAGCGCTGTTACTGCAGCCTGGAGTGCGTTTCTCCTGAACACAGCGCTGTTACTGCAGCCTGGAGTGCGTTTCTCCTGAACACAGCGCTGTTACTGCAGCCTGGAGTGCGTTTCTCCTGAACACAGCGCTGTTTATGCAGCCTGGAGTGCGTTTCTCCTGAACACAGCGCTGTTTATGCAGCCTGGAGTGCGTTTCTCCTGAACACAGCGCTGTTTATGCAGTCTGGAGTGCATTTCCCCTGAACACAGCGCTGTTTATGCAGCCTGGAGTGCGTTTCCCCTGAACACAGCGCTGTTTATGCAGCCTGGAGTGCGTTTCCCCTGAACACAGCGCTGTTTATGCAGCCTGGAGTGCGTTTCCCCTGAACACAGCGCTGTGGTGCAGCCTGGAGTGCGTTTCTCCTGAACACAGCGCTGTTTATGCAGCCTGGAGTGCGTTTCTCCTGAAACACAGCGCTGTTACTGCAGCCTGGAGTGCGTTTCTCCTGAACACAGCGCTGTTACTGCAGCCTGGAGTGCGTTTCTCCTGAACACAGCGCTGTTTATGCAGCCTGGAGTGCGTTTCTCCTGAACACAGCGCTGTTTATGCAGTCTGGAGTGCATTTCCCCTGAACACAGCGCTGTTTATGCAGCCTGGAGTGCGTTTCCCCTGAACACAGCGCTGTTTATGCAGCCTGGAGTGCGTTTCTCCTGAACACAGCGCTGTTTATGCAGCCTGGAGTGCGTTTCCCCTGAACACAGCGCTGTGGTGCAGCCTGGAGTGCGTTTCTCCTGAACACAGCGCTGTTACTGCAGCCTGGAGTGCGTTTCTCCTGAACACAGCGCTGTTTATGCAGCCTGGAGTGCGTTTCTCCTGAACACAGCGCTGTTTATGCAGTCTGGAGTGCATTTCCCCTGAACACAGCGCTGTTTATGCAGCCTGGAGTGCGTTTCCCCTGAACACAGCGCTGTTTATGCAGCCTGGAGTGCGTTTCTCCTGAACACAGCGCTGTTTATGCAGCCTGGAGTGCGTTTCCCCTGAACACAGCGCTGTGGTGCAGCCTGGAGTGCGTTTCTCCTGAACACAGCGCTGTTTATGCAGCCTGGAGTGCGTTTCTCCTGAAACACAGCGCTGTTACTGCAGCCTGGAGTGCGTTTCTCCTGAACACAGCGCTGTTACTGCAGCCTGGAGTGCGTTTCTCCTGAACACAGCGCTGTTACTGCAGCCTGGAGTGCGTTTCTCCTGAACACAGCGCTGTTACTGCAGCCTGGAGTGCGTTTCTCCTGAACACAGCGCTGTTTATGCAGCCTGGAGTGCGTTTCTCCTGAACACAGCGCTGTTACTGCAGCCTGGAGTGCGTTTCTCCTGAACACAGCGCTGTTACTGCAGCCTGGAGTGCGTTTCTCCTGAACACAGCGCTGTGGTGTAGCCCGGAGTGCGTTTCTCCTGAACACAGCGCTGTGGTGCAGCCCGGAGTGCGTTTCTCCTGAACACAGCGCTGTGGTGCAGCCTGGAGTGCGTTTCTCCTGAACACAGCGCTGTTACTGCAGCCTGGAGTGCGTTTCTCCTGAACACAGCGCTGTTACTGCAGCCTGGAGTGCGTTTCCCCTGAACACAGCGCCGTTTATGCTGCCTTGAGTGCGTTTCTCCTGAACACAGCGCTGTTACTGCAGCCTGGAGTGCGTTTCTCCTGAACACAGCGCTGTGGTGCAGCCTGGAGTGCGTTTCTCCTGAACACAGCGCTGTTACTGCAGCCTGGAGTGCGTTTCTCCTGAACACAGCGTGGGTTGCAGCCTGGAGTGCGTTTCTCCTGAACACAGCGCTGTTACTGCAGCCTGGAGTGCGTTTCTCCTGAACACAGCGCTGTTTATGCAGCCTGGAGTGCGTTTCTCCTGAACACAGCGCTGTTTATGCTGCCTGGAGTGCGTTTCCCCTGAACACAGCGCTGTTTATGCAGCCTGGAGTGCGTTTCTCCTGAACACAGCGCTGTTTATGCAGCCTGGAGTGCGTTTCTCCTGAACACAGCGCTGTTTATGCAGCCTGGAGTGCGTTTCTCCTGAACACAGCGCTGTTACTGCAGCCTGGAGTGCGTTTCTCCTGAACACAGCGCTGTTACTGCAGCCTGGAGTGCGTTTCTCCTGAACACAGCGCTGTTTATGCTGCCTGGAGTGCGTTTCCCCTGAACACAGCGCTGTTACTGCAGCCTGGAGTGCGTTTCTCCTGAACACAGCGCTGTTTATGCAGCCTGGAGTGCGTTTCCCCTGAACACAGCGCTGTTTATGCAGCCTGGAGTGCGTTTCTCCTGAACACAGCGCTGTTTATGCAGCCTGGAGTGCGTTTCTCCTGAACACAGCGCTGTTTATGCAGCCTGGAGTGCGTTTCTCCTGAACACAGCGCTGTTTATGCAGCCTGGAGTGCGTTTCCCCTGAACACAGCGCAGTGTTCAGACCCCGCCATGTCAGACCTGGGGGAGGGGCCTGGAGAAGACTGGCGCCACAGAACCTCACGATCCACGAAAAGCACGTCACACCACCTGTGTGTCATCACTTAGACAGAAATAAGTTTAAAAAGACCAAGTACTACGGAGTGTATGCGATGAACATTTGGACATTCAGTTGGACATTCCCAACCATTTCTAAACTTTTCAAGGTTATAAATTTTGCTTGGGTTCAGTGTCAAACAAACCCCCCCCCCCCCCTCCCCATCTCCCCACTGAGACCATATAATTTATTCTGCACTCCCATTGTAAAGTCACGTCAAAAGAGAACTGAAATACACCCTACAGATAATTCAGGCTGGCAATAATCCTTCTCCTGCCCCCAACCCTTTAACTTGGAGGCCACTCATATGCCTTAAACCATGATACCCCACATCCAGAGGGTAAATACTGATGAGATTCTATTAAATTTTCGTTTTATTTTCAGATGTATTTTCCAACATCAAATCTTTCATGAAAGTAAACAAAAAAAACAAAAACAGCAGTTGAGCTTTGAGTTTTACTTGAACCGCCACCTATATGAGAAGCGACCCCAAGCCAATCTTCCTCCTCACACAACAGCACGGCTGTCTGATCCTTTTAAAATCTGACAAACAGCACAGACGTCAAGAGGTTGTAAAGATTTCCTGTTTGCTCGCACTGTGAAGGACATTTACCCAGTCAGAGCACTACATCAAAAGTAATTCCATCAGTGCTCCAATATAATTGGCAGAGCTTTGCAAAGCCAGACAGAACATGTGCTATTTTCCAATTTGTGTAGGATTTAAAAGAAATACATTTTGTTGCACAAACTTGGAATATACATTAAATAGATTTAATTAAACTCAATAACGTTTGATGGTTTTTAAATGCGGTTTTCTATGAAGACTCAATGTGTGTAGAAGTCAGAGCAGAGGAACAGGCAGGCAAGGACTGAAAGGGGGAATTAAAAAACAGAAAGAGAGAGAGAGAGAGCATGGGAGGAAGAAAGGTAGCGGGGCGGGCGGGAGGGAGGGAGGGGAGAACATCAAAGAGAGTGTGAAAGAGCGAGCACGAGAGAGAGAGAGAGTGTGAGAGCGAGAGAGGGTGTGCGAGAGAGAGAGAAAATGTGAGAGAGTGTGTGTTGAGAGAGAGAATGTGAGAGCGAGAGCGAGAGAGAGAGAGAGGGAGAGAGAGAGAGGGGGAGAGAGAGAGAGGGAGGGAGGGAGGGAGGGAGGGAGGGAGGGAGGGAGGGAGGGAGAGAAGCCGTGCAGTTGATCACCGCCCCTCTGCTCCAGCCGGTGGCCTGTAATTGGTTTGCTTTGCCTGTGACTGGCTGGCTTACCTTTTCTGCTGCAGCACTCCGTCCAGAGCTTCCTGCTTGTCCCTCAGCAGCCTCTGGAGGTGCCGATCTCTCTCTGGTAGGAGGCAGCCTTCCCGGCGAAGTCGTCCCGCTGCTCCTGCAGCCGGTGGTCCATCGCCCCCAGCCTGGTCGCCGCCTGCTTTTTGTACACCTGTCAGAGCGGGACGGGGAGACGCAAACGTGGGCCATGGCTCAGACAGGGCACGGACTCGCCCCCTGATCGCTGAGCCCTGCGGCTGGAATACTGCTGGGATTTACCCACATTCAGGCTTCGCAAGGCAAGAGACACAATGCTTTCAAACTCTCTAAAGTCTGTCTGTGTGTGTGTGTGTGTGTGTGTGTGTGTGTGTGTGTGTGTGTGTGTGTGTGTGTGTGTGTGTGTGCGCGTGCGGGCGTGCAGATTTGTGTGCGCCTGAATGTGTGGAAGAAAGTAGAGTGGATGTGGGCTTCTGTATAGCGGCATCAGTGTGCAGTGGGAATCAGAACTGTTTAAGTTATACATGCTCAAAAATGGGACTGTTGAGATATAAGCTAAAGCTATACAGTTAAGCTATAATTACGTTTCTCAGCGTTATTTTTTTATTATTATTTGAGTGCAGAGAGGGGATATCTGTTGCACAGAGTTTGGTGCACTGTGCTGTGGGTATGCGTTAAGATTTCAGGACAGAATGCTGGAATGCCCAGATTAAATGGAAAATCCCTGTCTGGCAACTTCCCGTAATTACAGGCTGACAGTATCACACAGTTTCTCTGCTGCGGTGTTTTTTCAATGCGGTGCAGAATGACATGCACCATTAAAAAAAAAAAATCACACTATTTCCTGAGATATCTGCAGCCGTAACAAGCTTGTAGGCAAAAAATTCAACTCAAGACAACCAACAGGCAGTGCCTTATTTCATCATCTTTAAGATGACAGATATTGTCTGGGATAAGGAGTGCATACATTAGAATAATGGACATATTTACATATGCTAATTAGCATGGACACGGTCTGGGCTGCTTGACCTGCAGTAGAAAGCTAACAGGCGCTGGGGAACGGATGCGATCCCTGTGTGAAAAGCAGCCTGTTGATGAGGCTGTTGTCCTTCCCTCTCTGCTTCCCGCAGTAGCGCTGGACTGGATTTAGAGACAAAGAAAGCTCCTGTTTCAGCATTTAATAATCCCCACCCCTGGCGTGGGACAGCGCGTGAACGTCAGGTCTGTTTGCGGGGGGGGGGACGGGGGACGGGGGGGGGGACGGCGGTGAGCGATCGCTGTAAACGAGCGGCGGCTGTGAAAGGGATCTATGCTTCGGAGCTCCGAGGGCAAGCGGAGGATTTAACCGTCTCTTTGTTGCGAGCCGTAATCAGAGGGATTTTCCGCATGTAACCGAGACGACGAGAAGCGCGCTTTAGAACCCTGCCTTTGACTCGGGCCCCGAGGCGGCGCGTCTTCCTTCGTTTGTCGGTTGAGGAACGGTGCCGGACCGTCGCCAGGGAGCGCGGGCTCTTCCTTTGTGCGGCAAACAAGAGGCTGGGTAAAAAGAGCTCTCCCGCCGACACCGGCCCTGTGGGCTGCGAGAGCAGCTCGTCGATATCTGTGCTCGCTGGCCTGTGAATAACTCAGCCCTGAGAGGCTCGTAGGCCTGGGGGATCTGCGTGTGTGTGTGCGAGCTCTGCGTGTGTGTGCAGGCTCAGCGTGTGTGTGTGCGCGTGCTCTTCAGAGAAACAACTTAACACAGGGCCTTTTACATCATCTCCAGACAAGAGGAAACTGTAATCATGTAATCATGTAACTGTGTGTGTGTGTGTGTGTGTGTGTGTGTGCGCGTGCGTGCTCTTCAGAGAGCAACAACTTAACGCAGAGCTTTTTACATCGTCTCCAGACAAGGGGAAACTGTAATCATGTAACTAACTGTGTGTGTGCTCTTCAAAGAGAAACAACTTAACACAGCGCTTTTAACGTCGTCTCCAGACACTAGGAAACTGCAATCACGTAACTGTGTGTGTGTGTGTGTGTGTGTGTGTGCGCGTGTGTGTGCGCGCTCTTCAGAGATACAACTTAACACAGCGCCTTTAACATTGTCTCCAGACAAGGGGAAACTGCAAACGCGTAACTAAACAATTCTATTTTACAACCTCTTTTCTTGAATTAAAAATTCCATTTTATTATAGGAATGGGTGCAGTGTCATAAGAGGTCTGTACGGCAAACCTTTTATTAAACGATGTAGAGTGTCAAACCAATTTGGCTTGTTTACTGTTGGAGGTACATTTAAAGATCAAATGAACCACACCCGCACAGTGAAGATTCTGAAAGTGCCCGCCTGTCCGTCACCATGTTGACACAGAAGGAATGTTATTGTCTAAGGTAACATTGGTCACACACCTTTCTATATAACCAGATTTGAGCATGACCGTAAGATGTTTTTGTCCTGACTCTGAAGGGTAAAATAAGGAATGTCCCTCCCATTTTCCTCTGGATATACCCATTTCAAGTCTTGTATAATCTTTGACATCCTCATTCATTTCTAGAAAAGGACACCTAACGTAACAGATTAGAGTGGTACATTATCATCGAGAGTAGTGGTCCCCAAACCTGTTCCTAGAGGTTTTGACTCCAACCCTAACAAAGCACACAGCGTTCAACAGCTGGAGATCTAATTGAGCTGCTAATTAGTTGAATCAGGTGTGCCAAATTAGGGTTGAAATGAAAACCTACAGGACGGTAGATCTCCAGGAGCAGGGTTGAGGACCACTGATGAGAGTCTACTGGCAGCTGCTGTGCTTAACTTTGATCAGAAGATATGATGCACAATAAACAAATGCAAATAAAGTAAATGTAATTTAGCAGAAACAGTAGGCCTAAAGGAAATGAGTAAGCACATCGAGTCAGTCTTTCTCCCTTTTTATAACATCCATTGATTTTCTCCTAGAATTGAAATAAAATTTAAAAAAACACAGAAAGCCAAAACGAAAAATGCTGGACAGCTATTGCTGGTGAACAATTTTTTTTAAAAACCACGTGGGAACAGTGTGAGTGGCAATCTCGAATCGGATGTCGAACGTCTGAAAGGGGCGAATGGCGGCCTGCCGTTGCACTAAAGCAGAAACCGAACGACTGCGCTGGATAAGCTCAGGGATAATTCAGTGAATTGTCTCCTAGAGCTGTCGCTCATAGGCTCCGTGAGGGTACCCAGAATAAACAAGGCCTCAGTGCTGCCGACCAATAGCGACGATAAAACCAACCTTGCAACAGGAGGCCGAGCGTGAGCGTGCCGTCAGCTCTCAACACCTCTAAGAGTGAGTGCGTGGCTCACACACGCATCACAGCGCCTCAAAAGGCCTGCGTGGATGTTTGACTGAAGCTGTGTGATTTAGATGTTACTGAACCATCGCGGTGCTGTAGCTATTCTCCGTTACAGCGAACAACAGAGACAAAGGTTGATGTGGGCGAGCGCTCGCTTGATCTACGTTATTTTATTGTGGAACGCAGCAATCGTCAATTAATTATCGTCACCCCCGTATTGGTTTGCGCTAACCACAGAGCCGCAGCGCTAACCGCAGAGCCGCAGCGGTAACCGCAGAGCCGCAGCGCTAACCGCAGAGCCGCAGCGCTAACCGCAGAGCCGCAGCGCTAACCGCAGAGCCGCAGCGCTAACCGCAGTGCTAGCCGCAGAGCCGCAGTGCTAGCCGCAGTGCTAGCCGCAGAGCCGCAGAGCCACAGCGCTAACCGCAGAGCCACAGCGCTAACCGCAGAGCCGCAGCGCTGGCCGCACAGGGCCCTGAGTAGGCGGGAGGCGAGCAGCGTTGGTAAGTCTTGCAGAACTAACGCGTGACGGGGCAGAGCGGACATCTCCAGGACAGCGTGCTGGCCCAAGAGACACAAGAGCGAAGCTGTCGCGCCCCGTTAGCACGGCCTTCAGGAGCCCTTTATCCGCGTAGGCAGCGTCGCGCCCTGCGCCTGACTGCAAGGGGACGGCGTACACGCCCTGCATCCCCACGCATTCACAGCTCACTCGCATCACACCCTGCGCCAGTACACGCCCTGCAACCCCACGCATTCACAGCTCACTCGCATCACACCCTGCGCCTGTACACGCCCTGCAACCCCATGCATTCACAGCTCACTCGCACCACACCCTGCGCCTGTACACGCCCCGCACCCCCACGCATTCACTGCTCACACGCATCACATCCTGCGCCTGTACACGCCCTGCACCCCCACGCATTCACAGCTCACTCGCACTTTTCCCACAAGCAGTTCAGCTCCTAAAAACACTATAAAATCCAAAGAAATTAGTCATTTTTAGTTCAATTTGAATTTGTCTTATAGTTGAATTGCTATAGCCAGAAAATCAAGACAATATTTTCTGTAACAGTTACGGCTGCATTTTTACAAAAGACCCTTCCAATCAAATAGCAAGCCTTTATGCATGGCATAAGCAATGACCCAGCAAAGTGTTTGATTCATGCAAGAGGAGGGGCAGCATGCAGGTAACACACTATTGGCAGTGATACTCATTCCTGGTCCTGGAGGGCCGCAGGGTACGGTTTTCGCCTTCATATCACCAAACGATTCAAACCCAAGAAACCAGGCGTGGTGAATTAACTGCGCTTTAATTGACCAGCACTGAGTAACACCAAAAACCAGGATACCCTGCGGCCCTCCAGGACCAGGAACACAGATCACTGCACTATGGTGTATAACTACGAGAAATTTCTATTTAGATTAGTTTACAAAAGAGATCATTGTTATAGAATGCTAATATGCATCTAGCATTTGTGAGATAATGGCCCTCATTTGTATTCAGATCTCTTTTCCAATTTCAGAGTACTGCTTTATAATATTGGTCCAATCAATTTGTTCACTTCATTCAGCTGAATTATAATATCCATTGTAGTGGGCCTACTCTACACCTCCCGCTGTCATTGAGTCACAGCAAGTGAACGCACAGCTTCTGTGTATCAGCACTCTGGTTTCAGGAAGATGAAAGATTACAGAAGGTTGATATGAAAATGAATATGATATGCTCAGCGAATCGGTGCGGTCGAAGCACTTCACACATCAAGAGATTATGGCCCTTTTAAATTATCGCTGACAGTCTGATGTTTCCTGGTCAGAATGCGTGTTAAGCTTTGAGCAACAGGCCAAGTCTAATGAACCTTTTAAAACTCATTCACACATTGCCGCAGAAAGGCATTGCACAGCCAGCAATGCATAACGGCAACAAACCGCCCCCCCCCCCCAACCAAACATTTCTGCCCAGGAAATCCTCCACCAGCAACGCAAAACCGATAAGTGGAGAGATAAAATTCAGTCGCAGCCCTGCTAGAAAAAAACATTAGAAACCATCACGTAACGGTAACCATTACGTGATGGAAATTGGGACATCTTGGTTTTGGTCTCCCATCAGGTTACTATTACAGACCATTAGAGACCATCAAAATCCCCACAGATACCATTAGAGTCCAACAGAGCACCACCAGATGACCATTAGAAGCCACTGGATTACCAATAAAGACTATCAGAAACCAGCAGAATCCATCACAAAAACATGAAATTCCATTAAAACCATTAGGAATTGTCTGATGGTTTTTAATGTTTTTTTCTAGCAGGGAGCTCTGAGGCATGTGCTTGAAGAAGCATCATGGTGGCAGAGCACTGAACACGCCAGCAGCCACGGCAACATTTACTTTCATCGTCCCATTACAGGGAATAGCCTGCGGACGTGAGGTTGTGCTGCTCGCGGCGAAGAACCGCTTTACTTGTGGGTAATTATCTCCTTCATTAGCAGAGATAGATCCAGTAATGGTCTCGTGGTTGCGCGGTAATTGAATGGGCGTTGTTACTGTACATCGGGCCGACGTACCGCAATTAGAGACGCGCCACAAACTTTCTGAGAATCGCCGAGTCAAAGCTCTTTTACGCATTCCCTCGTATCCTCTGAAAATATGCCAGGACGAAGGATAGTCACGCTGAATGTGACGAGCGCTAACACACTCATGAGGGAACGTCTCGTCTCGTCTCCTCCACACAAAGAGAGCTGATTGGCCGACGGTGGACCCAGAGCTGTTTATATCATGTCTACATTCTCATGGTGTAGTAGAGAAACTGCTGAACATGCTTCGCCTTTTCTTATGCTGCAGAATTTCCCGTTTGCTCGATCAGAGCTGTAACCACTTCACAAGCCCTTGGGCATACTGCCAGGTCCCTCTTTGGGAGAGCTCTGTAGCCCTTTTCTGTCTGGCAAAAAAAAAAAGCGGGGGGTAAAAAAATAAAAAAAATTAAAAAATTAAAATAAATGAGTGGTGTCTCAGACGGGGCTTTTTCAGTACAATTCCAGCTCCTGTTAACTGGCGCAGCCCGATTTGATAAGTGGAGCACGTCCTCATCCCCTCGTCGACGCTCCCGCTTTTAGAAAACAGAAATTATAACGGCTACGCTAAGCCCCACGTTGCCGGAGCGACAACCGGGGAGACAAAAGGGAAAATCATTAGCGCGAGCGGACTGCGGCGGGGCTAATGGAAGGCAACCTCACATCGCAGACGCGCAGAATTTCGGCGGTTTGACACTGTGGGTCGAAGCCATTACCCGGTGCCTTCACTGGGAGAGAGAGGGCTGGCAAAAGTCAGCGCCTTCTACAGCACTGTGCTGTTCCGTTCCGTAACAGGTCAGCCTGCTTCCCTCAATATTTACCGCCGAAGGAAAACCAAAGTGAGAGGTGTTCTCTTGTGAGTACAGTCGACTCCGCATGAGCGGAGTGGGAGGACCGGACCTCTCGGTACTTCAGCCAACTGGTATATGAACACGCCGCTCGCTCGCCGGGTGGCAGGAGACGGATTTACGACGAACGCAGTCGGCCGTCGTGGAGATGAAGAATCTGAGCGGGGGCACTGAGGTGGAATTTGCTTCCGACATCTTTCACAGTGCAGCAGACAGGCTGAGCCTATTCTTTACAGACGCAGCTCGATGTGCCTGGTAAACTTTTGCCTGAAAGCCACTGGTTTTACTAGATCAGTTAGACATACTCGTATGTTTCTTGGCGGCAATTTTGGCTTTACCTCGTCTGTTCCTCAGAGATAAAAGCAGCTTACAAACCCTACCCGAGACTTTCTTTGGTCTAAAAGTGAAGTCAACGAAAACGGCACCTTGAGGAAAGTTACGATACATGCCAACCATTCACATCCATATCACATAAAATACATATTTCCTTATTCTATATCAATATGTGCCTCATACAGGCTTTATACACAATCTTTACAAACAGTAATGAGAAAGGTGTCCATTCAGTATTATTTGAGACAAAACACGCTCATCCAGAGAAAATTAGAGATCATTAGCTGAAAGCGCAGGGGAGTGTGGGGGAACAGAACCGTAAACATTACTTTTGCGGTTTACCATCCAGTGACATGCTTTTCCCTCGAGCCAATCACAAAATTGGCGAGCACATCTGAATACTGCTGGAGAGCTAAAGATCTTTCGGTTTCAAGGTCCCCACATAACCTTTAAGCTTAACTTCTGCTGAATGCAAAACCAGTGTGCATTTCAAGGTTGAAATACTGTGAAAGGGATATTTTAACAGTATTTTCATTTTGAATAATTGCCGACAGGTTTTTTCTTTGTTTTTTTTCAAAGCAATGCCAACAAAGGCCAATGCTGATGGATGTGAAGTTTTGTCTTTATCAAACTCTTGAAAAGTGAACACACACACACACACACACACACACACACACACACACACACACACACACACACACACACACACACACACACACACACACACACACACACACACACACACACACACACACACACACACACACAAAAGTATTAGAATTCAATTGGCCACATTTAAATACAGATCCTTTCCAAAAATTAGAATATCATGGAAAAGTTTTTTTTTCTTCTCCATAATTCCATTCAAAAAGTGAAACTTTCATAGATTATAGATTCATTACACACAAAGTGAAATATTTCCAGCCTTTATTTGTTTCATTTTTCATAATTTTGGCTTACAGCTCCAGAAAACCCCCAAAACAGTATTTCAAGAAATTAGAATAGTGTGTCGAAAATCAGCATTTACTTCAGTTATTTCAGAGAATTAATGTTTTAGACTGAGTGTCACACTATCATCTAATTTACTCAAAACACCTGCAAAGTTTATCTCAGTTTGGTTCAGTATGGGGAAGACTGCAGACTTGACAATTGGCCAGAAGACCATCATTGACACCCTCCAGAAGATGGGTAAGCCACAAAAGGTCATCGCTAAGGAGGCTGGCTGTTCACAGAGTGCAGTGTCTAAGCATATCAATAGAAAGTTTAGTGGAAGGGAAAAATGTGGCAGGAGAAGGTGCACAATCAAAAGAAATGACCGTAGGCTTCAGCGGATTGTCAAGCAAAGACGATTCCAAAATTTGGCGGAGATGCAGAGGGAGTGGACTGAGGCTGGAGTCAGTGCTTCAAAAACCACCACGTACAGACGTATCCGGGACATGGGCTACAACTGTCGGATTCCTCGAGTCAAGCCACTCCACTCATTCTCTGAAATAACTGAAGTAAATGCTGATTTTCGACACACTATTCTAATTTCTTGAAATACTGTTTTGGTGGTTTTCTGTAGCTGTAAGCCAAAATTATGAAAAATGAAACAAATAAAGGCTAGAAATATTTCACTTTGTGTGTAATGATCTATAATCTATGAAAGTTTCACTTTTTGAATGGATTTATGGAAAAAAAAAAACTTTTCCATGATATTCAAATTTTTTGGAAAGGATCTGTATAGTATCAATTAATTTTTAATGAATCAGACTCTTGAGTCGAGGGTGAAGTGTCACTGCCGACGTCTCACGCTTCCCGAGATGCCGCTTGGCCTACGGATGCGTTTAGCGTGACCCGGGGTGAACATGGGAAATGTTTTTTACGGCTCGCGGGTTCTCTGGCACCGTGGCTCATACCCAGCACTCTCCGCTGCAGGGAAGTGCCCCTCCACCGCAGAGCGGGATAATTGTCATGTAAATCAGCCATTAACCTTTCCGCCAGAGCTGTGCAGCAGACAAAAATGTTTACCTAGGAGACGGCATGTCTGGCGAGCGGCGGGCGTGTCTCAGAGGGGTCTGTAGAAGAGAGGCAGTGCAGGGAGGCGGGGTGGGGGGATAAATCGTTTTTTTGGGGGCGCCCAGGAAGGTGACAGCCCTTCCACTGCTCACTAACGAGTCATATATCAGCCGCGAAGGGCACCCGTTTATCAAATCCTGCTAAATGCATAAAGCACACCACAAACATTTCGGACATTAATAAGGACGTAAATGGCCAGGTTCCTATAAGGCAGAAAATAGTTCACCAAGGACAGCATTAATATGCTGGATTTCTGGCGGGCTGAAGGATGAATACTTAACTATAACTCAATAACTCAAAGAATGATCGTTCATTTTAAGACCATTAGCAAGCTCAGCGCAAACATAAACCGAATCAATTTAATACCAAACAAACAACAGCGAACTGTAAGGGATAATATAATGAACACACAGAGAGAAATCCCTACAATTGCATCATACTCAGTTATAGTTTGTGCCTTGTAGGTGGCTGGCCCTATTTCAATCCCACTGACTATACTGACATAAAGCTCTGAGCATCTGCGATTATCAGTCGAGTCGAGTGTAAAACATAGCGAGGACATTTCGACAAGCATCCCAATACCTGGGAGAAGAGCTTGTCCTCCCTGTTATCAATAACAAATGCGTCAGCGAGTCGCCGTCTGCCGAGACAGCTGCACAATCGGCTGAGACCACTGATGCCTGTCACCTCTACAGACTCCCCAATTTAGCCTGAGCTTCAGAGCAGAGTGAGTGAGACGGAGAGAGAGTGAGAGAGAAAGAGAGAGAGAGCTGCACAATCGGCTGAGACCACTACAGACTCCGGAATAATTTAGGCTGTGCTTCAGAGCAGAGTGAAAGAGAAAGAGAGAGAGTGAGAGAGAAAGAGAGAAAGAGAGAAAGAGAGAGGGTGAGAGTGTGAGAGAGTGAGAGAGAGAGCTGCAAAATCGGCTGAGACCACTACAGACTCAGGAATAATTTAGGCTGTGCTTCAGAGCAGAGAGAGAGTGAAAGAGAGAGAGAGAGAGTGAGAGAGTGAGAGAGTGAGTGAGTGAGTGAGTGAGTGAGTGAGTGAGTGAGTGAGTGAGTGAGTGAGTGAGTAGCATTTCACATCCTGTTCCCAGAGACTAGTCAAAGTCAAAAAGAATCACAAATAAGAAAGGGCACACGTGCACTGGGCCGTTTAGGGGCTCCTCGGGGGGCATGTTAAATTTAACATACAGTATGTGATAGAATAAAAACTGCAATGAGACAGGACTAAATCTCACAATCCAAATAACGCATTTCATAAGAATAAGCCGAAAACACATGCGCTGCCTCTCAGCTTGTTGGGGACTCAAGTCAGCTTTCAGGGACTCCATATTAAGCCCTTTAGAATAAATATAAATATTCCTTCTCTTAAAACGTAAATTTCCCTTCCTTCAATTCCGTATGCGCTGCAGAGCTGAAGACCTCCAGAAAACCTGGATTGGAATGGCAGAAAAAGCCGAGCTTGACAGGCCGGACTTAATGGCAGTGCCAGCAGCACTTTCGCCGTTAATGCACCACATGACACAGAATAACTACCTGTCAGTTCCTTTCACAGACCCGTCTGCAACGTTAACCATTTGCAATTTTATAAGCAACCTTTTACTCTGCAGCCCCTGCCCTGGCCGTTTGTAGCACAAATACAGCTGGTGCAGGTAAACTGGAGGTGCTGGACTGACCAGCGCGTTTGCTCTTGCGTGATGAGGCAGGGGGACACCCTGCTAACGGAAATCCTCCCCTGAGCAATGCTCTGTCCAACCGTGCACCGCCCCGCAAGACCAACCGTGCACCGCCCCGCAAGACCAACCGTGCACTGCCCTGCAAGACCAACCGTGCACTGCCCTGCAAGACCAACCGTGCACTGCCCCGCAAGACCAACCGTGCACCGCCCCGCAAGACCAACCGTGCACTGCCCTGCAAGACCAACCGTGCACTGCCCCGCAAGACCAACCGTGCACTGCCCCGCAAGACCAACCGTGCACTGCCCCGCAAGACCAACCGTGCACTGCCCCGCAACACTCCCTAACCGGGCAATGCTCTGTCCAACCGTGCACCGCCCCGCAAGACCAACCGTGCACTGCCCCGCAAGACCAACCGTGCACTGCCCTGCAACAGTCCCTAACCGGGCAATGCTCTGTCCAACCGTGCACCGCCCTGCAAGACCAACCGTGCACCACCCTGCAAGAGTCGAGTGTAAAACATTTCCAGATCACAGGATGCAGTACTTCAGCTGGACATGCAGCCAAGGAAGCCAGGCCTTTGCCACGTTGTTTTAAAACCGCCCATTTTCAGTTTTTTTTTTTTTTTTTTGGGAGGGGTGGTGGGGATGTTTTAAAATAGAAGACCTTCTCCTGCACAGTGGGAGAGAACCACTGACGCCTGCAACAGCAGCATCGACGCGACAGGCAGACAGCTCTAAATTGGAGCAAAGTGTATTTTCTCTGCACTAGGGACACAATAACAGCGTTACTTGCAGTTTTGCTTCAGGAGCCTGGGTCTGGCTGCTGCTCACTGCTGCACGCTCACCGTTTGATTCCTCGCTTTTACTGAACGCAGGAATACAAGGGAACAGTAAGACACGGACAATGAAAAGTCCCTTTTAGGACCTGCTTCTGAATGTGCTCAACAGGTTTTAAAGGTTCTTGAACAACACTATCTTGCTACTCTGAGAATCCTGTGTGAAACACCTGCTTGCTTTCTGTCCTCTCAAAATTGTCAGTTTTTTCAGGGCTATTTCATGGTAGAGATTTCAGGGTAGGCCAAGAAAACATTTTTACAGCAAACTTAATATTTAATTTCCAAAAAAAAAGAAGAAAAAAAAAAAGGGGGCATACATCAATAGTATGTAAACAAAAATAATGGCTTTAAAATATTGAGGTAACAATCTTTGAATAATTCATCATTTACAATAATTCTGCAGCAAACACCATTATCTAAATCCAATATGTTGAGACTCGACACTAACTGGACAATCTGTAACACAAAATGTAGAAAGCAGGGCTCTCTTCAGAATGTGGAACTGACAGACACCTCACAGGAGATGCTTTCTATGAGGACTGCACCAATACCAAATAGACCACAGAGGCAGTGGCCAGAAATAGGTGGCCGTGTGTTCTG
The DNA here is from genome assembly GCA_029718625.1 of Synaphobranchus kaupii. Lineage (NCBI taxonomy): Eukaryota > Metazoa > Chordata > Actinopteri > Anguilliformes > Synaphobranchidae > Synaphobranchus > Synaphobranchus kaupii. Next base: position 6,297,049 of record CM056388.1, on the reverse strand, counting down.
AGTCATAGACACTTGTATCATGGGGCTGGAGGGAGAGGGAGAGGGAGAGAGAGCCATCTGGGCCTGGTCCACAAGCAAAATATTCCACATACTTGAGTCCGAGTTTAATATGCAGACTACAATAAAAAACTAAGTATTTAACCATATCCACGGTGGACCCCTAGTGGTGAGTCATCGACGTCCCAATTACAGTATTCGTATTTCTCTGAAATTCTAAATTAAAACTAAGAAAAGCACAAAATTCCGGCACAGGATTGTTAAAGAGCGTCACCGTCACCGCTTGCGAAAACATCAGCAGATATGGATGGATCATTTAAGGGTTGTTTCTCCTCACACATTTTCCTATTGAACTCTATGGAAAAGAACTCCTATTCTTCAAGAGAAGAACCCCTTCAAGTGATCCATCCATATCTACTGTACTTCTGGCAGCAGAGTGATGGTTAAAGGCTTGTTTGATACGTTAGACCCTTGATGACTTAGAGCCATTTAGCCAACCATGTGTTTCCATACTGTTCCAGTGTCATTTACAGCTAAATCTAGTCCCACCCCCCAATTCCCATAGAGATCCATTCAAATGCAGAGACGTTATAGTATCGCTTATAAGAGTACCAGAAAATAAGATATCAAGAGTCTTTTGATGTTGTTGGGTCACAGAAATCAGGAAGTCATGGCATGCAAAGGATATGCAACCAAATATAAAAAATGATTACTTTATTCTATATATAAATGCAGGGGTGCCAACAATTGTGGCACACGTGGTTTTGTTAAAAAGAATTATTCCTTAATGACGGAATTTCTTTTCTCATAATAAATTTACTTCAATTGAAGGTTGGATTTTTCTAATTCTTTCAGTGTGAGATTGAGTGAATTCACCAAACGGTGAATTTTTTATAACCCTTTTTTACTCATCTTCACCAGGGGTGCCAATAATAGTGGAGGGCATGGTACATATATATGTAGGCATCTATATCAGGTATGCCATGTTTGCCAATAAATCAGAGAAGAGTATCTTAATTCTCACAGCTACTTTGGTAATTTGTCATACTTCACAAGGTTTTGGGAATGAGATAAACTACATGCAAGTTATGCAATTTAAAAATCGTCAAACTGTTGTAATTTCAGAGAAAGCACTTGGCTAAGTTCCCAAAGGAAATCCTCTGTTCACAATGCATTTTTAATGGTACTAAATGAATAAATTATTCTATAGCATATGTTTACCACTGAACATCTCAACAGTGCCGTTATTATTCGTCATATAAATTGCATTGTCTGTCATTGTCAAAGAAGTTCTAAGAAAATTGTGTCAACCCAGATCATAAAGCAGAGATAATGTTTGCATACAGCCAATATATGGCATAGAGCTTGTAAAATGAGCTCATGACCCCACACATAAAAGCATAGGCAGCTGGTGGGTAGCTCATATTCTGATGAAATATATTGTGAAATAAATAAAAAATATCCTTGGGCTGTAGGACCAACTGTATGACATTATTAACACACAAATGCTATTCATAATAATGAAGGCCACGCACTAGGGCTCGAGTTAATCCACTGTTTATACGAACATTATGAGGGAATAAATGGAGAGAAATGGGTTTTTTATGGTGGGCAAAAAAATAGAACTGGAAAAACGTTTGCAGTAAAGCTAAACTTACAGTGTACAATATGTAATGGCACAATATTCCCCGCAAGAATATGCCAATTAAAGGTTTTACAGCCTTTTGTTTAAGTTATTAATTACAATTTATACCTGTACTATTTACCTGTACTGAGTTCTGTTATATGCAGTGATTATACTATACTAGTAACTATTGTATTAATTAGGGGTGGGCAGAGATCTGTACGAGTTCAACTAACAAAATAATCTTTGACTGTCGTCACATTCAGGCAATGGATGGGGAGGGGGGTGTCAACAAGCTTTTGAGGGGTGTAAGGGTTCATTTTGTGCTGTTATTTAATGAATGCATCTGTCAATGTGTTGCAAAATGCAGGTTTTATTGTGCACAAAAAAATTACTATTGCGTCATTTCCGGTTTAATGCTCAGTTTGTTCCACTAATCTCACCATTGAATATATTTCGGAAGCAAAAAAAAAAAAAAAAACCTTGCACACACTGCATTAATATTGGTCATTTCCAAAAAGGGTATTGGGGTTCTGGCACACCCCAAGTATTTATCATGGTCATATGTACAATAATCATAAAGGCATCTTTTTAAATGAAACAGATAAACGGCAAGCGAGAGCGGGAATGCCATCTGATTCATTAGCCTCATTCATTTCTGGAAGCTGAGCCCATCTGTTTCTCTGTCACATGCAGGTGAACAGCTGGGAATGGACACTAAGTGAAAACCTCATGATGCCTTGATCTGCAGTTTGGGGGGGGGGGGGGGGGGGGTTAGGATTGTGAACTCGTCAGAAATCAGTGTCATTTCTTTGAGACACCCGCGTAATATTTACTCGCATGAACAAAATTTGCTACTGTAGTCAAGACAACAGGAGTGGTTTAACACGGCTTTATACAGTACCTGTTACATGCTTTCAGATTTATTCAAACAACGCTCGTTTGGCCGTAGCAAGCCAAAAACAATTTAAGGCGTTGTTAACTTTTGCTTTATTTCAGTACTCGGCTTAAAAATGTACAACAACAAAAAATGTAACTGACAAATAGTTATATTGACCCAAATTACTGACGGAAGATCAAGGCCAAACCGGCTGCATTGTGCTCTGATTACTCAATCTGCTGTGTTTTCCACTCTGAGTGAGGAAATGCTGAAGTCTATAAAAAGCACTGCGGCTGCTAACACGCTCCATGCCGACTTGTCCTCGCAGTAGAACATGGGAAATATGGCAAGAGGGCAACAATAACGTGGCACTATTAACCAATGTATAGCCTAGCAGACAGTTGAATGATTTTATTTGTGATTAGAATATTAGAATATATTTACACAGGTTTAGCCGAGACAATGTAACGTGAAGGTCATGCCCTAAAAAATTATCATTACTATTCTAAGGCTTGGGAAACAGCTAAAATACGTAACGCATTGAAACATTTTATATAACTTATAAACCTACATAAAACATATAAAACTTTCACTGGAAAGTTGCAAAATACACACTGGTGACATTGTGAGGATTCCAAGCTGCAGGAATCACCAACACATTTCATCCCAGGGTCACATCCCTCTAAAACAGGAATCCTCAATTTTATCCAGAAAGGGCCGGTTTGGGCGCGGGCTTTTGCTCCAACCGAGCACCTACACACCTGATTCTATTAATCAACCACTAGAGTCTTTGCAAAGGACCTTGATTAGTAGAATCAGGCGTGCAACTGCTGGGTTGGAACAAAAGCCTGCACCCACACCGGCTCTTTCTGGATAAGATTGAGGACCCCCGCTCTAAAACATAGTGAAGTAGCTGGACCCCAACAGGACCACCCCTTGCTCCCCCTCCTGTCGAGCTTCGGGACCCATACTTCAATAACTGGCAGCTGCGGCCCTCAGGCAAGTCTATGGCTGCGTCCAGAATGGCTCCCTATACGCTTTATAGTGCACTATTTAGGAGATTTCCGAATTATCAATTGAAAACACTGAGAATTAGGCCATCCTACAAAACGGTCAACCCCCTAAAGAGTGCACTATAAAGCGTATCGGGAGCCATTTCCGAATGTGCAGCCAATTACACAACTCTAATGATGGCCACACAAACTGAGTTTTGAGTTTGTGCGCCGAAGCTGCCATTCGGTTAAGACTGGAGGAGATGAGCGGTTACGCGAGCCTCAGTCTCCTTTTTCTGAAGCAAATAGGCTTTTACTTACGACAGGTAGCTTATTGTTGTGAATACATGCATGTGCATATGAAGTCAGCTGAGCCACTGACAAGCACGGTCAAAATCACACCGGCAACACTCCTCATTCCACAGAGACTACTGTTCCCATTACTGGCGCCCTCCGATACACAACCAAAACCTGCCATGGCTGAATATTGTAAATGCAGTAAATCTTCTTTTCTCCACATCTCAGCATTACACAGATGGCTAATTATTGAATGGGAGAACAATTTACATCAACCGCTGCAGTGTCCATTTTGTCTCTAGCATTTGCATGCAATCACCAGCGTAATTACATGTCCTTCCATTCCCTTTCATTTGCTTGAATAAAATCTCTACACCATTTAATCCATTTAAACTGCCAATATTAAATACTGCCTGTGTGATACGCAAGGCAAGGTTGGACCCCTAACTGCGCTGCTTTTTGGCAAAGAATTCCTCATAACCTCCTCCCTTAGAATCACTTCCCCCTGACTGCACCTGTAGATTGTGCCCTATCTGTATGCTTGCAGTTGTATGACTTGTACTTCATAACTGATGTACCAAGACTGTACAACAGGAAATCTATGAACTAGTCTAATGCTGAATAATGGTTTATTAATTCAGAAGTTACTACCAAATTAATCTTTTTTTTTAAAAGAACGATTTATACAGATAAATGAATGGATACCAGGCACATACTTGAAAACAGACGAGAAAATCTAAGCCGTTTCATGCCATAGAAACAACCTGCAAAGGTCAGTTCTGAAATTGGATTTAGTTTTCCCCCCAATAACAGTATATTCTGATTGCAGAGGAAGAAACACCCTAACAATGTAGGCGTCTCCATTACGCAGCGGTAATTTAGACAATATCTTTAATCGGATGCTATGTTTAAAACATTAAACCACAGCTGGTGTGCTTCTCCTGTTTGGCTGAAAGTTTAATATTAACAGCAGCCCTGTCAATCATTCCTATAGTGAGATTCATTAAATCATCCTTTTGTCTTAAAATAACAGAAATTATTGCTTTAGCCCAAACTTGTGCCTGGCGTTTTATTATTCACGCCGTCTCCTGTGAATATCTGCAACAGCAGTAAGTAATGCTAAGGGTTTGTTCAATATGTCATTAGAATTGGCTATTTAAAATAGACAAAATAAGGCGAGCTAATTTATATACTTTTATATACTACTTTTAAAAAAAACAAAAAACCTTTCTGGTGTGTACAGCTGTCGGGCTCTATGTGAGCTGAGTGTGTGGAAGGGGCTGTGGAATGAGGCAATCTCTAACATACTCACGTAGAGGACCAGCTTGTCATCGGAGAGAAATGAAATGGAACAAGGAAAATTCTGCGTCTGACAGGCGGTTATAGACACGCAGCAGGCTTTTTCACAGCAAGGGGGTTTGTTTTTCAATGTTGCGCTGCGAGGAAACTTTTGATAGAATTTTAGTATTTTGCCTCCAAAAAGTCACTTTGTGTAATTGTAGGTGTGCCGAGCGTCACGATTGGTGTCCTTTGGGAACAGTAAGGTTCTATATGATGTTTAACCTGTTTGAAAAGTAAAAAACAATAAATACTTATTATTGAGACGGCAAATTATCAGCTTTAAACCAAACGGTGAAAACCCATCACGTTACTAATGTTTTCACTAAGTCAACAAACTATGGACACTCTTGCTTTGGTCACATAACCATCAAAAATAAATGCTGTTAAAATACTCCAGTTCTATAAAGCAATTGTACTATCAGTTATGAACAATCCAGAAATCATTGACTATAGGATTGGTTTTAACCCCTTACCTAGCACAGTATAGTTAATTTGCATTCGTTGCATTTTTTTTACGGTGAAATTTTTTAAAATAGTGTAGTCACACAACATACCGTTTGAAAGTGTTAAAACTCATTATTCTATCTCGATAAACTATTTTACGATCCCAATGCTATAGCGACAAAACGGTTCCTAATTTTGTAACATAATAGGCGCAAAACAGACTCGATCAAAACGACTCCGTACGTTCTATGTGGTCTGGAAATCCACAGACGACACGAATCACGGTAAAGTCCGTATCCTTTTCCCGGCAAAAAAAATTTAAATCTTTTTGGTGAGAAAAAAAACTTCCACTGCGTTTGAAATTTGTTTACTTTGTTTCAGTAATACTTTAGAGTAATTCGGACTCTTGTAAAACAAACTGCTAAGGATTACCTAACAGAAGACACCAGGATTATGTCTGTTGTCAAATTGGTTCAAGAACAGTAACTGTTTCATTTTCGCACTTGTGCTTGAGAAACTTGTGCTTTAACAAGCCCTCTTTTTAAATACATTGAAACAGCCAGTGGAGTAAAATAGCAGCCTCCATCACTTGTCAAAGAAATGTCAAAGACATTTCTACATGATTATTTATTTATTTTTGTTAGTCGGTTTCAGCCGGAATAATTTTTATGAAACGTACAGAATTACATACACAATTAATTAATAGGCTTGTTATTCCTCCAATGAAGAAAGAAACATCAATTTTGTCTGGATAAAGAAATGCTTGCTCCATTACCTGCCAACATCTGCAATTCAATTAACGAATGGTAATTAATCACGTTAATGTGCATTTGAAGACAGGTAAACAAATAATGTTAATCACTAATCCTGCATTTAAAACTCACTAATCCTGCATTTAAACAGTGACAAAGCACTCCTAATTTCTCCTAAAAAGATTGTCTTCAATTACGCAAGAATAAGCATACATGCCAAACCTTGCCGATAAAATATTTTTTCAATGAAATTAATTCTGTAGACCAGACAGTTAAATGGGAATAATTTGTCTCATTTCCACTGGAGGTCACAGTACATATATCAAGGAATTTCAGAACATCGAAGGACACTGACCAAAGGAAATGGCCAAACTGCAGCGCAACACAGAGAACCATTACTGGAATCACATGAAACGGAGAACACGAAAGCAACATTCTCTCTGCAGAACGCACAAAGGCACAAGCCCTCTGCACCACGATGAGCAATGATCTGTGATATGTCGGCAATAACACGCAGCTCTCACGCAGTGTTACAATATCTAAAGAGCAATGAAAGGCCTTTGGGCAATAGCCCCAGTGTTTGTATTGTTTTTGAGGGATTCATTAGGGTTGGTTACAGATAAATTGCTCTTAGATAGGATGTCAAATGCAATCTGCACATTGCCGGCTAAAAGACTGGAGACACACAAACCCAGAGATGAAAAGCCACATTTTCTATGGGCACTGGCCTGCACTATGACCATATACATTCGTATTACACGGATGTTATGATGGCTGACCTTTTGGCATTATTTACTGTGACTTCTTTGTGCCTTTCCCTACAGAGAATGATGCAAACATGAGCTGCGCCCACACGGAACCAGAGGACAGGCCAGCCAGTGATGAGCTGGAGTGTAAAATCTGCTATCAGAGGTACAATGCCCACAACCGCAAGCCCAAGATCCTGGACTGCCTGCACAGGGTGTGCGCCCGCTGCCTCAACAAGATCTTGGACATCGGAGATGGCTCGCAGTTCATCAGCTGCCCGTTCTGCCGCCACGAGACGGAGGTGACGGAATACGAGGTGGCCGGTCTGCCCGACGACTCCAACATCATGTCCAAGCTGGCCACCAGGGACAAGTCCTGGAGCTCGGACAGCAAGGAGGTGGTCCTAACCCCCAAGAACCTCTCCTCCTCCAGCCCCTCCCACGACTCCTCCAACTGCCTGGTCATCACCATCATGGAGGTGCAGAGAGACCTGCAGCGCTCCCCGAGCCGGAACGGGAGCTCGGACTACTACGCCGAGCAGAGCCTGGACTCAGTGTCCGTGGCCTCCAACAACCAGGCCGAGCAGGACGTCTTGTCCAAGCTCTGCAACCACGTGCCCCGGATACTGGTCTGGCTGCTCGGCTTCTTCTACTTCGGCTCGCTGCCGCTGGGGATTTACCTGCTGGTGATTCAGCGGGTGACGCTGGGGATCGTCTGCGTGAGCCTGGTGCCCTCCAGCCTGACTGTGTGCCTGGTGTACGGGTTCTGCCAGTGTCTGTGCCAGGGCATGTGCGACTGCTCCACCAGGAGCTGATTGTGCCAGGCGCCAGCCGCTGACGGCCACCCCAAGCCTCATGTGTGAGGCAGACACACACACACACACACACGTGCACACACACACACAGTACCTCCAACACCGCCAACAAACTTTCAACGATGCTTTAAAAAATAATAATAATAAAAAAAAGGTGTAAATTCCTCTCCCCAGGCCCTCTCCAATGAGATGTCATAAATGTCAGTTGTCTCCCATGGCAACAAGGTGTAGACCTGTATTTAAAACACTGAGCACTCCCTTAAGAGTAATGTAACTCTGGTAAGATGCACTTTAGTATTTGCACTTATTAGTATTACATTGTGGATGAGTACCGTTGTTTTGCTGTTTACCCTGGGGTCACGTGATGTGTTATTTATGCCCTGAAGTAGCCAACTTGTCTTTTGTTCCTTTACATTTCTCAAATTTGATCCACAATGCTTCAGTGTAAGCTGTGAGACCTGTAAGATGGTCTTTAAGGGGACATCTGCCTTAAGAGAAAAAGGGGAACTACCATCCTACTGCAGATATCCGCAGAAATAAAATGGGAGGTTTTTTTTATTTTTATTTTTATTTTTTATTCTTTTTGTATTTATTTATAAAATACATCAAATTGAACGTGCAAAATGATAGACCCAAATGGTCTCATAATGAAGTGTATTTGTGTGTTGCTGTTCTAAATAGTGACTTGTCTGCTGTTAAAAAGAATCAATGGAAAATTCATTAGCTATCATGTGCCAACACTGACATTTTAGGTTCTTCTAAATGTTTGATGTTAAAACTGTGAACACTAGAATGTTTGACTATTCTTAAATCATTTTTAACATTTACATCTTCAATAATATGCAATGATTTGAAAATGTACGGACTTTAAAACATTTTTTGCTTCTCTTGGACATAGAAATATACACAGGAAACCAGACGATGATTAAACAAAATTAAATTTCCATGGACCAAACAAAAGCAACACAGTGCCAGTGTTTTAATATCTCTGTTGGAATCTACAGCTCTCTTCCATAAGATAACAAAACTATTTATATAGAAATGGGTCAAATATTCACAGCCAAAATGTTTCACTGCCACATAGAATAGGTTATTTTTCGTTGTCAATGACCATTAAATATATTTTTGTAATACGTATATATGTAGAAATGAGAACATGTTCATATACCAAGATCAAGAAATGCATCAATTTAAAAAAAAAGACATAAAAGGCAAGATCAGATCTACCTCTTATGCATTTTAAATGCTTTACCCGCTTTTCTACCCAATTTGGAATGGCCAAATCATATTTAATAATTTTCACTTCTAACTCCCACTATTGGTTTGGGAGGGCACAGACAAAACACACGCTCTCCTCCGAGCTGCTTATCTCACCACCCAGTTTGCTAGTTTTGACAGACATGAGTCAGAGGAAGACTGCACGTAGCTTAACAGGTGGACCTGTAGGGCGCTCGATTGGCCAGCGGGTGTACAATGAGATCCAGTCGGACTGAAACCGTCCCATCCCTGCACCACGTTAAAGCATATTGAGGTGCTGGGATAGTCCATATTCGATATACAGTGGTGTTCGAAAAAATAGCAGTACAACATCAGTAACCTGATGATCCACTGTTATTAGTAGTAGTGATATTTCTGCATGGCAAATAATTTACTTGTAGATGTAGTAGTGTAGTAGAAAAACAACAGACCCAACTGTCATGACATGCACGCTGCTTGTTCTGAGTAATTGACTCATTCATTGAAAGGGGCGTGTTCAAAATAATAGCAGTGTGGAGTTTAATTAGAGAATGAATTCATTCTGTGAAAAAAACAGGTCAAACAGGTATTCCACAGGTAAACAGGTGATGCCATCATGATTCTGTATAAAAGGATATCAAAAGACTCCTGATATCTTATTTCCAGGTACTCTTAGAAGCAATACTATAACCTCTCTGCATTTGAATGGATCTCTATGGGAATTGGGGGTGGGACTAGATTAAGCTGTTAATTACACTGGAATAGTATGGAACCCATGGTTGGCTAAATGGCTGTGAGTCAACAAGGGTCTGAGGTATCAAACGAGCCTTAAACCATCACTCTGCTGCCAGATATGCAGTAGATATGGATGGATAACTTGAAGGGTTTCTTCTCCTGACTTATTTTTCCATAGAGTTCAATAGGAAAGTTTGTCTTCACCCTTCAAGTGATCCATCCATATCTACTGCATATCTGGCAGCAGAGTGATGGTTTAAGGCTTGTTTGATACCTCAGACCCTTGTTGACTCACAGCCATTTAGCCAACCATGGGTTCCATACTATTCCAGTGTAATTAACAGCTTAATCTAGTCCCACCCCCAATTCCCATAGAGATCCATTCAAATGCAGAGAGGTTATAGTATTGCTTCTAAGAGTACCTGGAAATAAGATATCAGGAGTCTTTTGATATCCTTTTATACAGAATCATGATGGCATCACCTGTTTACCTGTGGAATACCTGTTTGACCTGTTTTTTTCAGAATGAATTCATTCTCTAATTAAACTCCACACTGCTATTATTTTGAACACGCCCCTTTCAATGAATGAGTCAATTACTCAGAACAAGCAGCGTGCATGTCATGACAGTTGGGTCTGTTGTTTTTCTATTACACTACTACATCTACAAGTAAATTATTTGCCATGCAGAAATATCACCACTACTAATAACTGTGGTTCATCAGGTTACTGATGTTGTACTATTTTTTTTGAACACCACTGTAAGACCGTGGGGCCCGCCCACACAGTGAAACACTGCCTTAACAGCCCCCAAGCTACATGTTTTATATCAGATCATTAAGGTGCCTCATTTACAGACACCTCTTCACTTTGTGATGTTGCTGGTTGGTCACGGACAGGTAAACAAATTTAATCAATGATTTATTTTGATACGTTGCTAGCAACAGGCACACACATGTCGTGAGCGTCTGTCAATACATTTAACCAGTGTATACAGCAGCTGACCACTGAAGGCCATACAGAGAGGCATTCTTATAGATTGCAATTAGCCAGCTCTGAGAATCTACGGGAAACTACTTAGCATCTACTTTAGCACCGGTTGTTTATAATCTGTATTATGAATACATCATGCATTATAAGATAAGCTTTGGTCAACCATATTCTACCGTGTTAATTCCATCATATGTTACGCTATAATGTAGATTTATCAAACGTATTTATATGAACAACGAAATATTAGTTTACTTTATTTTAATTAGTGTGGATTTGTTTTCTCGCTCTCAAAATAAGAATAAGTACATACAATTTTGAAAAACATTTTTTTCAACGGCAGCTACGGTTGATTAAGTTTGTCCTTGTAAAGGCAAATTGATTTAATTGGTAAAGGAGTAACCTCCATTGTAGATTAAAAGACTTTATTAGTATTTGGGGTGGCGATATAGAGTTGCTTGCATTATAAGGCAGGTATAAGCACAAATATCTAATTAGAAAATGATGTCAGATGTCAGTAGATTGTGGTGGCTGCAGGGTGAGGTAACTGCACATAAAAGATCTGAAGTGGGGAGATCGGTGACTAGTTATAGATAAGGCACCAGGCTGTTCCATCTATCCACATTACCTCACAGCGATGTTTTGATTGCAGCGGTCAGTTCTGATCCCGCCACTCATCACTGATAACTGAATTAAGGGAAGCACGGTCACATCCAGAGTTTAGTCCGCCGCGCTAACCGTAGATTCCTTCGGCCTGCTCTTGCCCATTTCACGGTAACGCGTCAACTGAAGAGCCTGCGAGTGATTCAGATTACACATTTAAGAAATTAATCATAAACACATTAGGCTGTCGGGGTGATATGCTTGCGGTCATGAATCACGCAGCGGGTTCATTTTACTCTTAAATGAGGAAGAATTACTTGTCATTTTGGCAGTTTTCAGAGTTTAGATGACACAAGAAATGTCACACTGGAAATCAATTCCATCTATTCCAGATTGTACATAAAAGGCCTCAGAACCTCACCGGCACCACCAGGCCAGGGTGATAATTAGCGAAAGTGCTACACAGAAAAAGCTTTTTCTACAAAAAGAGCCCGGTGTTTAGGCCACTCCACTGCAAAACACAATAAACAGGAAATCAAACATTTCAGTGTAACGGACGTCATTTTAGGAGGCCTGGCGGATTACAAAATAACATTTTTACATTCCTACCTCTCAACTTCCCAAGTGGAACTAGTTAGCAATTAAATCATTTGGGGCAAGGGAGTAGGTTTGATTTTAACATTGGTGGGGACACATTTGACCATTTCCTACAGACAACCAATACCCGAATTTGGGCATTGGTTGTCTCAGTCAACCCTATTTGGTGTATATAAAAATGACAGGACAAATTATGTTTCGGTTAATGAAATTGTTGATGGGGACAATTCAATGATACCTACATACATTCTACATACTGGTTAATTTAATTATTGGTGGGACATTTAATAGTCCCTACATACTGGCCTTTTTGCCTTCTTAATCTTTGCCTGTGTCAGGGGGTAAACATGCAGCCTGCCAATACAATGGAAACCAATACTGAATGCTTGGTTTCGATACTATACTTCTGCAAGTAAGGATACCCATCAGAAAATGTATTTCCCTTTTTCAAAATTTATATATATATATATATACTGCTACCTTCAAAAGACTAATTTGATAAACAGACACATACAGTGTGTGTTTGAACCCCAGTGTGCTGTGCAATCACTCTGCAGTTTTAGCTGAAATGAACACAAACCGCCAATGCAACTGGAGGCTTTAAACGCATGCATTCTTAATAAGCATACGCTTGGTATCGTAGCGCATACCGTGCTTCTCGTGTCGGAAATACACACAAGATATTTTCTACCACGAAAATTCAATTCAAATATGAACGTCAACCATATTGGTTAAGAGATTAGAGGGGAAAACAAACTACTTTCCGAGAAAATTGAATATAAATATTGAAGATTTTAATTGTATTTATATACACACAATAAAATATTTAAAGCCATTTCCAGGCATATGTGCGGTATAAAATTTTAATAACATATACATTATGTAGCAGCAATCTTCCTTTTCCTGATTACTACCTTTTGCTTTTTACTTGTTTTAACTTTTTTCCCCTGACCTTTTCACTTCACACAGTTCATTTCAAAGAGCAGAAAATAGATGTGGGGGGGGGGGGGGGGGGCACACGACATTTTTGTGTTGAAGATGTAGCAGCAACTGCCCCTCTCTGCTTACTTGAAATCGTAATTAATCTGGCAAATTCACGGCTGGTTCGAACGCTGCCTTACAAAATGTCTCTGTCATCAGGGCCTTGGGTGCAGCTTGGTTTTGTTATCAGGGCCTTGGGTGCAGCTTGGTTTTGTCATCAGGGCCTTGGGTGCAGCTTGGTTTTGTCATCAGGGCCTTGGGTGCAGCTTGGTTTTGTCATCAGGGCCTTGGGTGCAGCTTGGTTTTGTCATCAGGGCCTTGGGTGCAGCTTGGTTCTGTCATCAGGGGCCTTGGGTGCAGCTTGGTTTTGTCATCAGGGCCTTGGGTGCAGCTTGGTTTTGTTGAGTCGAGGACGACTTCTTCGTCGATTCGTTAAAAATTGTGCTTGAGCAGCTTTGGTCTGAAAACGCAATTCCACGGGAAACAATGAGGACAACAGAGAAGCTAATTCTGTCTGGAGGGCATGCTGGGTAAATAGAAGAGCCAAAGATATTGTTCACAGTGCCGTCATTAGCTTTCCTATCTGACGATTCTTTCAATCAATTTCCATCAGGAGGCATCAAGCGAGCTGCTTGCTTTTTATCACCAAGGCACAATAGAGACAAAAGCAATGCATGTTTTTTTCAGTGTTTTAAAAAAATATATATATATATATTAGAAATGTCAACACGTTGAAAGGGTTTATATAAGGTTTTTCGAAAGCGTTATTGCTGATATTTGAGCTTCGATTTTTAATTTTATTAGAACAACACTATTTTGAAGTTTCCACTCCTGGGCTCTCTCTCCGGTGGGTACCCCATCCCTCTTGCACCCACACCTTTTCTGGAGTAGGCAGGGGAAAAAAAGTTAATAATAACAATAAGGCTAAATCTACCATATTTATTTACCTTTATATCATACCTGTCAGTAACCAGGTAAACCTGGAAGGTTTTTATTAGCATTGTGCTGAAAGGTCTGTCAGAGGTATACAATTGTCACTTTTCAAGTACCCACCATAAATAGGTCATCTGCCAAATACTTAAGTTTGAAATAATGGCAAAAATGAACAAACTGCAGAGTGAAAACCTGGAAGTAAATAAATTCAGATCCCAGCTGCAGCAGAATGAAAAATTGTTTCCATGCTGGATGGCTTTTCAAAATCCAATCAACCATGGTGCTCATTAGCATCATATCATTGAAAGCCTCATATTTAACCCAGCACTCATTCAAAAAACATGGCCCTCTCAGAAGCCACGCTCAAATCAGTTCAGTTATTTAACCAAGGTTATTCCATTGATATCATTTCAACCTGACTTCACACTCACATTCTTTACAGCATTTATGAACCAAACGTTAACTTGTGGTGCTCTAATACATGTCCATTATTTTCTATCTATAGAATGCCCATGATGCTGTCTCCACTACTGCACGTTTCTGTATCCTGCAGGTCTCAGGGTACCAGCAGTGCAACATTAACAATTTTCACCGCATCCGTTCAGACCCTATTCCATTTGCATATTATGAGCTGGGAAGTGCTACTTTGAGATGGTTCAGTAATCCTTTCTTTCTTTCTGATGAACTATTACAGAAATTGAGGGTGAAAAACACGTTTTCCAGCGTACTGGTCTGTTGCCATGGAGATACTTGCATCCTGATGGCACTTGCAGAACAAATGACCTTCCTGTCACAAGAGATTTGAGGGTTTTTGTCAAATACAGAAGACAATCATGTGCCTCATACATGCAGTATAGCAATGTCAAATACATCAAGGGCAATGCTGAAAACACCTGACAACTGACAACGCTGGAAAAGCCGGACTTATAATGAACAGACAGGAAAAAATTTAGTTATTCCACATATTGCAGACAAGGGCTGCCCAACCCTGTTCCTGGAGATCTATCGTCCTGTCGGTTTTCATATCAACCCTAATTTGGCACACCTGATTCTACTAATGAGCAGCTCAACAAGCTCTCTAGCTGTTGAATGAGGTGTGCTTTGTTAGGGTTGGAGTAAAAACCTACAGGACGGTAGATCTCCAGGAAGAGGGTTGGGCAGCCCTGCTGTAGACAATGGGACACGAACAATATCAGGTAGAAATACCACAAGGTTAAAAAGGTCTGGCATTTGATGCAAATAAAAATCCGAAGCACATAAACTCAATATAACCAACTGGAATAAAACCATTTGCTTTATTGGAATTCTTTCAACTGTATTTTCCAAATGTAATTTTTCTTTTTTAAATATCAAATCAAAACCTAGTTTCTTTAGCAAGAATTGAGAATTTACTCATTTACATAAAAATGTATCCCTATTTTTATTTGGAATGCCCAAATTGTGTGTGTGTTCATGTTCATTACTGCAACCTCTCTCATCTATTCGAGAGAGCAAAGACGAGCATCTCGTCTATTCGAGAGAGCAAAGACCAGCATCTCGTCTATTCGGGAGAGCAAAGACGAGTATCTCCTCTAAAACACGCGCTGTCAAAGCTGCTGCTATCACTCTGCGGTACGTTCCTAAGAATTATTATGACTTTTTTCAGTCTTATTCACTGCAATAAAAATGCCCTCGTGTCATTCATTTTAGAAACATTTAAACGGCAGAGACCATTTACACAGTTTCCTATGAGTCTGCTGAAATGTATTATCCTGCGTATAACGGTTTAGGAAATTAGTAACCGGGCCTCATGGGTAATAGCTCAGCCACTGGTGCTTAGGCCACCAGGGCTCTCCGCCAACAGCCTTTTGAGCACCCATCTCTCCCTTTTCCGTTACCTAGTATTGGGCTTAGGATTTAGAGCCAACAGCTAAATGTCATTAGGCACTTAATCAAGTTGGACTGCCTTTGCTTACCTCCCCCGGTGAAGTGATGGCCAATCACGGAGCAGCAATGTGGGGAGCGGTCATTGGAGCACGAAAGACAAACTGAATTTTTAAAGTGACGGTGCACATAGCAGATTGGATATTTTGCACACATTGGTCAGTGTGACATTCTGATCGCAAGATTTACATGCATAAATTACGAGGGAAATAACGCTACCGCCCTTACCTGAATTACACTACGGGCATTTATTTTAATTCTCGCGACAGGAAAGCCAACAAGCAGTGAATTGGTGAAACATGACACCGATTCCCCGTTTGTTACAGGAATGTATTACGTGATGAGAGGAGCCTTTTGAGAGGACAAATCCGCATACGATTAAGAAAGTGATAATTAAACTGTGAAATGTGACCGGTAACTTTCTCCATGTATTTAAAAAAAAAGAAAAAAAAAAAGGCTTCCTGTTGGCCATTATTCTGTACAAATACGGTGATACGTTAGGAATCGTCTGGCATATGTGTGAGGAAGGGGGACAGTCATTCAGGTTCTGGCTGCGTGTCCAGGCAGTCAGGGGCTGAGAGGTAAGGGGTTTTGTGGCGCAGAACACAGCTGGCAGAATCAAGCTCAAGGACACCACCCTTGATGTTGAAATTATAAACAGCGCATGACGAGTAATATCATCTTTTAACTGCTTTTTTTAAAATGAGAAATACCCCCGGGTGGCTTTCTGGGCCCAGGTGCTTATATTTTCGGATTCAGATTGAGGGGGTGCTGGCTTGATGCAGGCTAACACCACTGTAGTTTTATAAGCACATAAAAAAAAGACTTGGGGCCGCTGCGGTGGTACAACAGTAAGAGCGCTAACTTTCAGTCGGTGCAGTTGTACTCCGAGGATCGGGGTTCGCGCCCCGGTCCTGCCAGATCTGAGCATGGCAGGCGCCCTGTGGGAGCGGCAACTGGCGGCTGCCTCCGGGTGGGGGGGAGGAGCTCGGACAGAATCGCTGCACGCATAGTGGCCCTGGGTGAGCTGGAATCACGGTCAGGAGCTAGGAGGAGTCACGCCCTGAAGAGGACGTGGCGCCCTCCCGTCCTACGCCGGCTGACGAGGTTGTGTAGCGGTGATTCTCTAGCGGTTGCTACACGGGGGAATTGAATTAGAATAGGGGTTCAATTGGCTACTAAATTGGGAGAAAATGACTAACTGTATTTTATATTATAGAAATAACTATTTTTTTTAAAAATGTTTAAAAAAAAAACTTGGGCATGATATTCAGTAAAATTGCTCGGGCAAATGTAATTGGAGAATTTGCCGGTATGACGGACACGTGTAGAAGTGACTCCTGTGCCCCCCCCCCCCCCCCGGCTTTGCTGCAGATATAGCCTAATCAGTACAGTCAGCTATAATCAATGAGAACTTTCTTCGAAGCAGCGAAGTTGTTTAATTGGTTATTTCTTCCTTTTTTTTCCCCTCCCAAATTGTTCCGGCCAATCACAAATATCAGCTCTCATTGCTGGATTCTCCGTTGGCGAATCAGGGGAGACAAACACCACTCATTACATCACAGCCCCCCCCCCAAAGCAACGTGCATGGTAATGTTGTTTGGAATATCTTGTGTATGCCCCTTTAATTAAACCCACAACACAATAATATTACTATTTTGAATCAATTTACATTTAATACATTGTAGCGACTGTCAAGAATATTTTCAAACATTTTATTGCTCGACTATTTGCAAACTCTACTTCTGTATTTTATGACATTCCCATTAGAACTATAAAGACGATAATTAGGAGAAACATCCTGCATAGTTTAACACACCCAAATAGCATTGTTTAGCTGCCACCACCAAAGACAATATTAGAACCTGTATGAACAATTCCATCAATACTACTTACTGAGTAAACAAGGCAACAAGTGCAGATATGATTTTACTCTTAGCAACAATTTTATGTCCTAGCCCTGGTAAATATTTAACGCGCTAATGGTTCTGAATTTACATTCATCTTGTACATCTCTTAAATGAAAAACACCATATGTGCAAAAAGGGTTCAAGTTGATACACACAGCATTAACCCCAGATACAGTTCAGCTATTTTTATTTATATACTTCCACATGGAAATCTGAGGCAGTATTTAATCAGTGCATTTTAATTATTTTAGCATTCATTCATTTATCAGGCAAATGATTAATCGCCCATTCAGGAGTTCTAATATTACCTTTAAAATTCTGAATTCATAAGCCGCCTTAATCATTCACAAATGCATCATGGTGTTCTTGTGCACCACGCTCAACCTTCATCACGTGTGGTGAAGGGTGCCCACCTCATCTCATCAACAGAGTCAGGCGGCGTTTTTACGCGACTGTGGCACTGCTACGTAAGCTTCCTACGAACGCTCCTTGGAGAAGCTGTATTCCCCTCACGAGGTCATGTAACGTTGAGCGCACTTCCGTGCACAAGGCACAGCTGGCCGACAGTCAGAGTCACGCAATGGATCCCCCTTGGGAGAGCTATACTGGGCAGCGTACAAGGCTGCTGGTTAAGTCTGTGACGCAAAAGCCACAATATTTGAAACCATATGGATCCATAGCTGCTTCCACCAAGCTTGAATTAGTGTGACTCTCCTCCGCGCTATAGGACAGATACTGGCATATAGGACTGAACCGATATCCTTAAAAAGCACAAAATAGCTTAATGTTAAAAAGATTCGTAGCCATTTTAACAACAAATGCAACAGTGAACTAGGAGTTGGACTTGCTTTTTTACCGCCACTGTAATAATCTCACACACATACTGTAGACGAATAACAAGAACATTTGGAATTGTTAACGTTGTTCAACAATATTTCATTTTCAATACAGAGATATAGTAGGAATTGGAAGTGCATCCTGTTCCATTGGGCTGATTGCAGTCATTTAAAAGGCAACACAAGCTCGCGCATTTACGTGTTTTATTTGAAAATTGACTCATTATAATAAAAGCCCATTGTTGCACGGTAATGAACAGTTAATTAAATCTTTTACGACAGACATCACAGAGTTAATGGACTGTCTTTCAGGAGAAAGGATTACCCCCAGCCTCATGCAAAAGAAAACTGTTTTACACGGCCTTAAAGTGCTCTCTCTCTCTGCAAGCCCCATTTTCATCCCTTATTAACACGAAAGGCGATAAAGGCATTTATTACCTCTAATGAGCTGCCAGGAGAAAAATGAAAGGGGAAGGATCCCAGAATTCAGGTGTGTCAGTCAGAGCCTCAGGCTAGCGGGTCGCAGCAGTTACACACCAGCCAAATATCAGCAAGCGGATCTACGGCTGTCAGTTTCTTAAAAGCATTTCCTAAAATAAACCCTAATCGCATCAAAATGGCAGAGAGCGCCTGCTGGACGGCTCATTCGGTTAAGGCGCCACACTGTGGTGCATGGCTGAGCCTCGCGGCCTTGGATCGAATCCGGACCGTGCCGGTGCCGACTGTGGCCGGTAGCTCCACAGGGTAACACAATCGCCAATGGGAGGGTTCAGTCGGATCGGGTTCCGTGTGTACTGTTATCTAGCGACCCCTGCTGGTCGATCGGGCCCCCGTAGATTGCAGTCCAAGCCGCATATGGAAGGTCCTTCCTCCGACTCCGCTCCACGCGACCTTTGCTGTAGTCCCTTGGTATTCAAATCACGGTCCCCGAGGGCAGAAAACTGCTGGTTTATAACCCTAACCTCCCTTCACCTGGGAGTCAGGTGTGAAGGCAGTCTGGCCGATCAGTAGCAGTAATTGTTCAGGTAAATTACCTGGGAGAAAGAAAAGCGGGGCCAGGTTTGGATTCGAGGGCCAGATTTGAACATCCACGCTGTAGTCTGTAGAAGAAGCTGGTGATGCCACGTGTTTCGGAGGAGAACCGTGGATGCCTACACTCTCCCGAATTTGGCAGTGGGGTCTTCGCAATGAACATGGCTGCATTTGCAGCCGACCGGCCATTCCAAATAGGGGTGGGAACTGGATATACAGGCCCTGCGTTGGGCGCCAAATATCTTTTTTATTTTTTAATGGCAAAAAGAAAGAGAGAGAAGAAAAATCGCCCACTTCCCCAAACCGATGCATTATTAATGTGGAAAAGCATATTCAACTACCAGGCAAAGTCAATTCTGGATTTAATATTCATTTGTGTTCTAATAATTGGGACTGGCTGAGAAGCTTTACCTGGAAAGGCTGGTAGTTCTTGGAATCAAAGCACAAACGGTGCATCAGAGGCAGAAAACGTATTAAGAGCCTGGAAGCCAGCCACTGTGGCTATCTGCTGCCTTAATTTTTCAGTACAAATATTTACATTTTTTTATTTGCTTCATGTGAATTAAACTTTACCTCAATAAACGACACGTCAATGTAAACCGTGGCGAGAGAGCACCTGTAGAGAAAAATCTGTTGACAACAAAAAAAAGCTTGCAACCTTTAGTTCTAAATTACATCTTAATCACCGTGTTTACGACACCTTCAAATTGTCAAAGGTCATAAAATATTTCTGGCCAGGCTTCACATAAGAATTCATGAGCGGAGCATATCACGGGAACAACGGAAACTTAAAGGTCACTGCTTTGGTACATGCAGGTCAAACTACTGATTAACCATATTTTGTCTGCACCATCACAAGTATGTTTTATATAAAATACCAATCTCTTATAAAACCATCCAACACATTGCATGTTAGGTAATTATCGTACGAGTCTACGGTACTCGTACGATAATTGGGAGGATTTTTCAATTAGCCTTGGGATAACACAAAACACAGGCAGAAAATTAAACTAAAATACCGCTGAAATGCTAGAGGCCTCAGCAAAGGTGTCATTAACTGCCAAATAAATAATCACTTGGTCAAACGGTCACCTGTTACCATGGCATTGAGAGGAGACACTGTTCAGCGGTAATGCGTCGCACAGCTCCTGGCCTCTGCGTACGGGAGACCGAGATGTTCTCCACGCTGGCCGATAGCGTCAGTCATGATGTCACGATACAGGATTGTAACGGTAACGGATCTCAGTGAAGGTGTAGCGGTGACTCATTTATCAGGGGACATGGTGTCTTTTTTTTTCTATCCAAGTTATATTTTTTAGGGTTTTCAGCTTTATTGGACAGCACAGTGTAGAGATACAGGAAGAATGGGGGGTGAGAGAGAGGGAGAGACACGCCACAAAGGTCATGAGGCTGAACCGCCGACGCCGCGGCTCTCAATGAGCATGTGGACGGTACTCTACATACTACACCACCGACACACCCCGGGACATGGAGTCTTTCGATTTAGCGACTCAGGAAAGAGGAAAGGGAGGGGTGGGAAGAATTCCTCTTGCCGGACTCGTTTCCTCATTAAAGGAACGGAATTACTGGTTTTTCCCCCCCAAGCCGTTCCTTGTAATCATATGCACAGGCAAAGGCTTGAAATTTGCCAGGTCGGGAGAATTGTCAAGTGAGCTTGATTTTATTTGGCGAGAGCAGTTCGAGGCACTCCACCCAAATATTAAACATGCAATCACGCTTCTCTAGCCTTTAAAAGAGTCTGAAGACGTTTCCTCATGTTGTGCATTCAGAACGTAGCCAGCAGCTGAGGTAAAGGTCACCCCGAGCCAGGCTGGAGCAGTTCAGCAGAATAAAAAGCAATCACACTAAAACAAAAAAGCTGGATGAGGCGGTGAAAATAAGACACGTTTGCTTTGGATCTACGCACGGCTAATGTCACTGATGATACGTTTGCTCAATGGCGTTAGGAAACGTACGTTTTTATTCACATAAAGGTGCCATTTAAAATTTTGTGATGCAATTGATTTGATGAGGCAATGTTTTTGGTATAAATTACTGTAATAAAATGATTCTCGTACAAAAAAAAAAAGAAAGGGGTGCTTATTTGTGGCAAATTAATGGCGCATTTTGCAGGATTTTTAACTTTAACTCAATCAAAGAAGCCTCCTCCTGCGCTGCGGTGGCACTTTGTCTGTGCGGTTGTGCCCCGAGGATCGGGGGTTCGATTCCCGGTCCTGCCAGATCCCAGTATGGCCGGTGCCAGCAATTGGCGGCTGCTCCCGGGGTGGAGGGAGGGACTCTGCGAAATTAAGTCACGCACACAATGGCCCCGGGCGAGTTGGACTGCGGTCAGGAGCAAGAGGAGTCGCACCCTGAAGAGGACGTGGCGCCCTCCTTCCAACTACCGGCTGACGGGGTTGTGCAGCGGCAAATTCAAGCGGTTACTACATGGGGGGGGGGTTGAATAGCATAGGGTCCAATTGGCTACCAAATTTCAAAAAATCTGGAAAAAAAAACAAAAAAAACACCCTGCCCGACTTTAGCCATCTTGCTTCCTAACGTAGCTAGCTGGATAGCTAGAGGTAGTGCTACTTACAAAGCTACTTTCCAACAGAAAATACGCCAACTCCGCGTCGCTTTTCATCCCCTTGCTAAACTTGAGCTGTCGCCATCGAGGACAGCAAACCCTCGGTTGGCGGCTTTTCGAGCAAGCCCTAAAACATGCTATCTATTAAATCTTTCACTTTTCCCAAATGCTTCATGATGGCTAAAATGGATTGTAGCTAAATAAGGTAACGTCTGTGGAATGACAGCGATTGTATCGGGTCCTGGCATCTCAGATGCCGTGGTTATACTTAAATCATAAGAAAAGGTTTTATAGAGGAGCTACACCTTCTCCTCAACTTCAGCTTCACTTTACAGATGGATAAACGCATCAAATCATATCCCTCTACATTCTTATCTGGGCTCAAGATAATAGGCTGGGATAATAATTCACAGAATATCGCTCAAGTGATTTTCTTTTATAAGCGGGGCTTTCGCTTTCAAAGAGACAATGGCATAGCGATTGACAAGTTTATGGGGTTTTTTTTGTCCTCATATCTGCCCGGGAATCCAGTAAAGCCTGTTTCTTTTATAGATGGAAAAGCACAAAGACTTATTGGTGTCTTTACATCGTTTCCTGGGTAACACTGCATGGATACGTGTGATTTTATGTAATGAATGGGGAGTGGAGCGGAGAGAACAGTACACTCTTTTCATATGCATGTAATTCTGACCAGGCTCATTTGCTATACATAACAAGGTCTTACTGAATAACATGTCAAAATGAAAATAAGCGTGCATTCAGATATGATCTTCTGCTGATACTTCATACGTGAATTGGTCAGACCAGAGAAAGAACATCTATGAACTGTTGTACTCTGTGATGATGACACATGTTCTTTGTCCTTCACAGAAGATTTCCCAAAATCATTCATCCTTAAAACCTTTCATATAGCGCTATATCACTGCTCATTCCAGATAACTACCATACAGTAGATGGTATTACAAGAAATACGTGTACATATAGGGCCTGATTTATTAGGAGCTTTAACAAAAAATGCGCAAAACCTTTTAGCACATGAAAAACTCATAACCCAACCAATGATTGGTGCAAAACAAATACCATGACTAATCTCCGGTCATGTTATTGGCTTTGCGCGCGCTAAAAGGTTTTGCACGTGCGAAAGGTCTTAGTAAATCAGGCGCATCGTGTAAAAATAGGTGTGGATGTGTGTGAACCGAAAGATGGAAAATGTTCATGATGATCGATAGCAGCAAGAGTGAAATGTGTTCAGATCCAGAGAAGGAGCCTGGAGACAGCCAGCCATTTTATTGACCTATTCAGCATAGTCACCTTGGTAAGGAGGCCCAAAGTTGAGCCTGAAGGAAGAGATAGACCTGCCAAGGCCTGCCACAGAATAGTGGTCTATTGTGAGCTGCTGTGGGTGTCTCAAAAAATTACAAATAGCAGTATATTATTTTCCAAGAGAGGGGCCTCATCTCATT
This sequence comes from Synaphobranchus kaupii, assembly GCA_029718625.1. NCBI lineage: Eukaryota > Metazoa > Chordata > Actinopteri > Anguilliformes > Synaphobranchidae > Synaphobranchus > Synaphobranchus kaupii. Next base: position 6,273,335 of record CM056388.1, on the reverse strand, counting down.
AGAAAGAATGGAGCCTCCATTAAAGCAATCCATTTAATTCAGAGTAGGATAGGAAATTCCACGTAACTCAAAAATTCTGTCAATTTGATGGATGGTGGTGGGTAGATTGTGATTACTGTTCTCCTTATTTTCAAACAATTAATTTCTAACATCAGTAAAAGAGAAACAGGTAGAAAGATCTGAGCTTCTATTTTCTGAGACTACTGAGAAATGTTTTGAAGCGTCACCATCATCGATGCAACAATGGTTTCATCGTTTCTGCTGTTGGAGGGTTGCCGCCTCCAACTGAACTACTCTGCACAAATGACAAATGACAGTCTGCACAAATGACAAATGACAGTCACAAGAGCAACCACTGCCAAGGCTGACCAACTGTCTCCTTTCAGCAGAAAAAGAACAGTCAGTCTGCCTTCTATCAAAATGATAAAAATTAAATAAAAAAAATATTTATTTCACCAAAAGGGATTTGGCACCCAATACTGTTACAATGTGTGTTGTATATAAGATTATGTTTTGAAGGAATCTTTGACCCCTCTTGTAAAATACTAGATAGTCACAGAAAGAAAAATGTATGGCACATCGGTTAGGATACAAGCAATTTTCAAATACTGTGAGATAAACACATACTGTTCAGCCATGCATTTAAAAATGATTTTTTTATATTCTTGTCTATAGCATAACAACTTAAGTTGCGAATATTACTTCATTTTTATCTAAGAATATGAGAAGGAATCCTGAAAGACAGACATTTTGTAGGTTATGTTGCTTTTAATTACTTGAAAATAATGTGATATTTTAGTGAAAAGGTGAAGTGATTTTTTTGTTATATATCAAGCCTCTAAAATGAATTCTCTCCAGCAACAGCCAGATTTATATTCAAGACCGAGAGATAACCGTTTTAATGATGGAAATGTTAAGATCATTATCTACCTTCTACAGTAGGGGATTTATAGAGGGATGGTAGAGACGGCAGTTATTTTCTTAGCAGCATGGGAAATGTTCTTGGGTAGGTAATACTTTCCATTTTAATGAGAAACATTGCACTATGGGAAAGTTGTATTCATTGTGAAATCCGGCCCTGTTGCCAGTCTTGGATATTAAAATCCATACAGTGAATATTTTTGCACAATGCACTAAAATAAATCGCATCACATGATACTAGTTGGCACTGCTGAATATCATCCAGTATGGTCAATACAATAAAACATTTTCTTCAAAACCCATAGCAAAAAAAAAAAGATGTTCCGTCCTTTCGCCTGAATGTATGAAGAAATCTTCTGCTTAAATCTTCTGAGATTAATAGAAAGCTGATACTGACTTGTGAGATTAAGTGAATATTTTGTACAGAATTCTCACGCAGTTCACACGGGCACTGAACGTGACTTTGCAGGCTTCCTCTTGAGTCCTCCCATTTAATTAATTAATTATACCTTATTTATTTAATATTTTTAAACATTATTTACACATTCACAGTTAAACCATTTTAACCAATAATTGAATTGACGTAAATCAATTCACAGAAGATATATATATATATATATATATATATATATAACACCCTTCATCTGGCACGATACAACTAACCAACGTAAAAACGGATATCCATGTACAAATAAACAGTATAAAATAAACACATACAGACAATCGCAAAGACAAATGAGGGACTGGACATGGGGGGTAATTAATTATACTTTAAATGGCTGATGCCAATCAAAGTCCAGATTTGCTGCTTGCTTACAGACCAGGCAAATCCACCAAAGTGCTGTGTAGCAGGGGACGTTTTTCCTCACAACCATGAAGATTTTCTGGGCCTCTCTTTGTAAAATACAAAGTGCCTTGAATGCACTGGAACATGCGCTTCCTTTACCTGCTAACTTGCCAAGTTTAACTAAAAACGATAATTGGGCAGGGGTGATTGGTGAAAATGCTAGGATGGATGTAACTGCAGCAGTACTAAACCAAACCAACGTACAAGTTACAAAATCCAAAGATTTAAGCTTCTTCTTTGTCACAGCTCAATACACTAGACACACAAAACTTATATATCAGAATTATGTGCTTAATATTACCGTTTTATGATGGTGGTCATGGTCAAATTATGGAAATGGTCTTGAACACTATAATCACAGAACAGAGAATGCCAAGCCTTCTCTGCAATAGAATGACACCGTTTAACATATTTCAACTACTTCTGTCTAGCATATATTTAAAAATTTCATGGTGTGCTGATTCTAGAAACTGCCAATGCTGCTGTTCAAAAATATACTGTTAAAAAGTGGAATAGATCATTTCCTAAGGTGCTCTCAGTACCTCATACCGAGAGGAATCCACAGCGGCAGAAACCAGTGCTTAAAGACACTAAAACAGATACAACTGTGAGGGCTTAACATATCAATGCCTGCCACTGCAATGCCAGCAATAAACACCACATCAACTATACAAATAATATCACTTTATTGTGCTAAAGATGGTCTAACTGAGCAGCCAAATCAACACGAACAACAGCAAGAATCATAGATCGACAGGTGCCTGGAAAGATTAAAAAGGAATCTTCTAGTATTTTGGTTTGATTACATTGGGTTGGTTGAAAGTTCAACCATAAATGTTGTTGACCCTACAGAAAGACTGTCTGAACTGAGAGCTGCAAACGCAGAAAGGGCCATCTCCCCGAACCTCACGTCTCATCCAACCAGAGATGATGAATGTGGCAAGCTGCCGTTTGGCAATGACACTGATCCAATACCCAAGGGATTTTTTTTTTTTAACAGATCGCCATTAACAAGACAAAATGTAGTTTCAATTCCATCGAAGGCTCATATATCACCAGCCATATTGCACGATTCGATCAGTGGACAGCACTCTTGGAGACTACCCTAGAGAAGCAACAGTTTCTGCTCATCTGCTCCACAAACAGTGTCATCAAGATGTCACCCCTTAATTGAAATGTACATGGTCACGTAATTTAGGTACTCCCTCTTTTCTTGATTTTTTTTTCCTCCAAAGATAGTTAAAATCAATTCAAACTCAAGGCTTCTGGGAGGACTCTTTCTAAACATTAAGGGGGAAAAAAAAAAAAAAGAAGAAAACCTTCAAAATCGTCACCACTGCTGAAAAGACATTTTGGGCTCAAGACAATGTTTCATTTAATTACGGCGAGTTGTCAAACAGTTGTTTCCCCTACGTGTCAACACTGCCTCATCGCAACGCTTCCTGTGCCAGAGAATCAAACGAGTCTGCTTGAGCCTTGACGTCTCTCAGCAGAACTCTGTATAGCGGAACTCTCGGTGGAACTCAGTGGAACTCTCGGTGGAACTCTAAAAGGACACAGGTGACTTCGGGGGGGGGGGCTGAGGTAAACGTTCCCCCAGGGGCTCGCTTACCTTGACCTTCTCTTGCAGCTTTCCGAGGCGCACCGTGCCCTCAATGATTTTGGGTGAGCACTCCCTGCTTGTCCTGCTCTAGAGTGGAGGCCTGTGACAGAAAGGGCAAAACAAGGGTTACGGATCTGGGAGTGGAAGGAAGGAGGAAAACAGAAGAGACGCGATTAATATAGCTGCAGCCTCCTTTTGCCCAAGCCAAAACAATAAAAACGTGAAACCTTACGCGAGATGTATATTACGCATGCAGAGAGGACATGAGAACACTGCACATACCCATATACCTCAAGAGGTATCCATTTGAATATTACTTTCTTCAAAAAGTCCACAAATATAAAAGTATGTTCAGACAAGAGTGGGACAAATAATCTAAAAGAAAGTAACACCAGGGATCAAATCAAGACATACGTTAACAGCTATAACAATGTGAATGTTCAAAAGCTCTGAAACCAAACGAATGGCAGTCTATCTGGCCCACACATTTTCATTCTTGTCGACCAGGGGCGTCAAACTGAATTCCCAGGGGGGCCGCAGCGTCTGCGGGTTTTTGTGGTTTCCTTTCAATCAGCCGCTGGGAGAACAAGGTGTGTGGATTCTTTAGCCAATCAATGACTTCAGTGAACCACTGGTGCCGAGAAAAACCAGGACTGGAGTTCAACACCTGCGCTGTAAACCACAGATATTCAAATCTGGCCCTCAAATCCAAATCCGGCCTGGTTTTCTTTTCTCCCAGGTAATTAACTGAACAATTAGTGCAGCTGATTGGCCAGACTGTCTTCACAGACTCCCAGATAGAGGGAAGGTGGGAAAACCAGCAGTTCTTGGCTCCTGGGGAACCGTGTTTTTGAATAACAGGGCTGTAGACTTCATTGAGTTAGCATTGCAATGGTAAGGTTGGCTCCATTGCTCTTAGGCTAGTCTCAGTCCCTCCCACCGAGAGCGCAGAAAGTTTCTAAACTAGCACAGCCGTGCACGTCGGTGACAGAAAGCCGGTCCACAGCCGTGCCCCGCAGAGTCAGTAGGGTTCCATCATTCTGGAAGCACATCCTGCCGACACAGTCAGGGGCGCAACGCAGTGTGACCCCCCCAATCACCGCTCCGAGACATGTAATCACAGCGAAAATGTGAGAAAGATGACTCACTGGAAGCACGTCACGCCCCGGTAGACATGTTCAGCTGAAGGCTACCTTTGGGAATCCAGTATTTTAAAATCATGCCCCCATGCCTTACATGTGAACGCACGCACACCCGTTTTTATTTATTTTTTTGGTACGTTTTATTAATAATGTATATACGGATGAATTAGTGAGTTCCTCAGCTTTCAACGTTTAGCTGCATACAGGTTCCTCATGCATATCCAACAGCTGGAGATGGAGCAGAATCACAAACAATAATCTCCAGTCCCTCTGACTGAGTTATCGGTTGTAATAAAGTCAGGACCAGTCACAGCTAACTAGTACATCAATCTCTGTAATCTGAACTTCATATCCTTTCACTGTATACTGTATATCTGTTCAGCCCGAATTACGTTATTGGCGAAGGACAATAAAACAGGGACAAACTTCTATAAAAAAAATCAGTCTCTTCTTTAACCCCTTCTCTAGCACCACCTTTTTGAACACAAGCTCTAAAATAAAATGGTTACTGTTCTTGAACCCCTTTGACCACAGGCATAATCCTGGTCTCTTCTGTAAGGAAAAACTTGGGAGTCTGTTTCCCCAAGAGTCAGAATTATTACATAATTATTAGAGAAATGATCACAGGAATACTACAGAAACAAAGTAACAGAAGCTCAAACACAGTGGGGGGTTTTTTCTCACCTAAAAAATAGATATAAAGAATAAGAATATATCCTTATAGAATAAGGATACCAACTTTACTGTGATTCGTGTCATCTCTTCCGTGGAACACATAGAATGTATCGTTTTGATTGAGCCTGTTTTGTGTCATGTTACAAAATAAGGAACTGTTGTCGCTATAACATTGGGATCGTAAAATACTTTATAAAGATAAAATCGTGAGTTTTAACACTTTCAAATTGTATATTCTGTGACCAGATTATTTATTTAAAATTTCCCTGTAAAAAAACCACAGTATTTGGACAGGTGCTCGTTGAAAGTGACAGTTCACCCAATAATAAAATTTTGATATGTTTCTACATACCTGGAGTGCTATCTATCCATCCAGGTAGTTTCGCTGAGAACTCACTAGTTTTGTTGATATCCACTGCAACTCACCTTGACACCACCCTGATATAATTGAACTCAATAGGTCCAAAGTTTGTGGCGGTCAAAGTGCCAAAGTTTACAAAACTAGTGAGTTCTCAGCAAAACTACCTGGCTGATAGATAGCACTCCAGGTACGTAGAAACGTATCAAAATTTTATTTTTGGGTGAACTGCCCCTTTAAGGGGTTAAAAAGGGTCTCTGGCAAAATTATACTTTTTAATTTCTCCCAGTGGACACATTATAGAAAACAAAAAACTTTATTAGTAATACATTATGGATATTCAACTGTGTATCTTTAAAAAAGCAAACATATTCTGTTGAACTACCCAGGCTGTGAGGAAAAAAACCTACATATTTTTGTAAGTGTGTTTAGATGATTACATCAGAACCTGAAGCTCTAGGTCACGAATGCGTGTAAGTTTGTCTCCAAAAAGAAAATCATCTGAAGAGCAGCTGCATTAAGGAGGTGCATTTAAAGTGAAAATCTCCCAGCAGACCTTTCACCTGAGATACCGTGATGCCGCTGACAAGATGCTATTTATTCTGAGATACGAGCAGGAGAATTCCCCCTCAGCCTGGAACAGACACAAACATAACAGTGTTTGTGCCTGAGGGGGGAAAACTGATTGATATATGAAGGGGGTAGAAGGAGAGAAAAATAAATAAAAAAAATAAAATAAAATAAACAATTGCCGTCATGAAATGTTGCAGCTACAGCTCTCAACTGGGCCTGGAGCTACATTTCTCTATGGTTTCTTAATCAGGAGCGTCAGATGTGTGAAAATTAAACCACACCGACTCACACAGCTGGAAGGCTATTCCTCCAACCCGCTACCCCCCAACTCCCCCACCCTCCCAAATTCCTAATAAAAATACTGTAATATCAACAACAGTTGCTGGCAACCTCAAGGTTTTCGAGACAGAAAGCTGGTCAAGACGAAAGTAAAGTAAATGCTGCTAAACTGTTTCCAGTAGTTCTTGGGAAATGTAAATGTTAATCGTAAAACTGGCGTTTACCATATTTTGCTTTGAACCAAACAACAGCAGGAGCCACGACTAGTCCGAACCCGAATGCGTGCCGGTTGAGATCTGAAGGAGCACTGAAAATGCACTGATACACGGCAGACATACAAGGAATCGCCTTTTGCCAACGGCCTTGAAATATAGTCAATGCAAATTCATGAACTATATGCACAATAAGTTTTAAGTTTTATTAGTTTATTTGTCAGGGACAATGCACAGAACATTATCACAGGTTACAAGAACATGAAACAGATGTACTGCATGTGGGCTTTCTAGCCAGAGCTAATTTGCGACCACTGTCCCTGGTTAGGCTTTTCAGCTTTAAAACGTCAATACATACTGTAGTATCATCGTTACACAAGATGCATTAATGAATGAAAAAGTGTGCACATTGTAAGTAGTGAAATTATTTACATTATCATACAATAATTACATAAAATTACAGTAATTTATATGTGTTTGTGTACACGTCCGTGTGTGCGTGTATAAAGTTCACCGATGACAGTATATGTGTATGTGCCTATGTGTATAGGTGAGTGTGTTTGTGTACATGTTTGTGTGCGGCAAAGTAAGTACGGCAAAGGTGAATGGAATTGGGCCATTAAGAACAATGTTGGGGAACAAGCAAAGGAGAAAGCAGGAGACTGAGAAATAGGCAGAAACAAAGCGACAGACTGTCAGCCATTTTGGATTGAAACCTAGATATCTGCCATCAGGAGCACTAGCTAGGAGACATTATAAACTGAGTTCTGATCTTAGTCTCGAGTATTGATGTCATTCCATGCAATGGACACGCCTACTACAGACCTCTCATGTTACTTGTTCCCTGTGTTTTCTTGTCTGTTTGTTGTAGTTTATAATAGTATTTAGAATAGAATTGTAGTATAGCTGATTTACCCACAGCTTACTGTGAACAACATTCAAATGCTCATTACTAGGGATAGCTGCTACATTATGGGAAGGATGTGCTTTGTCTTATCTGTTCTGTAGTTACTTCGATGACGTTTCTGTATAAACTTTTTGTACGTCGCTTTGGATAAAAGGGTCTGCTAAATTACTGTAATGTAAATGTAAATGTTACCATTGCTATCAATCTGAATGACTTTCCAGGCTTCAGTAAAATGGGCTTTTATAAGGCAACATAAAAGGACCCTAGCTTCTTTTGGTTTAAAAGCAAGACAGCTGTGCCAGACTATTCACCTGCAATGCACCTTTTAAAGCCACTAGTGAAATCAGGAGGCGTAGTGCACGGGTTGCTGGGGAAAATACCTGCAGACACTGCGGCCTGCAGGAGCTGGAGTTCAGTAGCGCAGATCTCGCTTCCATTATGATTACTGAAATAATAAACAAATAAAACCCTCTACTTCCTTCCTCACTGGGGCCTTCTGAGCTGGTGTTCAGTGAGCTGGCGATACTTAAGCCATTAGCTGAATTATGTAATAATATTCAGATGAAACTTTAACAAGATTATTCAGCCAGAATGTTAAGACTCTACAGTAAGGGCGTCATGTCAATTCTGAAGGCTGCCTGTATGCTGCTTTCCAATCTGTATATATGCCTGTACGCTGCTTTCCAATCCGTTTATATGCCTGTACGCTGCTTTCCAATCCGTTTATATGCCTGTACGCTGCTTTCCAATCTGTTTATATGCCTGTACGCTGCTTTCCAATCTGTTTATATGCCTGTACGCTGCTTTCCAATCCGTTTATATGCCTGTACGCTGCTTTCCAATCCGTTTATATGCCTGTACGCTGCTTTCCAATCTGTTTATATGCCTGTACGCTGCTTTCCAATCTGTATATACCCTGTACGCTGCTTTCCAATCCGTTTATATGCCTTTACGCTGCTTTCCAATCTGTTTATACCCTGTACGCTGCTTTCCAATCTGTTTATACCCTGTACGCTGCTTTCCAATCTGTATATACCCTGTACGCCGCTTTCCAATCTGTTTATATGCCTTTACGCTGCTTTCCAATCTGTTTACACCCTGTACGCTGCTTTCCAATCTGTTTACAGGCGGCAGTGTAGTATAATGGTTAAGGAACTGGCCTAGTAACCAAAAGGTTGCAGGTTCGATTCCCAGGTAGGACACTGCCGTTGTACCCTTGAGCAAGGTACTTAACCTGAATTGCTTCAGTATATATCCAGCTGTATAAATGGATAATATGTAAAAAAAATAATTAAAAAAATGCTAACAAAGTTGTGTAAGTTGCTCTGGATAAGAGCGTCTGCTAAATGCCTGTAATGTAATGTAATGTTTATATGCTTGTATGTTGCTTTCCAATCTGTTTATATGCTTGGATGCTGCTTTCCAATTTTCCCTTTTGTTCCCTGTAAAGCGCCTTGTGACAGCGCCTCTGTAAAAAACGCTGTACGAATAAAATTAAATTGGTTTCCCAGCAAATATTTGGTCAAATGAGTAGTCAATAAGAATTGGCCAAGCAGTAGAGCTGCACCTGCATTATTAACTTCCCCTAAATTACAGCAGTAAAATATTTATTGAGAATGCTTCACAAGTAATACAACTCACAGATGTGATTTATCTGTAAATATATTAAATACCAAACTGTAAATATTGGGGAAAACTCCAGCCTGGAGTTTGGAACAAAAAACAGCCTTTTTGGGCCTCTCCAGTAATTGAGACTGACACCCCAGGATAAAAACAGTATTAGACAGGCTGAGTTGAGATGTAATTTTCAAGTATATTAACCAATTTAGCATGCATGAGACTAACATGATATTTATTTACTTTTAGAGTTGAACTCTTCTGTGTTTTTCTTGCATCTGCCTACAAACCTTATGAAGAGGCGAAAAAATCCAGATGCTTGTGTGAGATTCTGCAATTGCTGTCTTGGAGAGACCACAACAAAATACGCAGATCTGCAGCAGATGTTATCTTTTGCATGTTCTATTAATGAACGTGTGCTTTCATTTGACTTGACAGGTTTCTGGGTTAACTTGCATCATTGTATTAAGCTAGTGGTTGGCCAATATACAGTGGGGATCTGTCAGTTAGCTGTGGAAATAGCTCAGGCTGACTGCACGTAAAACGCATCTGACTTTATATCAACGTCAGTGAAATCCAGCTGTTATGCCACACACCCTCCAGGACATACAAGAAACATGAACAACAGACGTTAAAATCAGGAGTTATGGTACGTTTAAATAGTCTAAATGTGATACTTCTTCAGTTTCTCGGAAACTGCATGCCCACTGCTGTTCAAACAGCAGCAAACAGGCTGACAAGTCTTTCAAAAAGTTCTTTATGGGAAAATTCAAGAGAGCAGAAATATTACTCATAGCCAACATCAAGAACGCCCAACCATCAGTACCCCCCTCAACCCCCCTGAACCCCCCCCCCCCCCCAGTCCCAGTGCCCTCCCTGCCTCAACAAGGCCATGTGCAATCAATTCTAATTAGCCCCCCATTTAATGTGGCTGGGTGGTAGAATGACCTAATAAAAAACTACCCAGAGGGCACCGTCACAGCTGATTGGCCCAACAGTTGTCTCACATTGGGAACACTTTCAGGCAAGGCATGCCTATTATTTGCAGTTACTCGTAAAAGGGAGTGTTTTTGGTTCACTGTGGAAAACAATTGACAGATATACACAGATATAGACACGTTACAAGGGGTCATAATTATTGTACTGAAGTCAAGACAGTGAAGGAATGTTTTGTAAACCAGAGGTGCGTTCAAATTCAGCGAACAAGACGAATGTTTGCGAACGTTTGCAAACTATTTCAAACTTTTTTCCGTTAGCTTTGTGTTCGCCGCAAACGTTTGCAAACATAAGCGAACGGTCTGAAAAGGTAGTTTGCGGCAAACAAAAATGGACGCTGGACTGAGGGAAATGTGTTCCCATGGAGATTTCAATTGAAGATACCGGCAATGCAAACAATTTGGAACGTTCTTAAAAAGCCGTTCAAATTTAACCGTTCAAAGAAAACATGTTTGCCACACACGTCCGGCTCTGTTCGCTAAATTTGAACGCACCTCAGGTAGCCTCCGTAACCCAGTGGCAGGGTACTGGATAAGCAATGTCTCGACACGTCACATTGTACACCTTCATCACCCATACATCTGCTTTCTGTGTGGAATTTGTCACCTGTAGTGCTGAGGCAGGCCAACAATGTACAACTAGCTCATGAAAAACTGTAATATACAAAAAGAACTGAGAACGTGTAACTAAGATTGAGATTAGAGAAGATGTATAGAACGAGGACACGTTCTTCCTGTCCTAGAGGGTCGCAATTCAACAGGACGTTCCTTTTCTCTTTTTTAAACCGGGCTAAAACTGGAAGGTCATGTCATGACAATGAACGACTGAATCATGTGCTTCAGCGCTTGGCTGGAACAAAAGCCTCCCTGTAGAGAGCAGCCATCCCGGAGCAGGCTCGAGAGGCCTGGTGTTTAACAATCGGCTGCCTGGTAATTCCTGGAATTTTCAGGCACGGTTAGACAAGGAGGACCTTGCATCGGTACACACTGTGCAAAAAGCTGCCCTCGGAAAACCAGCGCAAGCTACCATTCCACCTAAATGGAGCGCAGTCTCTGGCAGGCTGTGAGTCACTGCTTAACGGGCCCTGCCTCCCACTGCGTGGTGACGTCTGTATATTAACCACAGTGATTAGATTCACTGGGCTTATTCAGGCATAGTTGATACCCTGCAGTGTGCAGAAGTTCAGACGCGCAGCGTGCGGTACCATGTGTATTAGCTGGTCCCGCTCCTGTGTGGTCTTCTCCGCCAGGGCCAGGATGCCGCTCAGGTATTGGTGGGCCGTTATCTCTTTGTCGAGGGAGTCCTCCACCTGCTGCTTGAGCAGGCCGATCTTCCTCTGTGCTTTCCTGAGGGCAAGCAGAACGTGGAAGAATCCAAAGTTTTAAGGCCCGTCCACGCCAAGAACGATAACTATAACGGCAACTATGAATATATTGTTTTAAAAATCGTTCCAACTCAAATGGACGGCGGAGTCCACACCACGACCATAACGACAGTGACGAACGATATCGTTGGGATCACTTTTCTGAGCGATTTGATCGACGAAAGAAACACTGACAGCCAATCAAAATCCATCAGAATTTAAAGGGCGTCACGTTCAAATGCTTGATGCTGTTTACAGAACGTTATCGTTCATCAGTGTGGATGCTCACATCATTATCGTTATAGTTATTGCTACAGTTATTGTTCTTGGTATGGACGGGCCTTTACTCCTCGCTACGATATTTATTACATGTACCACACTTTTTTATGAGACAGCAGTTCTTGTTACGGGTTGCTCCTGGCTGTCATAGTTTATCATCCTTTGAGAGCTAACAGCCTAGCGCCAACTGTCTTAGAAGGTCAAGTGCTGTTACTGCATTCCTGAGGGTGGATATATGGGACAGGGGTCTTAGGGCCATACTGCATGTTTATCAGTGCATGACTCATGAACATGTTTAAGGTGGGGTTTTAGTTGGGAATGAGTTGGAGGTATGGCAAAGGTGTGATTATGAACTGCATTGTCGTTTTAAGTCAGTGGTTGGCCGATATACTGTGAGGATCTGTCAGTTAGCTGTGGAAATAACTCTGGCTCACTGCACGTAAAAAACACTTGGGTCTACTGGTACTCAAGCTCTGGAATTTCGGTAACAACATAAGCTACTTGGCTAACGGAATGTCAGTAACGTTTGTGCATGCACTCATTCCAGAGGGATACAAACATTCAGGGACTGTTAACGTTAGCTACGAATGCGTTTGCTCCTGGTGCTACTCAAGTGCTATTGCCAGCTGGATCCATACCCACAGACTGTAGAAAAAATAAGTAACCAAGTAAGTTCACACTACTTTACGTTCATGCTCCTTGTAGGCTATTCATCAATTGTACATAGGCCACTATTTAGAGTCATATGTTGACCAGCCAGAGTCTACTGTTGACTCGACGATGTGTAAAACAACTCGACTTTGTAAAGTAAAATCATGCTTTGATTCTTATTCTTATATGTATTATGGGTATAACTGGGTTGAAAATGTCCTGTAAACCCTTTAGTTTGGTAGGCTATATACTTCCTATATAGCCTACTGGTTAGGTTTTAGGTTAAATATGAGATAATGTTAGCCTAACGTTATTAGTTATATTATATGCCTAAATGTATTTTGTGAAGCTTGCCTGTTATTGTTATAAATTTGAAAACGGAACCAATCTGCAACGTTTAACGTTAGTAGCTCTCGTCCACAGTTGGCTACTGCGATAGCTTGGATAATACAAACAGATAATAGTTTACAGTTAGCTAGCTAGCTACACCCCCATGAAGGGTGATCACAAGTGAAATGCGTACTTGAACATTTAGATGTAACCTTATGCCAGGGAATCTGGTTTTTAATTGCAATAAAAAACAAAATGCTGGTTAAATTTAGTCTACAAACCAGGCCTAAATGAATTCCGCTGCCATTGAGGCAACTTGCTATAAGATGTCAAACTAGAATGCACATTGTCCTTGATGTAACAATGTGTCAACCATCACCGATGACCATAAATTTTAATTGATAGAAGATGGTATCGTACATGAGCCCTTCCCTATTGCTGTACATCCAAGCAATTTAAAGAAAGATTATTTTCAACAAAAATGCCAAATTAGTTATTGAATATAGGCCTATTGCTGCGCTAACAACTCATGGGGAACGACCATTATGTGGCTGCTTTTTAAAAAATATTCTCCTGGGGGCACATACCCAGACCCCCCCTCTTGTAGAAGCTTAGACCCCCTACACATATATCTCTGGTGAAGCCCCTGATATGAGGTATATTACTCAATATTAATATTCTGCCCCTGATAAAATAAAAGCAGTGCCAAGACTCCAGTATCTGAGGTGAGGTACCTGTTAGCATGGCGTGATATTTCCAGCTCTGCCTCAATGGTCTTTATTTCTGCAGTGAGACTGGTTTTCTCCAGCGACAGACTTCGCTTCTCTGTCTGAAGGGACGATACTCTACTCATCAAGTCCTCCACTTCAGTCTTTGTTCTCTCCTCCTCTTGCTCTAGCTGCCTAGAAAAGTCAAGTGGACAGCGTCACACCAAGGCAGCCTGTGCACGTGAATTATAATCCAGACGAGGACAAAAACCAGACAATATTCAAGTCTTTCAGTGAATGGAATACAGTGGCCTGACTGCTTGTGGCAATACAGTATTGTCATTTGACTGTTGTAATTAATAACCTTTTAAAAAGGGGCAGAACGTTCCACAGTGTGATGGCCATCTCGGGCAAACGAATGAAAGGCACGATAAACGAGCGGAAATGAAAGCCTCGTTTGTTTATGATAATGCCAGACTTTCATGTTGAATAGCAGCCCAACCGCAAACAACCTGAATAGCCACAGGTTAATGACATTGAACCCATTTATTATTATTGGAATGTTGATTGCTTTTGTTAGTAAATTACCAAAAAAAAAAAGCAATCAGCATTCCAAAAATAATAAATAGGTTCAGTGTCAATCATGTTGAGATGCATTTTGGGGGATTGTGTATCTCACGCAGGCAATGACAGAGGCTGGACCAACGGCCAGAGTTAGCCGTTTGGTTCTCATCCCCGTTCCCAATGTGCAAAACACACACATTTTATCTTTGCACAACTTATCTGCACTGATAGGGCTGTTTGAGGTAAAAGAACCCTCACTGTGGATGCTTATCTGCAATGATAGGGCTGTTTGGGGTAAAAGAACCCTCACTGTGGATGCTTATCTGCAATGATAGGGCTGTTTGAGGTAAAAGAACCCTCACTGTGGATGCTTGAAGTTCAACAAGCTGCCTCTTTTAATGTTTTGTGCCCTGTTAAAGGATATCATATAATTTCAGTTTCAGTCAATTTGCCTCAAATTAATAAAACACTCACTCAGAACAATCTGCTATCTGGCACCGACAATATTCAGACAGACTACTGAATACTGAGGCTTTACAAGTACAGTATTACATTTTTTTTTTTTTTTTTTTTAAATTGGTAATGCGATAAAGATTAACATTTTCTAATCAACGACAGGGTGCTTTATTTGCCAAAAATATTGGCTAAGATCAATTTCATAGGTTGCGCTCATCCATGAACTCCACAACTTTCCCAATTGGCAAATAGATTGAAGGAAAATGTACCAACCCTAATTGAACGATCTAATATTACAATATTACAACCACAAATCCAATTTGTTTTTTAAAAAGTAGGATATGGCTATGGTGTCACAGACAGTTTGACACTAGTTTGGGTGAAGGCATTCATCACACCATTATAACTATATTGGGCTCGCTGCGATGCTCATTTTTAGAGATTTATTTTTATTACTGGCATTGAGCATATGAGGACATGGGTTGAGGCTTCTGTTCTGGAGTGGTTTGCATGGTGGATTCAGGGAATACACAAAACTATGAATCATTGTGAAAACCTCCGGTAAAATAATGAATTAAAACTCAGCGGCTCCAAAACAAATAGCTTAATTTGCAGAAAATGTTTTTGAAACTGTTTGGGTATTATTTCCTTGGTTTTGCCGGAAGGTGAAATTAATTATTACATTTTGTTTCCAGAGAAACCACCACGCTACGTTGAAATTTACCTTATCCTAATACGAACGGCACACAATGAAATTGTTAAATGTTACACAAGTAATTGAAAGCAAACATTTTTAACCTTTTTTTTAGGTAAATATAAACCTTTCTCTACAGTGGGTGGGTTTTAAAAGCGTTCACTTTGCACTTTTCTTTGTGATATCAAATGTTCCATCCATACAAGGCTAAGAGGCTCGCATAGATGAATGACACAAGCTCCACACTTAAAAGCCATAGGGATTTGTCCGGTTACATATGCCTTCAGTACCTTCGCATTTGAGATTCAAAGCTGTCTCCAAGGCTGGATAAAATTAATAGTTATGTAATATATCTCAATCCCAAAACTTTTACTCAGAAAGCAACCACAAATTATACTTAAATTGAAGTAAAATCTCAGTACACGTGGTGTATCAAAAGAGAAGATGAGTGGGCAAAGTTCCCTGCAGCACCAACAGAAAGAAAAAAAATGGAGCCACATTGGCTACGTTAACCATGAGAGTTCTGATTCACTTTCACAATACATTTTCAAGTTATTTAATACTGGTTAGGCTAACGTTACCAAGCGTAACAAGCCTACAAGGTGTGTGGCTAGCTAGCCTAGAAGCTAACGCCGTTGTAATAACGTTACTATTTGGGTCACCTTCCTAAGCCAGTTTTCACTATAGAATATAAGAAACTCTACAAACATGATTCAATTCGTATTAAATCATGTTTGTAGAGTTTCTTATATTCTATAGTGAAAATGTTTTGTGTGTTTTTAGTCATTTGTAAATCATGTTTATTGTTTATTAAAATTGTCAAAATGTATCTTCTATTGAGATTTTATTATACTCTAGGCCTACTAAATGATATCTGATAGCCTACAAAGAAGGACAAATGGATCAAACACCATACAAGATTACTGCTGTCAGTCCTGTCATATTTAACTAGTTTTCATTTCATTTTGACATGGAAAATATTTACCCATACATACTCTGTCTGCCCATGGTATGAGCTTCCCCTGCAGAGTCAGTAGTAAAAGCACTTCAATAATCCCAACAAATCTTCAAAACTAATTCCAACTGCTTATCAATGTATACCTGATTTTACGGTACATGCATCAACATGCAGCATGGGCGGAGGGATGTGCTCTCTGAGCGACCTTTCTAGTTTGAATTGAAACACTATTCAGATACACAGTGGGACAAAGAAAATTATTGATCAGGAGTTTAGACAATAAAAAAACATCCCTGTTGTCTCGTAATAATCTCTTAAAACATAAATAGCTTATGTTACACAAACAAACAGCTTGTGACAATGAAAAAAATCAATTATCAACTGCCATTTTTTAAACTGCGGTCGCTGCGGTTACTCTTCTTCAGTCACTGGCCCTGGCCTGGTTCCTCACCTCTCTTTTGGAGTATGGGGCAGTGCCTTTTCTCATTTTACAAAACAGGACCTTTTCATCATGTGAACATTGGCTGCCTGGCACATTCCCAAAGATGAAAGGCATTGTAAATTTGTAGCAGAAGAATTTGTGAGACGCGTTGGTCACACTTCTTCTCCTCTGCATATAGGCCTAACTCAAATTGTGACGTGTTCTACAGATGAGAGAGTGCAGGCTGGGATGCTGCTCTAATGAGGGAATTTAAGGTTTGAAAGGAACAGCAAAAAAAAAAAAAAAAGGAAAAGGAAAAAGTGCATTCTTTATAAATCCAATAAACACCCAAGGGGAAAATGGGAAGCCATTTAGCTGACACCGAGTTCATAAATGCACTAAAAATATCTGGGCTCACTCAGGCAACGGCATTTGACTGTTCAAGCTAATCCTTTCGGATTGTTTCCATCCCAGCAGCCATT
Source organism: Synaphobranchus kaupii (assembly GCA_029718625.1). Lineage (NCBI taxonomy): Eukaryota > Metazoa > Chordata > Actinopteri > Anguilliformes > Synaphobranchidae > Synaphobranchus > Synaphobranchus kaupii. The sequence continues at coordinate 6,256,300 of CM056388.1, read as the reverse complement.
GCACTTAAACTCCGTTTGACTCACCGCCATTGCAAGGTGAGGAAATTGTGTGTTTGGCATTTTTTTTCCACGCAGAGGCACTGTGGGGGGTGGGGGGTATGTGTGTGGGGGTGGGGGGGGGGGGGGGGTTAGAGAGGGTAAAGTGGCAGAAAAGTGCAAGACATTAGACTAATGGCCTCTGTGAGAAAGAGACTATTTTTTGTCCTTTGTCTGTGTCTATTGTCTGTGGCTGTTCTATCTGTCCTTATTTCATTGTACTTTTATTATTTTTTTAAATATAAAAAAGCTCTGCCACCTCAAGAGTTCTTTTGATTCTTTCCAGGACGTCATTGTAAGTAAGATTTTGATTTTAATTGACCTGCCTGGTAAAATAAAGGTTAATTAAAAAAATGTAAAAAGGCCCAGGTGGAGGCGCAGCAGAGAGGAAGGCCCAGGAAGGAGGCGCAGCAGTACCGTTTCAGTTTGCTAGTGATGGTGCAGTGCTCCTCCCAGCTGACTGCACCCTCCAGGGAGGAGCGGGCCTGCTGGTGCCGGGCCTGGAGAGACTGCACCTCCCTGCGCGTCTCCTGCAGCTCTTCCTGAAGGCTCTGTTTTCTCCGCTTCCAGCAGCATCAGCTCCTTGGAAACTTTAGTCACTGAGGGGACACAAGGACACGTAACACTGTCAGACGGTGCCTTACAATCTGAATTAAACATAATCTTAAATTCATCATTCTGGAAGAATACTCTTCATGTTTACGTATCAAAAAGGCAATCATGCAATCAAAAAAACGTATGACACACATTACTGTGATACCTTAGTTACTGGCAAAATAATAATAGCTTCATTTATATAGCATCTTTCATGCAATACAGCACAAATAAAAGTGAGGTCAGCTAAGAGGATCCAGATGTGGCCCCCACCTTCCTGGAGGTGCCGACCGTGACTGTCCTTGGATTTGTCCTGCTGGACTTGCAGCTGCTCCATCAGAACCTGGTTCTCCTTCAGCACCAGCCGGGCCTGATCCTGCAGCTGCCGCCTAAAACAACACCAGCCAACTAATGAGATATTCTCTCTCACACACACACACACTTACACAGACACACACACACACACACACTTACACGGACAGACAGACGCATGCACACACGCACGCACGCACGCACGCACACACACAGACACATAGACACACATACAGAGACAGACACACACACACATACATAAAGAGACACACACACACACACACACACACACACACACACACACACACACACACACACACACACACACACACACACACACACACACACACACACACACACACACACACACACACAAAGTGTTTTGCTGCCACTTGGTAAAGCATGGCGCACTTTATGTCAGACATCTACACGCAGACACGAATATTAACTCATATAATTAAATTCTTAGGAATTATCCAGACCACACTTAATGATAAAGTACCTAAAGAACATTGAAACTTGAACACTGATGGTTGATGACGTTTTTTCCCCCCCTCAATGTTACTCGTTGTGATTAGAAAAAATATTTCAGTGCCACAAACAATTCACATTAGCAGACCAAACTTGAGCAGAATAAACAAAAAAATTATCTGCAAGAAAATTAAATTAACAAAGTTGTGTTATTTGGATTAATTTGCTATACAAGGGCCTGTTGACTTCAATTAATCTTTGGCAATTAGAATTCAGCTACAGGTTTCTGCACAACTCATCTCTTTAGCAAGAGGCACAAATGTGGGAACGTTGTGCTGAATTCAGAGGGGAAACATGTTGCTTCATCCCCTGCGTTCCAAAGCTCTCATGTTTCAGCACACAGCTGGCAATTCAATTATTTTTGGTTTCAAAAAACCTGTGTCATCCAAAGGAGTACACAGAAGAATAATAAGTCCAGAATTAATAATACACTACCGTTCAAGAGTTTGGAATCAGAGACATTTTTATGTTTTTGAAAGAAATCGATACTTTTATTCAGCAAGGTGGCATTAAATTGATCAAAAAGTACAGTCACAAAATTAATAATGTTACAAATTACTATTTGAAATAACTGTTTTCTATTTCAATCTTTACATATGACTGCTAAGCCCAATCTTCAGCAGCCATTACTCCAGTGTACTAACAACACACTGCGTTACCTCATCCTTAAGTAATCATGTGCTAATTTGGTACTAGAGAAACCACTACCATTATATTAAGCGAAGCTAAAAACAATCGTGCAATAATCATGTTTATTGAAGCTATAAAATGTCTTTCTGTGAGTTGCAAAAAATAGAATGAAATAGAAATGGTAGTTTGTAACATTATCAATGTCTTGACTGTATTTCAATTTAATGCTACTGGGCAGCAAAAAAATATCCATTTCTTTGAAAAACATAAAAATTCAGTGATTCCAAACTTTGTAACGGTAGTGTATGATATTAACGGTATCTCCTAAGCCCACTGGCCATGACTGGAGACAGTCTCTTTCAAGTCTGCACTTAATCAACAAGTTCCCAATAACTTTAGAATGAAGGGTATATCTTCAGCATTTGTTATGAAGTTGAAGAGGGTAAGAGAAACAGATGTTTGCTAAGCAGCAGTCATAATTGCCCTATACGTGAATGGTGTTGAGTGCAAATGTAAAATAAATCAGGAGAATGCAAGGGAAATTCATGCCCTTCTGGAGCACTTGTTACAATATTAAAAATAGAAACATAGTGTATAATTAATACCCAGCAATCTTTCTTCATGAGTTATGTATAAGACAGTGGCCAACCCCCGGAATAAAATGCTAAATGAAATGTTCACTGTCGTCTCTAAGAGTCTTGTCACGTACTGAAGAGTCAAGAGCGAACATTGGTTTCGTGACAGAAATGGCCGTTAAACCCATCTATGAGGCATTGTTTATGACTTACTGAGTTTAACGTACAGTGCAAACTTACAGTGACCAACCGTTATACATCGGAATGAGGCTATATTGTAAACTATGAGAGCATGGTCACTTCTAAAATAGAGATGAAACTGCATTTAAGTTGTGGTTGCTTTGGACGCATGCATACAGTACTGCAAATGAGCTACTCTTTAGCACAATAACTACTCATGTTAGTTGCTACCCGCCTTTGGTCATTTACCCCACTACATAGCACGGTCACTGATTGACCCAGTGGATAGAACTGCACACACAACGCACACACACACACACAACGCACGTGCGCACGCGCACACACGCGCACACACACGCACGCACGCACAGCGAGCTGACAAACTCACCACTCCTTATGACTGACACCCCTAGTCTTCCCCAACTGTTGATGGAGTTTCTTGTTCTCATGCACCACTTGCTCAACGCGTTCACTGAATCTCTTCAGGTCCTCCTAAACAACACACACACACACACACACACACACACACACACACACACACACACACACAAGGCACACAATGGCAGCTATTTGCATTTTCATATCAATTCCCACGTTGTTTTCAAATTAAATACAATGCAAACATGCTACGATTTATTTCTGTCCATTCAATAAGCTAGATTCTGGAATACATGTCATTATATTTTACTTTGTTAAAAAAGAAAGAAATGTGGGGAAAAAGATAACCTATCCTTGGATACCATAAAGGAGCAAACAAAGCAAATGATATCAAAATTCCAAAAGCAAGCGCAGGTGGGTCAACAGCAGGGGTCTTCAATCTTATCCAGAAAGGGCCGGTGTGGGTGCAGGTTTTTGTCCCAACCAAGCAGTAACACGCCTGATTCTACTAGACACCTGATCAACTGCTAGAGCCTTGGCTAAGGACCTTGATTAATAGAATCGGCTGTGCAACTGCTGGGTTGGAACAAAAGCCTGCGCTCACACCGGCCCTTACTGGATAAGATTGAGGACCCCTGGTCTACAGTAACAAGCCAGTAGATGAGCGCATGAGGGCAATGTAGCCTGGCTGTAAATGCAGTTCATTAAAGCTTTCCTGTGAGAATGTGAGAGGAGGGAGGATTTGAAAGTGTCAGGGTAGTACGCGATGGTAAAAAAAATAAAAAAATACTTTTTCCGTTCCTGGAAATCGGATTGTACACCAGCTCCTATCCACAACGTGCAAGAACGAAACTCAAAGAAATTGGCAACGGTGCTTCAAAGCAGATACTGTGCACGTACCACCAGGAGGATAAGACCTGGCTCCTTTCACTTTGGGATTCCTCCTGCTTATCAAGGCTTCAGTTAAGCTTAGAAACAGAATTAATATTTATATGGATTTCAATAAGTTATTTGTTGTGTTTGAGCCTTATACAGTGAGGCCAAGGACAACTCCGAAATAATGAACACCTCTCGGCAGCATGCACTGGCCTTTGCAGTGAAACGCAAAGGTATTGGGACAGCAACACAATTTTTGTTGTCTTGGCTCTGTCCTCTGGATTTGAAATAAAAACCAATGAATATGAAGTTAAATTGCAGACAGCCAGTTTTAATTTGAGAGTGGTTATATTAATTTGTCCAATTACCTTTGGGGAGGTGGGGGGGGGGGCTACTTATAAAAATGGCTGTAATTCCTACACGGATCGATCGCCCGATATGGATGTAAATACTCTCAAATCACTTAAGCCCTCACAAACATTATTTTATTTCAAATGTGCTGGAGCACAGAGCCAAAACAACAACAAAACTGTGTCACTGTCCCAATACTTTTGCATTTAACTGTATATTAAACAGCTTTATCACTGACGTGCTCATTTGAGGTGCCGTCTTCAACTTGGTCACAAACAGAAGCTATTTTTCATGATTTCATCCGTTTTATATTCGTTACCAAATACTGATCAAATTAATGATTTCAGGCATGAAATAAAGAAATTGGGACAAGAAGCTGGGGACAAAAATTTCAAAGACTTCATCAAACTCACCTCACAAGCCTGTAATAGAGATTCTTTCTCACAGAGCCGGTCTTCATATGCCAGCAACAATGGAGACAAATACTTCATGTCCAGCTAAAAGCAATATACAGAAAATATCACTTGAAGTAAAAGTTCAATTTTGAGAAAAGATACTATCGTTTTCAACGTGGTGTTTCATTTTCCAAGAGATTTGTGGGCTTTTAAGAAAAATGGTTGCGTTTGAGAAAATGAGGGGACGTTTCAGGAAATGTGTTAAACAATTGAAAGAAACTGTGACAGAAATTAAACGGTTGTTGAAACAATCCATTGTACAAACAGTTGTGTGTTCACTCCGCTTTGCTAAGATGACAGTTAGAACAGCTCCCACATCCTCATAAATAGATGCGATTACAAGCACATTTTTTGTGTGTGCGTGTGTGTGTGTGTGGGGGGGGGGGGGTTGGGGGGATTATGTGGCGTTTCACACTGAGGTTAAAGTTCAGGCTTCCTGAGGAGAGGAAAATGAATCATCCTGGAGCCAAGCTGTGTGATGACAGCTCTGCTTTCGCCCCTTAAGTCAAACAGCAGTCAGGTATCGTTTCATTCTCTATTTGTCCTGATACAGAAAGCATTGCTTTCCCATTCAACGCAAAAACCAAACCAAAACCAAACCCTTGTCTTTTCTGAACAGACGGAACAGCTTGTGTTTGAGTGCGTACTGCATACGTAGAATCTGAATTTTTCCAGATGACATTGGCGAGCGTGCAGGACAAAAACCTACCAGCCAGGGTGGTGGAGGTCCTTTCACCGGCAAGGCCCGGATCCTGGAGCTCTGCAATGCATGAAAAAATAACAACATGGATGACAACAGACTCAGATCCTATACTCTAATAGTGGCAGGATGGCTGCTGAGAGAACTGCCAGGCAGCTCATTAATGAATATTCTCTTGAGAGCTGACATGGAGGAAGCTACACGCTCCAGTTCTTCACCCCAAATACCCCTCCCCCCCCCCCCATTCACACCAGCACTGCCATTCTCAGAGAGAGGCAGAGACCCGTGATGACAGCACTGCAGAGCAGAGGTCACACTCAGTGCACGATGTGGTCAGCGCGATTACAGCTAAAAGCTCTCGCTGGTCAGTGCCTTCGGATCAGAAGTGATAAAAGAGAATTCACGAGACGGACAGAATGCTTGTTGTTTTTCTTAAAACTTTCCATTCCATTCTGGTCATCACTGAAGTTAACAGATGAACTCACAATGCGTCACGCATGGAGTGGTTGTGAATTGTTTATAAAAATCTTTACAATAAATATTTTAGTGTATAGTCTATAGACACAATTTATGAGAACAGTTGTCCTCACAGGGCAAAGCAATGTTACAAATGACAATTTTCCACCACAGAGTAACTTTAGCCGCTAGCAACGTCCTTGTCATTTAAAACACTGATGGTGCAGAATAGCCATTAATGGAATTTTCTAACGTGTCATAAATGTGCTGGAATATTGGAAACCCAAAACACGAAATAAATCTGTGCCCTCCCGTCCTTCCGTTCAGCGCAACGCAGCACCTCCACATTTTTTCCAACACATCTCACAACAATATTATGCTGTCATAATGTTTTTTTTGGTTTTATCACAAAAAAGGCTGCATTCATTTTGTTGGAACAGCAGTGTCAAATTGATTTATATCTTTATTCCTAACAGGTTCTCTTGGTTTTATGCATCACTTTAAAAACTGTGCTACATACAGTGTACCCAAATAAAGCATTCAGAGATAAACCGGTACGATCCTGAAAGCCCATTCTAAGCATAAATGCTGTTAAAATGTTTATGCTTTATTTTGATGTGAAATTTAAGTTATAATGTTACATTCTTCCATCTTTGAAGGGATAAAACATGGCGGAAGTATCAAATAAAGAGGGCGAATGTTTCCTCTGTGAACACGGGAACGATGCTAAAATCCTGAAGGTGTGGCATTATGGGATTGCCTGCCACAGTGGATTAGAACGGGGCGACGTTCTACAAGGCACACACACTGAAGACAAAATGGAGCAGCTGGCGACACACACATCAGGTCAAGTGAAAGCAGTCACCATGACTCCCTACACTGCAAAGAAGTCCAACCAATCAGAGAGCGAGCGAGCGGAAGAGCACCAGCCCATCTCGAATAAACGGGAGAAATTAACTTTTAACTGACCTGCATCCATCAGCTAGCAAATCTTACCTTGCCTGTGTGTAATGTGCCAGAATTTAGCTTAGCACAAAGCACACTTGAATCGTTTAATTATTCAAGGCAATTTGGGTGACATTTAAAAAGTCTGTTTAGAACAAAGAGATAAGAGTTTTATCTTAAAACGCTTTTTCATGAAATGATTTACAGTGGAGTGCACACTGTTGCGACGCAATTAAAATAAAATGGACTCGGTTATCTCGGTCATCAAAAGCAGTCTTGATCATCCAAAGCAATCATACACAGGTTCAAAATAGATACAAGTATAAAAGGTCAGCTCTTATCTTCATACATCTCATGCACCAGCCACCATTGGTACAGAAGCACACAAACATAACCTGCAGAATGCCGTTGATTATTGTCAGGCCACTTATTTTGTTTATTGTTTACATCAGATTTATGTCGATGCAGGGAACTGTGCATATATAAATATTTACCAGAATGGGGGGAAAAATGTACTGAGCACTCATTCAAGGATGCACGTCCGTCAGAAGGCAGAGCGAGGCCGCAGATACCTTGGTGTGTAACTGCTCTAGTCTGCGGCGGTCAATACTCAAGTCAATTAACTGAGCATGCTCAGTGGCCAGGAGAAAGAAACTATTACCTGAGGTAAATTCACAACGGACCGGTTCAACACTTATGTTGTCCTCTCAAGCATAACTGGAGCAAATAGCTCCTTTGGTCCTCCCACTTATGAAGTTCACTCATGTTATCCTACCATGGCTGGTTTCTTAGGTTCCCAGGCAGCCATAGGTACCAGATCAGTGACCATTAGCGTGGAAATGGATGTGTGTGAAATCAATCACCATTTGGGGAAGGAGTCCGACACAGTTACCTGACTGGGAACCGAGCAAAATGGTTCTCCCCAATGGCAAATACTGTCTCAAAAGCATTTCTCCCCCATCATGCACCACTACACTAGAACTATGCACTCTTGGCTCGTTTTTAACTGTGTTTTATTCTTCAGCTTATGTGAAAATGAATTACTTTTCATTTCTAAATAAACTGCTGGCTATGTCTACCACATGGGCAGGAACGGGTATTATGGTCTTGAAAGGTCATTAGACTGATAACACTTGAGTTGATCGGTTGTTATTGTGGCCAGACACAGTTAAACTTATCCACAGCAAAGCTCACTGTTGATCATGCATTATATGCCAATGAGCATTACCCGACGTGAACAGATTACTTAAAATAATTTTCTTTCAACAATATTTTGTGTGGAGAATTCAAACGATCAATGTTATTTTTACAGAAATGAGGAGAATTTTTCTTCTTTTGGAGAGAAGAAACGCTGCATGTGATTCTTTTTTTCAAACTAATCACACCCTTTTCTGAAGTTAATGTCACTGAAATCATAATACGAGGCAAATCATCTATAATGCATTAAACACCCCGGGCAAGATGAAAGCCAGAGCTGAATATGGTTATAGCTTCATCTGTAATATTTTTTTACAGCACCAGCCAGACAAAATAACAGCAAATTAGACAGGTTGTTGTACACTCTCGATTCCTGATTACAAGAATTAAATTAACTTTTCCTCTCCATAGAAGGATTTACTTTAGTCCTACAATGTAATTACATTCTACTATCTTTTTCCCCCAAATCTTTAAGCCATTAGGAAATGGGTCTCTGTGAGATGGGAATGAAGTGACAGACCCAGCATTGCTTCTTCTCTGCACTGCCAACACACACACACGCACGCACGCACGCACGCACACACACTCACACACGTACACTCTCACACACACGCACGCACGCACGCACGCACGCAAGCACACACACACACGCACACACACACACGCACACACACACACACACACACGCACACACACACAAAAACAAACTGCGTATGTTTGCCAGATTTCATATCTGCAACAATCTACAGATTATACACCAACGCTCAATGAGGGATACCTCCAATGGTTAGAAATAAATTACTTTGAACATTATAGCTAGTTGAGGTAGCAGATTGTACTACAACTAATTTTGAAGACCGAACAATTGCAACAAAGCTCATTTTTTTTACTGAAAGTCCAAGAGAAACACAACAGAAATAAAACTGAAACACCACCACTATTTTATCTTCCACAGAGATGTGCAGCTTATGAGTAAGATGGCTCAAAATAGGTTCAGAAATGAGCAAATGACAATGAATGAATTCCCCTGGACAACACCATACAGGAGATGTCCAGCTGTACCACGGCGCAGGCATTTACCTCTTCCTGAGACAGTGGTCTGAATTTCGCTTGATATCGGCTGAGCTCCACATTGAGGCGATGGACAGTCATTTTCAGACCGTCGTTCTCGTCCACCAACTCCTGGGCCTGTTGGCGGAGGGTGTGCAGTTCTGCCCGTTCACCTACAGGGGGCACCATGCTTAGGGTTTGCCGACAGATGCACAATGGTTCATTGTCAATGCTGCAGAAGAACTGTGTAACTTTTTACACTGCGAAAGATTTTTTATTGGTATGTCCGTACAGCCTTGAAGGGCTTGAGTCAGTTGGATTTACATATATTGGAGATTTAAAGAGCACATTAAATCTCTGGAATAAAGATCTGTAGTTTTCCTCAAATCATTTATTGATGAAAGTGCACGTGTTTTAATATGTCAAAGATGGCCAAAATAAATAAAAACCCCTCTACAGTATTTCAAATATATAATGCAAAAATAGCGGCACGAATAACACATTTTCACAAGCAATACAGCGCTTGACATTAAGCTTTTTGATTCGTCCATCAGAAGACTCATCAACTCGTCCGAACCCAGCCCCCCCCAATTTGTGATTGAGAAAATGCAACGACAAATTTTATCCATTTCAATTACTATTAGAAAACTGATCTCATTAACAATGTAACCAGAATGGCATGCGAAGTGAGCGTCATGCAATTTCTACTTCTATTAATTTTTAATAAAATGTTTTGTTTTTTTAAACCTCTGACTTGTCCCTTCGGACAAGTGGATGGGAAATTTTACTTGTCCGACCAAAAAAATATACCTGTCCCGGTCAATAGGACAAGCCTTAATGTCAATCCCTGCAATATTATATCAGTGAGCCAGCCAGCACACCCAGGGTATGGGAGAAGCCCCGCCCCCTCCCCAAACCCCAGGCCCCACCTGCAGAGGGGCTGGTGTCCCCGGAGGCCTGCAGCCTCTTGCGCTGCCGTTCCAGCTGCTGCAGGCGCTCCTGGCTCCGCTGCAGCAGCGCGCCCTGCTGCTCGCATTTCTGCGCCAGCGTCTGCTTCTCTGCGGTCAGACATTGGTTCTGTTCCCTCAATCCTCTCATCAACTCCTGCTGTATTTCCAGCACTTTTCTGCAGGCCTCATCATCCACTACTGAAGCCCGTAGGACAGCACAGCACAACAGAGAGCAACAAAACAAGGAGCAACAGAACAGAGAGCAACAAAACAGAAAGCAACAAAACAAGGAGCAACAAAAGAGAGCAACAAAACAGAGAGCAACAAAACAAGGAGCAACGGAACAAGGAGCAAGAGAACAAGGAGCAACAGAACAAGGAGCAACAGAACAAAGAGCAACAGAACAAGGAGCAACAAAACACAGAGCAACAGAACGGCAAGACACAAAGCACAACAGCAAAACCAAGCAAAACAGAGGACACATCACATGTAAACATGCAGAAATAAATAAATTAAAAAAGAGAAAACCAAAATAAATAATAATAATAAGGTGCACACAAGCAATACTATGCATTGAACTTAAATGACTTCAAAATTAATACAATGTCCAATAACCGACTTTTTGAACAGATTTCCAGCTACTTAGCAACTCGATAATCTTACACCCAAGGGCAGATTATTGAGTAGCGATATAAATGGTTAGCCAATTATTCCAAGCCAATTTTCAATTCACCATATCAATGTAATATATTGTCTTTGATAATACTTCTTTCTTCAATATATTGTTTGCACAGTTTGGGGCATTAACATAGTGTTTTTCTCCCTGAGATAACCAGAAGACTCTCTGTAACTGCTTCAGTATTAGCATTACAAACTAATGGTATATTAATGTAGAAGTAGGTAGGCCAATAACTAGAATATGGAGTAATTATTTCAAAACAAATCAAATGTGGTTCCACATTTCTCTCAATTACAAATAAGCCTCAAGACAAAAAAAACACTTTCTAACTTCAAGAGAATGATTACCCCGTATTTGCTGCTATAGGATATTACATCATTGATATCTAAGGCTGAAATATTGTTTAGTGTGTCATAGCTCGGAAATCAAAGCAACTACAAAGACATTCTATTCAGGTATAAATAAACGCAAACTAATTACATTTGCCATTTATCAACTTTTTAACAAAAGTTGTTCAATGTTTTCACGTTTTTTATTCCATTTTAATCATAGAAATCCATTCAATTAATCTGTTATTATATTGTGAAATTGTCAGGAATGACAGCGGCAGCCATTAAAAGGCACACAGTGTGAGTGTGAAGCCCTCGGCTTGTTCACCCTCTCTGTGATGAGCGGGAAAATGGACCAGCTCACTCCATGCTACCACTAATGGCACTGTCGACACAGGCAGCATCACTGCACAACACAGCAGAAAGCCTGACCCATGTCTAACCTGATTGGCTGTCTCGCACCGAGCTCTTCTTTGATGTCATTGTTTTCCTCGGCGAACAGCGTGCCGCTTTGGGAGACTCCATGCTTAAGTCATCAGTAAAATCTGAAACCAGAGGAAAGGAAATATTTTCCAGGTATAGTTTTTTTTTAATGCAAATAAAACATTTTTCTTTGTTAAATTGTAAAAGTTACCCTTTTACGTTGAACAGTGACAAACAGATGCAGAAGTGCCATTAGACAAACTAATGAAATGCAGATTCTCACACAATCTCAGAAAGAACTAATGTTGACGGCTTCCATTCATTTCGCTATTCTTGACATTTTTTTTTTCCTTTTCATTTTTTTCTTGGTGGAATAAAAGTATATATTCCTCCTTAATCACACAATTTTCACAGTAGCATATTGTGCCGTCTTATACGGCTGTGAAAGCAGGTGGTCTCTATGGAAAGGCATAGAGATTGTAGTCCAAATGAACAGCGTTGTTCTTGTTGACAGATAGGAACAATAGGAGTTGTTACCTGGAGATGGTGTGGCCCTTTGAGAAGAGGGCTTCGGTTCAGCTTTCACTGGTGAATCCTAAAGGAGGTGCACAGATGTATTGGGGATTGAGCTTGTTCAATGTAGATTCAATTTGACCGCACACAAATGTTTCAACAAACTGCACTGAAAACACACTATTCTATGAATGATCAGCTAATAATTATAATTATTGTATCTCACCCCCTATCTTGCCTATTAGATTGATTTTTCATTTTCAGTTTAAAATGATAGGGATTTAAAGGGGTGACATTCTGCAATTCTTTCAAATTATTGATTCTTTTTTATTATTTCAGTGTTAGTGTACGTTTTCAATTGGCCTACAGCATGGGTGTCAAACTCAAGTCCCAGGGGGCCGCAGTGTTTGCGGGATTTTGTGGTTTCCCTTAAATTAGCTGCCAAATAAGGCCTTGAGAACAAAGTACGTGGATTCTTTAGCTAATCAATAACTTAAATGAATCACTGCTCCCAAGTCACCCTGAAAACCAGCAGACACCGTGGCCCTCCAGGACTGGAGTTAAACCTGCAGAAACTGCGGCCCTCCAGGACTGGAGTCTGACACCTGTGGCCTAGAGAATCACACACAACTGTCTGGGCCAATCAAAACCATTAAAACTGACATAATATCAAAAAACCCAGCGAGTGAGCAGCTGGATGGCTCATTTGGTTAAGGCACCACCCTGTGGTGCATGGACGAGTCTCACAGCCTTGTATCGAATCCCGGCCGTGACAGTGCCGACCGTGGCCGGTAGCTCCATAGGGGAACGCACAATTGCCATTTGCTTGGTATGGGTATGGGAGGATTCCAGCCAGGTAGGGATCCGGGTTTGATCACTCTCACTCTCTAGTGACCCTAACTGGTCAAGTAAGGCGCCTACAGGTCATCCTCCGACTCCTCTCTATGCAAGCTTAGCTGTTGTCTGCGGGTGTGAAAAGTATTAGTAGCGACACCATGTGTTTCGGAAGAGAACTGCAGATGTCTACACTCTCCACAGGTTGCACATAATTGAGCATTCCAAATTAGGGTGGGAATTGAAGATATGCAGATTGAAGATATGCAGGCCTACGCTGGGCACGAAATATATAATTTAATTTTAAAAAGAAACTGTGAACTACCCCTTTAGATAGGATAGAATGTTTTTATATGTATTTTACAACACATTTCACACCATAATCAAATTCAATCAAATGATACATTGTCAATTTTAGATCCTGTACAAGTAAATTAAATATTCCACACAAGATATGAAGTGCCTTAGTCTTATTATGTAAATTTTACGAAATGGACTACACGCTGCCTGTAATTAAAAAGTATAAAAAGGGAATATTTTGCTGGTACTAAAGTTTGGATGGATATGGTGTTAGAATGAAGACGCAGTCACTTTAGCATAGTGAAAAGGGGGGAAAAAATTCACCAGCTCACCGAACAGTCAAGAGAGCTCTAGACCACCGATGAATGCAAAACAGTTTCAGCGATGGAGCTAACATTTGCCACCGGGAGCAGGGAGAGCAGCCAAAATTAAACCAACAAGAAGCAAGACTTCACTAAAGCGTCACATGCCTGGCTATTGCTTAAAAGCTTTCACGGCATACAGAGGCAGGGGTAATGCCTCAGAGGCAGGGGTAATGCCTCAGAGGCAGGGGTAATGCCTCAGAGGCAGGGGTAATGCTACAGAGGCAGGGGTAATGCCTCAGAGGCAGGGGTAATGCTACAGAGGCAGGGGTAATGCCTCAGAGGCAGGGGTAATGCTACAGAGGCAGGGGTAATGCCTCAGAGGCAGGGGTAATGCTACAGAGGCAGGGGTAATGCCTCAGAGGCAGGGGTAATGCCTCAGAGGCAGGGGTAATGCCACAGAGGCAGGGGTAATGCCTCAGAGGCAGGGGTAATGCTACAGAGGCAGGGGTAATGCCTCAGAGGCAGGGGTAATGCCTCAGAGGCAGGGGTAATGCCTCAGAGGCAGGGGTAATGCCTCAGAGGCAGGGGTAATGCTACAGAGGCAGGGGTAATGCTACAGAGGCAGGGGTAATGCCACAGAGGCAGGGGTAATGCTACAGAGGCAGGGGTAATGCCTCAGAGGCAGGGGTAATGCCTCAGAGGCAGGGGTAATGCTACAGAGGCAGGGGTAATGCTACAGAGGCAGGGGTAATGCTACAGAGGCAGGGGTAATGCTACAGAGGCAGGGGTAATGCCTCAGAGGCAGGGGTAATGCCTCAGAGGCAGGGGTAATGCTACAGAGGCAGGGGTAATGCCTCAGAGGCAGGGGTAATGCCTCAGAGGCAGGGGTAATGCTACAGAGGCAGGGGTAATGCTACAGAGGCAGGGGTAATGCTACAGAGACAGGGGTAATGCTACAGAGGCAGGGGTAATGCCTCAGAGGCAGGGGTAATGCTACAGAGGCAGGGGTAATGCTACAGAGGCAGGGGTAATGCTACAGAGACAGGGGTAATGCTACAGAGGCAGGGGTAATGCCTCAGAGGCAGGGGTAATGCTACAGAGGCAGGGGTAATGCTACAGAGGCAGGGGTAATGCTACAGAGGCAGGGGTAATGCTACAGAGGCAGGGGTAATGATGCCTTTCTAATGAAAAACAACTCTCAGCAAAACAAAGTTGCAATAATGGATAAGCATGACATCTGAATGCAAACGCTCCTAATATATTGACATATTTACGTTCTACTGATGAAAAAAAAATAAAAAAATAAAAGTGACTATGAAAAATTTAACAATGCAGGAATCCCAATTTATTGATGTTAAAAAAAAGAAGAAAAAAAAAGTCCCCTACATTGTAAACAGGTGAGCTGGTTCCATTTTTCAAAGCTTACTTGTGAGGCATCACTTCAGCAGTTTTTTCTGACTGATGTCAGCAAGCTTGATAAGAAAGAGGAGAGAAATGGATGCCCTCACCAAATATCTTTTGAAAAATATCAAATTTTTCTCCCGTCTTTCTCCTGTCACTGTGGGTGAAAGTCACGCACACTGAAACCCTGCTGCCACGGCCAGGTCCACAGGCTGGGCAGAGGCCCCACAGGCTGATTAGTAGGCATGAGAGCTGGCATCACTGGCTCTTATTTCAACATCAATCAGCCCGTTAGCAAACATGACTCCTTTATTAATAGCCCAACAGACACGGCGGGGGGACAATACAAAGTGCTCTCTCGGTCTCTTTGCTCATTCTCCTTCAACCTCTCAACGGGACAAATGGCGCACAAATATGAATAGATCACAGTGAGGAGGACAATCACCCCCACACTAACAGATTCTGACCAACCCCAGTGTCCATTTTGAAAGTAAAGCCAAGCAGAGCCGGTGAGAGACTGGAGGAATTTTGATTCTGACCGTCCAAATTAACCCCAAGTGTCAACGTAATTCTTCGCATGCTGATATCAAGACGTTGAGGGTGGACAGCGCTAACTCCACTTACCCTTTCACGCAGAGCAGAGTCCGCTGAAACAAAAAAAGTGACTTGTTAGCTTGAGTCAACTACAATTTCATACATTTAAATACCCTGAAGCTGGGTGAACATTATTAAGAGCAGAAACCCTGTGTCACAAATGGGAAAGCCCAATTTAAAGACTGGCTTATGGGACAGGGCACAGACCTTCTGTGTGCTGAGTGGACACTACGCCGTATGCAGATTCATCCGTCCCGTCACTGAACTCAGACTGACCACCACCCTGCAAGGAAACAGAGAAAAACGACAAGGACCAACCGGTGAGGAAATTGATTTGCATCTCAAACAAATTCTGGGCGCGCACAGCTTCCTAACCTTTACATATTTCCCATAGCACCGGTCACAGCTGTATAGGGTAAAATCCGGTTCCTGCCCGTTTGTTCAATCAGAGGCCAGGGTATTACCACTGGTCTTGTCTCATGGGTGGTAATATTTTGCCCAAATTTAAGGATGGTACAACAATCATTCAACTTCCGTTGTTAAAAGCAGGAGCAAATGTCTCTTTTGTAGTGATTTTCAATAGTTGATCTCAATTATTGTCTGAACCCACTCATGTTCGGTCTTCTTACAAAGATGTCAAGACCCTTTTGATAATAGTATCCTGGTGCTATCAACAACATCAGATAACTTTAATTAATAAATAAATTGTCAGCTTTCAGATAAGCCATTCCTTGTCATAAAGGAGTCTGACCTGAAAATGTTCATAAATGAATGTATGATTCCAATTCATTATTCTAATTGATGGGTTTTCCTTAATAAAATGTAATCTTAAGACCTGATTTAGACTGTATTGAATTCTTAGTTTAGTCCACCGGGTTTATGTTCGACTTGCCTATCAACAAATTTGGCGATTTAATTGATGATTGTCATTTAAATCCCTTAAATATAATTAAATGTATGTTTTTAGAGGGGTTTTAGAACGCAATACCGCTTGTGTTCAGTATTCAGAGTGCTGCTTGATTCAGGAAATAAAACTAGTTTTTCCTTAATCCTCACTTCCCCGACAACACCGTCACCTTCCTCTCCTTGCAACGCTCACAGCGTGCCCCGCGTACAAAGTCATGCTTTTTTAAAGATGATCATTAATTCATTGCTTTCCAGTGGCCTTAAAAGCTCAGGCAGTGGGGCCCTGTTTTAATCATGAGGAATGTCTTGCTGCGTCACTTCGCCAGAAATCAAGAGACGCAAAACAAGCTGGCGCATCATTTTACCGCCCATCACCACCTGACACTCCAGGTACAGTAACAAGTCAGGAAGGAAACCACACTCCGTAAAAGCCCCCCCCTCGGCCACGCCCCGAATTTAAACAGAGTAACTTTCACAGCTTCACAACTCTAATTACCAAGATCTTTTTCCGAGATTTTAAAAAAGGTTAAATCATGAACGTTTTATACTTCTTTTTTAAATTTATTTCTTCCCCCACTATAATATTAATAAATAATATTATTTCCCCACACTGAAGTGTACATGGTGTTGCATGCAAACTGCATAAGAAGAGTCCCGACATATTAGCACATTAATTATTTGCACAACCCCTCCGTGGAACTTACATAAATGTCCTAGTAGATTTTACGCAGGCTTACTTCAGTCATCTACAGAATGCGAGGATAAAAATGTCCTCCAGCGCTTAAGAACAGCAAGATAACTGGACAGATAAAAAGCAGACATCTACATTTTATACAAAAGGAAGCTGCAAGGCCAATCCCTCGAGAAATGTGCACTGAAGTTAAATACTCCAGTGAGCTACACGGCCTTCAATAAAACCTGGGTG
The DNA here is from genome assembly GCA_029718625.1 of Synaphobranchus kaupii. Taxonomy (NCBI): domain Eukaryota; kingdom Metazoa; phylum Chordata; class Actinopteri; order Anguilliformes; family Synaphobranchidae; genus Synaphobranchus; species Synaphobranchus kaupii. The sequence continues at coordinate 6,238,875 of CM056388.1, read as the reverse complement.
AGCAGATCCCACATGTTTCCATTACAAATAAATACATATTTTTACAATACTCTTGCTTCAGACAATCAATGATCTAAGCTCTCTCCAGTGCAACATTCATTCAACCTGAAAAGGTACACCAGGTAATGTCCATTACTGCAGAAAAACAGCTGAGAAAACAGACATAAAACACCTCTAGAAGATGCAACACGATGCTGAGACATTACTGCAAGAAACAAGTGTATTTGATACCAGAATACCCTGTAGCTATTATCATCTTCCCAAAATGTACTTGTACCCTGAGGTGCAATAGTCACCGGTCAGAAAACACCAGATGGTGCTTTTACACTCACCATATGGTACACAGATGTGATACATACTATTGTAATGCCTACTGCATTTGAAGTCAAATAAAAAATAGTTTGCATATCACTGGTGACAGTTTATATTATACAATTCACCAATTAAATATGCGACTTTCACTGGAAAAACGAATCATTATAAACCCTAACTGAAAAAATAGTTCAACATTCTTTGTCATAGAAATTCCATGCTGACATTTTGTTATTGATACTTTCTTCCTGCACAGCATGGAATTTAAACTTTCAGAGTGTATGACTCATTGATTGATTGAATAAATGCCCCCCCCCCCGAAGATGTGCGTCTCATTTTGGGCAAAAGAAAAATACTAAATTTCCTGCATGCTAACTCTTTAATGAAACTGTTTCAAATATTAATCAAATTTCAGAAACAACAAGAAACCTTTTTTTCTCCAAGAAAAATAAAAGAAAAACACCTCGTATGAGGGAACTGGTCTCATGCAATTTGCAAACAATCAAACACAATTATAATGTCTTTTGAAGAAAGCAAAACAACACCAATAATAATGAGCCTATGTTCCTGTTTTACATGCAGTACATGCATGTACAGTGTTCAAGAGTATTCAACATGCATGTACAGTGCTCAAGAGTATTCAACATGCATGTACAGTGTTCAAGAGTATTCAACATGCATGTACAGTGTTCAAGAGCATTCAACATGCATGTACAGTGTTCAAGAGTATTCAACATGCATGTACAGTGTTCAAGAGCATTCAACATGCATGTACAGTGCTCAAGAGTATTCAACATGCATGTACAGTGTTCAAGAGTATTCAACATGCATGTACAGTGTTCAAGAGCATTCAACATGCATGTACAGTGTTCAAGAGCATTCAACATGCATGTACAGTGTTCAAGAGCATTCAACATGCATGTACAGTGTTCAAGAGCATTCAACATGCATGTACAGTGTTCAGGAGCATTCAACATGCATGCCTTGCCTAGGGATCGCCCTGACACCTTCCCTTAAAACTATCTTGACTTCATGACTTGCTACAGGACCAAAGGGCAAATTCACAAATAAGAATTTAATTATGTTCCTTTTAGTTTTTGCAGTACCACTAACTTGGAGACGACACCGTTGAAATCATTCATATATTTGTAATAAACCAATTACAATTACCAATTATCAGTTTGATTAAATGCATATCAGTGAACGCAGTAATCACAATATGAAATGTGTCAACAGATATGAAACCAAATGCTGATATGAAACCAAACAGATATGAAACCAAACGCTGATGCTCCATCAGACTCTGGCAAAAACCCGCCTATTCTAAATCATGTAGGCCTACTACTAGGTTTCTCCGTTGAAAAAGCCTCTTCTTGAGTCTAAAGTAATGTCCTGATTTGGCAGAGTGGCTCAGCAGAATTAAAGATTCAGCACTTAGCCCCGATACAAAAGGTCATTCAATAGGCTGACTCTCCGGGAATGAATGAGGAGAGATTTTATACCTCAGAAGTTCGTAGCAGTGCAGCGTTGGTACGGAACAAACTTCTAGCTGAGATACGACAAGGATTCAATCAATGACATTTATGCTGCTAGTACAGTATAGTTGAACTGAAGCAGCCATAATGACGCAATTCTCCTTTTATGAAACAAACTTTCCATTTACTGTGATGTATAGTTAATTTTGATCATTTTTCCTTTTGAAAGTACCATTTTTCTAAATTAGCAATGTTGAGACTAACCCACAAAAACAATGCCATCGCTGCTGTTCTGCAATTGCCATTTGCATAATAAGTTATTCTTCTGTCTACTGTAGCAAATCTGCATTTACCAGGCACCTGCTTCTCCATTATGGTAGAATACAGAAAATTACGGGAGCAATGAAAGCTAATTAAATACCTTTGGCTTCTCTACAGAAACATGGAGAAATGGCAATCTCAAGCAACCATACAATACACAGCTGCTCTTCATCTGTATCAGCTACACACAAGAGTGAACTAGAGGGTGTCTTGAATTGAAGAAGAAAAAGCAGCATAATTCTGATTCACTTAACCCCCCCACCCCTCACTTTATTTACAAACAGCAGCATTTCAAATGTTTGCAGTTTCTTGGACAAATGCTGAATGTGTATGTATAGTACCACCAGTCGGTGACGTCCTGCAGTTCGGGAGAGCCGAATTAGCGACTTTCAGAACAGGTTTTTACCAGTTAGCAAAATAATGGAAAGAAAATGACCATGATGCATGATGAAGCTCAGCCTGCTTGTGGGGCTGCGTGAAACTCTTAAATATATTTTAAAAACATGAACATAAAAGTGTTATTTGTATTCCGTTCTCACACGATTAGCCTGAACACAAGGTGGCACTGCAAATACTGTACCGGTTTAATTGGCACTGCATAGATTCTGTTGCGAACCGGACTCCTCCCCTGCCTTTCCAAAGACTGATAGATGTGGCCTTCATCAGGATCATCTGAGAGCACATTTCGCTCTAGCTCTTCCTCCTCCTCTTCATCAGGATTATCATACAATCCAACAGAATGTTCAGGTGAAGGCAAGTGTGGCCTGACACCCAGAGACTGGGACCGCCTCTCCCTGTGAGAAGATATGCAAGTGTTCAGACTTTTCATTCGTTTGATGTAAGGTAACGGTTTAAAAATCATTATTCATTCCACTATGACATCACTGTCCCCGTGTACACCTTGTGTACGTACTCACTTACCGTGTGAACTCAGCAGTGCTGGCACAGGGCTCCAGAGCAGCCCAGTTTTCAGAACGAGAGCATTCACTCTCGGAGTAAGACCTCTGTCGTGGTGGAGGGATGGCCACTGTGCGGCCAGTTAATGACGAGGATAGAATGGCAGCAGCCAAGGCAGATCTATGGCAGTCATTTTTAAGGAATACAATGAGTTATCAGTTAAAATGTCATGCTTGTGTTTGGTATAAAACCATTTTTTAACAATGATTAATGGTGACTGGTGACTTACTTCTTTTACTTCAACTTCAACAAAATCCATCTACATTAAAGCAAAAGCGTTCTACCTAGGTCTACTTAAGGGGGTGGGAAGGGGGAACTACAGTTTCTAAGGATCTCTATTCTTGCCCTATGTTTTTTTTTTAAACTTACGTGGATTGTATAGTGCCCGGTACTATGGCAACAGGATGAAAAAGTGCCACTTGTGAAAGGAAGAGAAGACATGATACAAAGCAACAGTTAAAGAGGGTGAAAACACCGGATACCTGGGTCTTTCTGGAGAGGGGTATGGGCTGCGGGGGGGAGGGGTGCGGGGGACTGCTGGTCTGGGGGCAATGGTGGCGGCAGGGACCAAGCCATGAGCTATGTGCTTCTAAACAAACCACACAGAACCTCATTAGTGAAAAGTTATGAATGGAAACATGCCGCAGTTCTGCTAATGAGGTTAGTTAACGTGACCATTTCAAAGTTACGTCGAAGACAGTGTGAGTACCGTTACCGTAGGGTTAACTCACGAGTCACGTGTCAAATGGAAAGAATGACGTAACCCCTCACATAAATTAGCGTCATAAAATATGCCGCCGGTAAATTAGGAGTCTAATAGGATGCAACAGGTAGTTAATCTGAAACTCTGTATCGGGTAAAACCAGACATTACTTTAGCTATCTATCACTAGGTAACTTATCTACTTAGCTACATTAATGTGTTAACTTTCTTTCACATCAAATGCAACACAAATCTTTGACGTACCTTTGAAATAAAAACACACGGTTCTAAGTTTTCAAACTTTAACTAGCAAGCTACAGTTCGCTCCGGGTTGCAATTTATACCTATGCTAACGTTAAGTTACTTTGACTGGTCATTTAATTTGCCATCTAGGTGGCGAACGTTAGCTAGCTATCGTTTCCTAATGCTGTGTTGCTACAACAAGCACTGTAACGTTAGCTAGCTAGTTTCTACAAGCAAGGTAGTTAGCTAAATGGCTACCTTTTGAAAAAGCTAGCTAACATTCAATTGCAGCTGACGTGTGTGCATTTAAGTTATTGAAAACTCACAAATGGCACTTTGTCATTTCTTCTGAAGCTGAATTTAGACATCATCCTTGCAAAGAATCTTCTTGGGTGAAATGGTTTTGTAATTATCTGAGCTAACGTTAGTTAATGTTTACTTGTATATTAACAATAGCAGTGTTCTGCTAAATGTGACATTGCCTATACTTTAAAAGGACCAGCATTCGCTTACAGTCCAAAATAATGAATGACCAGCTAGCTAAGATAGATATCTAACAAAACGAACTAGCTTGCTGCTACTTTTGGTCAAGCTTACAAATTTTAGTTTCTAGACGCCATCCGTTCATGTTCACCTTTTTACAACGGTCGATATGATTGGTTTAAATTCATGCAATAGACCAATCACTGCTTAGTTTTAAACCTCTTAGCAACGCCATTTGTTTGCCAACCATTCAAAATCTGCTGTAAATACGCTTCATTGGCTACAATCCATATGGTCCGTTCAATTGTCAGAAATATAGTTCAACATTTTGTGCACGTCTTGATGTTTTTATCCAACAGCAACTTGCTAGCTGACTTTAGTCAGCTACCTATAGCAATGTACTAATGGGACGCAGAAAAGACAATGAAGTCGTATGGGGCTTCAAAGGTAGTTATTAATGTATATATTAAAGTATATTTAAAGTTAGCTCGGCGTAGGTCGCATAACTCGCAACATAACGTTACAGTACCTAGCGAATGTAACTTCCAGTAGCTACCGAACTTAGTTACAGCTAAATTAGCAGTCTAATATAGCCAACTGCTTAAATTTTTTGGTTTCCGGATTGAAAAGTTGGATCGAAAACGGTCCCTTAGGAAACCAGATGTGTCCAAAATGGATAAACCATTGTACACTAAAGTTAGAGTAAAAAAATATTACCCGTATATGGATTGAGAACATGTCCAGCAGGGGGTCCTGTAACACCATTATTCCAACGTTGTCAGCGCAGAAGCTGAGTGGTCTTGTTTTCTCCACAGAACTGTGGTTTCCTCTTTGAATCAGGTGTTTGCTTATGGAATCAAAAAACGAGAAAGCAAGCAAGCAAGAAAAAACCCCCCGCAAAACTATGATACAAACTGCGTTACTGCAGATTATGTTGTCTGACACAGATACGGTCCTCGTTGCCCCCTCTGGTTTAAATGACCATAGTTCTAATTTAGAAACAAATGGGAAAATCCTTTATGTGCGACAAATAATTTTTGTAACTTTTTTTTTTGCCAATAATTGAATTTTTAAAATGCATTAGGTATCATGTAATGTATTTTTAAACTTTAACACATTTGTAACACAGATGAGCATTTGATTCAGCTACTTAATTTGTGATTATGATATTAAAACAATGGGTCAAATATTTAATCAGAAGACAGACTGGTACCATTTCGAAGAACTTGTAAATCTGGCTCACCATTGACCTGGTACACACTACACCAACTAAATAGCCTACTTCTCATGGGGTTAATTGCCAAACTTAAACATTGAAATGATTTGTATGTTTTAGTGTGCAATAATCAGTTATTGTCTTTCTGAGGACAACAAAGTTCCTTATTTATTTTATCAATTGGAAAATGTCTGTTTATTTATAGAATATCCAGAGAAAGTGTCCCCCCCCCCCCCCCCCCCCCCCCCAAGGAAATATATTTGAAAATGAATTTAGCATATATTTCAGTCCGTTTTCAATTGTAGCAAAGTAAAAAGAAATGTTGGCTGTGTTAGTATACTTTTGTTTATGTACGTTACGATGCAGCACAGGGCAGCAGAGATACAGAAGGCCATAGGAGGTCAGTTGCTGCTCTCCAGCACCCATTTGGAGAGAGTTAAAGGCAGCGCTGTGTGCCAGACTCTGAGCTTTCTCACTGTGTCGTCCATAAAGCCAGCCGCTCTGACATCACCGCTGGCTCTGAAAATCCCTCTCTTTAATGATCGAACCACACTGTCCAGCCCACAATAAGAAGTGCAATCTGCAAGCAATTTAAAATCCATTAGGTTTCTACAGGATGCACAAATGCTGTTTTTAACACTATTAGCATACAACTCTGGAGGGGCAGAATTTGAAGTGCTGTATTTTTTCTACAGAGGAAAATCCGTTGCTCTGTATACAGTAGAGCTTGACTGCTTTTCCATCAAACAATTCCAATTGCAAAAAAACAAAAAAAGGGCAGCCATGTGCTTTTCATTTCAGTTTGGCCTCTGTCTATAATGTCTTTTTTTCTGTTTTTTCTTTTTCTTTTTTTTTTTGCTTTCTAGACTGAGAATAACAGCAAGTCAGCAGTTTTTTAGGGCCGGAAACAATCCACAGTGGCTCTGCTTATTGGCTCCAAGACCTGGCAGTTGGAAAACCTCAGATATCACTTAGAAGCGAGGACACAGTTAATCTAAGATGGGATAATCAGACGGATGGCTTCATCTCTGTCATATGACATTCTTAGCCTTACACAATGTGGGCGGTGCAAGCAATTGTCTCTAAAAAATGGCATAGGACAGCTGGGTTTCCAGTGGGAATTGCTTTTATCGATCAGAAAAACTTTAAAGAAACTGAATGAAGGTCATTATACTGGAGAAAAATGAAACCTAATCCTGGACCCCTTCCTGACTGTCAGCAGCATGTAGGAGAAAACTCACAACCTACCTCCAGTTCTCCGGTTACAAAGGAGGACAAACCAGAGGATTTCAGAGACTACAAAATGTAACCCCGTCTGAAGAAAAGCTTGTGTATTTACTGTGCCTGGCCAAAGGAACAGTATGTGCAACAACACCTCCAGACCTGTGGTCTGGCCATTCACAAGCCGTGCTGACAGGATTGTTCAAATCGAACCCTGTGTCTGAGCAAGGCACCATTCACACGAATAAACTCACTAAAGTCAAGATCACATCTCTTAACATGGTAATTTCACTGAATTCTGTGACAACAGCTCATCCCGTTATTTCTAAGTCTAATTTGTTTACTGGCTGTGAAATAGATTAAAATAGCGGTCCCCCACTGAATGAATAAAGTGAATGGCTACCATTGTAATGTCTTCTTTGCTCCTGCCTGCTGATGTTATTGCTGGCAATAACTAAATAAAAATATGAAATTGTATTTGTGCCAATACAGCTTCTATTTCTGCAGACATTCACTATTGACTTAAATTCACTTAAAAATCAGGATGAGAAAACATCAAAGAATTGACGTGAGATATTTCTCATACATGTAATATTTTATTCAATAATTATGGTTTCAAAAACTAAAGAAACATCGACAAGCTAGTCACTTAGCAACCAAATCCAAAGAAGACACAGTATACCCGCTAAAAGAGGCACCACTAAACTAAATAAGAATGCTAATAATCCCATGGAAAACAACGATAATAGGTTTGTACTGTATTAAGTATAAACTGCAAAAAAAAAATCAAAAAGAAAACATTCAATTTACCATTTTTATTGAAATTTGCGTATGTGATTACATTTGAATTAAAGAAAGGAAGTTAAGACTCATTTTAATGGGATTTCCATCCATTGCTTCACGCTGTGACAGAGAAAAAGTGCTGACAAATTACTAAGCAGAGGTGAAGAAAGGACCCTCGACCAACGATTCTTTTTCTGAGCACCTACAAGTACGTGTGACAACCATACGGTCTTTATATGCAAAAACAGAAGTAGTAATACTTTATACAATGATTTGTTCCTACATTGACAAACTGATAAAATTTACCATAACAAAACATATAGACAAAAGAAAAATTTCATTCGACAATGGCACTTTGACAAAATTCCATCAGCAAGTAGGACACATACATTGGTACAGTTCTAGAGACAAAACATTTTATTTTTCAAATAGCTAGTTTATTTACTGGAATGTTTATTTGGTATACTCAATACACAGAACAGCAAAAAAAAAAAAAAGTAAACTATCAGTTTACAGATATTTTTTTCTTTCCAGATGTGAAGTAGACAAGAATGAATTAAAACGGGAAAACAATTTATAGTTTAAGAAAGCAATAACTTCAGTTCCGAAAGCAAACGTCAACACTGATTTTTACAAATGTCCCATTATACTAGAAAACAACTGTAAAACAGGAGATTAAAGGGTCTACCAACATACAGGAAAAAGTTACTTTTATTGGATATTTGTTTGACAATATCATGAATGTATGTACCTTATAAAACAGGACTGGATTTTGGACATTTAACAAAGGAACCAAAGTTTTCATTAGTATACCACAGAGAACCACAAAAAATGTACAGACACAAAATACTTAGATATTTTTATTAAACTACATAAAAAGCTAAATATGAGTACATTTATGGTTTTGTTTTTAAAGTCTTTTTTTGCATAAATTATTTGATTATCAAATGTTTGTAATAATCTACCTTGTAGACAAAAAATACTCTAACACTTCTGTGTTAGCAAAAGGTAAAAATCTTCACACGAGACAACAATTGTCTGTTTGTGCACTCTAATCTTGCAACCATTAACCTCAACTCAGGTTACACGTTTCTTCCCAGTGCCACCATACAGCTGGTATTGTTGGCAGAGTCCATTAAACGGTCAAAAACATCCCTTCTGTACGCACAATATCCTTCATTGACAGCAAATGTGACAGGAATTGTCAAGGTATTACAGGGGGTGTGTCAAGTGCTCTCTTATTCCCGTGTCTATTTTGGTGGTTTAAGCAACACAGAAACACACATTATATCTGCACTTTCTTTTCCATAGATCAAACCATTTCCTGCAAAAATGCAGGATCTTACTCAACATGATCTCCATTTCCCTACTGCAAGCGATTTTCCTTCATATACAACTTGCATCCTGTACTTAATACAGCATACAAAAAATTAAATAATAATGTCAGCAGCCTATGGGGTCAGATTACAACATATTATTCCAACAAAAATCATTTCCTTCACCTGCCCCTATACATATATTGCCAAAACAATAAAACAATATACATATTTTTTCCAGTTAGGGTACCTCCACCCTTGTAGTTAGTATATTGGTACCTCCTGTGTGATTAGATTATGTGTGTGATTATTCTCTGAAGTTGGTCATTGTTCAGATTGATACACATGAAAAAAACAAAAAAACATCATCGCCTCAATAAAGTAGATTTGTAATATACCTGTAGGACTTCACTAACCAGAATGTGGCGTAAGAGTGACGGGTTAAAAAAAAGACCGATATCAAGCTCTCCTACTGTGCAAAAGATAAACCTCCCCTTTTACCAATGTATTCTTAAAAAAGCAGCACGTGTCAACAGTAATGACAGAGAGAGAACAATTAGTACTCTTGTGTTCTCTTTTTTTTTTTTCTTTCTTCAAAATACATAATCTTGGTTGCTTAAATATATTAAAAAGGAATTCATGTACTGTATGTGCAATGCACCCACCTAAGAGGGTGGGGCCTAGTAAAGTGCGCTGTCATTGGCGGAGTTTGGGAAGGTGGGGCACTGCTTGTTCCAGGGCAAGTTGCCCGAATAGTCAGCGGTGGGTAGGCTGAGGGTGCTGGCGCTCTTGAGCTTGTTCTTCAGGCCCCAGTTGAGGAAAGACAATTTCTTGCTGACCTTCCTGGTCTTTATGCCCTTATCATTCTCATCAAAGTCCAGGCAGACCATAGAGTAGGTTTTTGGCAAGCCGCCGCAGTAGGTGGCACTCTTGGTGGGCTGTGGGATTTGGAAGAGAGGGAGAGAGTTTAATGACAGCAATTATGTTGAAGAACAGTGAAGCAAAAGCTGAGCTGCTTCTTTTTTTTACAGCGGCTCGGTACACGTTCGGTAAAAGGAAGGGCATTTCTAATCGGCGTCTGTGGGAATTGGCTGTCACAGGCAGAAAAAACAACGTGCGCACTCACACACCTGCTTTCTCAACACAGATTAAGAGAAGTCACATTCTCTTGGAGGTCAGCGTCAAGAGAAATGCAGCTGACAGACGTTCCTGTGTGAGATTTGACGCAACAATAACCGTGGAACACGGACCTTTCTGGGAATTTCACAGTCAAGGTAAGGTTACACAACATAGATCTGAACACAAAGGAGGTACTGGCTGCTCGCGGGGGTGGAAGGAGGGGCTTACCAAAGGGAGGCCGCTGTCCATCATGCTGACCACTCGAATGTCCACGCCCTCCTCATCCACATCCTTCAGGAGCCTCATCACCTCGCTCAGTCCCATCCACTTGCAGTCTGTTTCTCCAACAGCGACAATGTAGTCTCCTTCCTTTAGCCCATCCACCTGTTCACAGCAGGTAACAGTGATGGGATCAACCAGGGGTACACCGTCAGTCTCACACGGCAACAACACCAACGGGTAACTCACTATTACACATCAAATATTTACAGACAACAGCTTCTCTATAGATAAACACATTCAGTCGCATCTCATCTCATCTCTTTTCCGCTCAAGGCTTGTGTTAAGAAGTGTTATTTTTTTCTTCATGAAATTTTACTCTTCTGCAGAAACAGCAGTACAGTGAAATATAATCATGAAGATCTCTCACACAGATTTTCTAGTTGTTGTTGTTTAGTTTTAGTTTTTTTTAAAAAGGAGGAAATAACCTTCAATCATGGGCAGTGAAAGAGATTGTAGACAGACCTGCATAAATCATGGAAGTGCAATACACTGTGGGTTCACTGTGAGAAACTATTTTGGATTTTATCAACACAAATGGCTCTGCTGTTTATTCCATTGTTCTTGTTCTTTTTGAGAATTTAATGACAGTAGAGGTGAACGCTGGCCAAACAAGAAAACTGCAATTAAAGAGCTCACCAACAGTGAGAAAGATTGGGAACAGCCGTTATATAACCCCCCCAAATCCCTTTTTACATGCAGCCTGTTGGTTTTAATTAGGGTCTGGTCTTTGTTACGGGCTATTAATGGGCTTTTTTACTGAAAGGAACGCAGAAGCAAGGTTTTCAGAAGTTTAATTACACTGGCCATGGAAGTGGACCTCTACATATTTTCCTGCAAGCCACACCAGGGTATATGTTTCAGTCACCTCTTCCAAGATATGTTTTTGCTTTTTATAGGTCATAATAAAAAATAAAAAAAGACCAAGCAAAGTAAACAGAGAAACCATTTTTTTAACAGGGCTGTGTACAGCATAATAAATTCCCAAAAAAACTCAAAAAACTGTTTTCTACAGATGTTTCAGTAGAGCACGCAATTCCAGGATCTCTGATGGTAAAAATGGATGTATTTCTTGCACTGCCTGCTAAAGACAGGATAGCGTTTCCACACAAACCAAATGAAATGGTTTAAGAACCCCCCAAAAAAACAACAAAAACATCACAAAACAACACTATTTGGATTCAACACTACACTTCAGACCCTTGGACTGCCAGGTCTGGTGATTGTCCAGTTCTATCAGGTCATTGGTCTGCGATATTTTCACTCTTGATCTGAAGTCATGTAATAGTCGCATGTCTCTACAGTGAAGCTAAACTGCCTTGCAGGACTATATGCTCTTTAGCACACTGAAAAATCTAAAAAATAAGTATTTTAGTCTTATATTTAGACTTAATATCTTATTTCTATTACTTTTGTGCTAAATATGACAAAAATATTGCCAATGAGGTGAGACAATTTGACTCATCTCAAGATTTGCTAATGGAGTAAGAAAATGTCATGTAAAGCAAACAGTAAATTGAAATAAACCAACATATTCTACTTGAAATAAAAAAATAAAAAAATAATTTAAGTCTCATTGCAAGACTAAAACACTTGTTAAGACTTTTCTTTTTGCAGTGGGGGGCGGGAGAGGCACTGACCGCTGCTGTGCAGAGTGGATCCAGGGACTGGACCTGCACCGGCGCGTCTCCCTTCAGGGTAAAGCCCAAGTCCCGGTCCTCTGTACGCACACGCACCGTGCGAGGAGCGGTCCACCTCTGCTTGGCCGAGAACACAGAGAGCGGACCCTGGAAAGCAGAATCATAACCGTCACTATGGCAACTCGCTACGGAGACACGGTTTAGGCCTGGTACATACTCTACACAAGGAACGCGCACAACGACGCAAAGAGCAACGCAGGGGGCGTTTCTCGCGTTCTTGCGTAGCAAAATGTGCAGTCCAAATTTTGTAACGCGACGCAAACGTGTGGTGCAATTCCACACGTTTCCGTTAGAGGTGCTGAATGTAACTGCAGAATTGCAGACCACACACAAAGAAGTAATAATTTCCGATTTAAAGGGATAGTTCGGAATTTTGGACATAATGTCTCAATTACGACTTACCCATGATGTAGTTGATTGATGGAAACCATTTTCAGATAATTCCATGCTGTCCCTTCTTTTGGACATACACACATTGCTAATGCTAGCGCAACTCGTAGGAAAGTAGTAGCATCCACTACCAAACGCACTTAAACACTCCAAGGTGCACCCAAAGCAAATAAAATACGACGACAGTCTATCGGGGTTATTTTCAGTGATTATACCATAATTTTTCAAGTCAAACTATCGTTGAATCCTTTACTTTGTGCTCACCTAAATTCTCCGTGGAAGTACGGCGTTAGTTTAGTAGCTAGGTAACGTAAAGTAGCCTATTGGCCTATTGCCGGCCAAAAACAATATTGCGCATGTGAAAGAATCAGACTCGTAGTATTGTTAGCTAACGTTCAGGTAAGATGGTATTTCGGTGTGTATTTCAAGGTTGTTCAAATCATGCAAAAAAAAATGGGCACCACAAAGTTTTCACCGATTTCCAGTGGAAGATCAACAAAGAAAACAGCTGTGGCTTCTTGCTGCTTGCATGGATGTCACCATCCAGTGACCATTTCACGGAGGATGACTATGTGAAAATCAAAAAAGGACAGGCGGGACACCCTCTACTGAAGGAGACTGCTGTGCCATCACCTGTTTTTCTTCATGCACCGAAAACAACTGACGAGCAGGTAACTAATAAATGATTGCATGCGTGATCTATCTATTCAGCTAGCTAGCTAGCTAGTTGCCACGATTGGGAAGTCATGGAAGTGGTCAAACTTTTCCTGCAAATTGGTAGCCAGTGTGCTTGCTTGTATATGCTGTGTTATTCTGTAGCATGTTTGTGTTTAGCTGACGTGTTGTCTACCAAATATGTAACTTTACGGCAAAACGGATTGTGTCGGCAACTGTGGAGTACAGCAGATAGCCTACAGGCAGATACCCTGGCTAATCTACAGCTAGCTCCGCCGCCGTACTTCCACTGAGAATTTAGGTGAGCACGAAGTAAAGGATTCAACGATAGTTTGACTTGAAAAATGATGGTATAATCACTGAAAATAACCCCGATAGACTGTCGTCGTATTTTATTTGCTTTGGGTGTACCTTGGAGTGTTTAAGTGCGTTTGGTAGTGGATGCTACTACTTTCCTACGAGTTGCACTATGTCCAAAAGAAGGGACAGCATGGAATTATCTGAAAATGGTTTCCATCAATCAACTACATCATGGGTAAGTCGTAATTGAGACATTATGTCCAAAATTCCGAACTATCCCTTTAAGGTTACTTGCTCCAACCAGATTAGCCTAGGCTGCCAACTAGCGGACAGGGCGAAAAGAAGCCGGTAAATGCGCGTATAGTATGTAAGCAAAGACCTCGCGTATGTCCCGAATATGCGTTGGCGTTCATGTTCCTTGCGTAGAGTATGTACCAAGCCTTAGGAAATGGCCGAGGAGGCGCGCTGATATTAAACGGAAACACCAACCACCCAGTCAGGTCCTTTTTAACCAATCATTTTCACTCGAGCACCAACCTTAAACATTTTTAAAAAATGAAAACAGTCCATATTTTGTAATGGAAATTCCAGCTTGAGCAGTATTGATTATGAAGGCTGTGACTAAGGGGAATAAAATGTTATGAGCAATTCAGTATTGTTTCAGTGTAACCTGTAGATGCTCTTCAATGACTGGATACACTTGTCTTGCGGCTAAAACACACATATCCTGTTAGTGCACTCAGAGGATAGCTGGCTTGGGTCCCCTGAGGCATCTCTGCCATGATTGCCTAAATTAATGCGCATAGACGGTCTGACTCGATGAAACAAACATGGACAACGATGATTTTTATTTGATTTCATTATGAGATATGGGAGGCAAGCACAGAGGCTGAAGCATTATAGGAGGAAGAAAAATTACTTGGGGAGAAACAAACTATTTTTGTCAAGTGTAGGCTAGTTATAGCTTGACTATGTTTAACCATAGTTAAATTTTTTAGCTTGGCCTGTTTTGAATATAATTCAATGGTTGGCTAGCTAGCTAGCTATCTGTGATAACAAATACGCTGTGAGACTATTTTGCCCAAAAACAAAACAGCCGTTGTATGTAAGCAATAATGACCAAGGAGCTGGGCATTATGCAGTTTGAATGCCTGATGTGGAGGTAGTAAATTGGCCAGCACAAGGTCATTATTGTATTTCTACCATAATTACCAACAATGATTACATGTAGTTACATTTATATTTATAGATTTTTATCGACTTAATCAGCTGAAATTGAAATACCCTTTTGGCATGTTGTTTTTGCGTTGTCAAGAAAAACTCTGGTTGATAGTTCTATTTGGACCAAAAACCTCTCGTCAGTCTGCATGTTGTTAGGCCTATTAGGTGAATTTGTCCTGTTACGTTAGTAGCCCATTTACAAACTGAATGAATACTGCACCTCTAATCACAAAAATGTTCTGCTCGATTAAAGTTGTTGTAGCTAAGATATTTGCTGAATACAAACTTTTTAATCTGCAGATTTAAATGTTATTTACCGGTTTTATAAATCTGCTGTAAACTCTATGGTTAGTAGCCTATTCAAAGAGACTAAACTATGGCTCGCAGTAGATAATAAAAAGAAAATACAAAAAAAAAAAAAGATAAAACATTGCACCTATAAACACCAAACTATAGGTTTGGTGTAAAACACCAAATAATTAAATGTATTAAATGTATTTATTTATTCCACTTATTTTCTTGAACGTTTTGTTCTCTGAATTAACCGGTCATGCTTGAGTGCTGTGTCGATATGATCATATGACCTTGACAGTGGTGTTGTAAGGAATTGCCACCAGACAAGACACCAACAAGAACAAGAAGAAGAGTGTACTTTTAAACAAACAGATTTTATTTTAAGCAACTTTTAATGGTTTATATAATTGTAGTTGAATTGCACATTTTCATTTCAAATTTGACATTGTGAATGGTACTGGAACTTATTTAGAATCGTTGCTGCGCATTCATTTAGAGCGGTGATTAAAATGTTGCCAGCGCTACTTCATTGCCGGGCGTTTATGGAAAAATAATGCCCACCTCCCAGCCAATCAGAATTGAGTATTGACCCAGAGCATGGTATAAAAGTAGGATTATGACCTCGGGGCGGGGCATTACGCAGTTTGTTCCCCCTTCGCTGAGCATTCAAACTGCGTATTGCCCAACCCGAGGTCATTATCCCTTACTTAACATTGTTACCGGTGGCTGGCATCACAATTGCCTCCTTTCTATACTTATATAGCTATACTAGGAACCATAATTACACACAGAGAAATTCAGGAAACAGTTGACTGTTGAGTAACTTCAGAAAAAGTGAAGATCCTTGCTGTAAGTGTCAGCCCATACAATATGGAGCGGTAACCATAACTTTTTAGAAAAATAAATTATACTATGAATCTATGCCAAAACCAGTTTACTTACACAAAGGGCATTAATTAAAATTCACAATTTTAATTGATGCTCTTATTGTGTTGTTTTGTAATTATATAAATTCAAAGGATGGCACTCGCATACTTCAGATATCAAGAGCAACCACACATTTTTAAAGCTGCCTTTCCCTTGGTTAATCATGTTAGCAATGCAACACACTGTATGCAGTATTCAAAAACAGCACAGACGTTCCTGGTTATGCTTTTGTCTTTTTTGTTTTTTTATTACATGATGTGGATCTATAGTACACATCTCAGTGCTGTTTTTAAATAATGCATTTTTATCGTACATGGAAAAAAAAGAGGACTGTTATTGGCAGGAATTAGTAACCCACATACCAGCTTGTGGAAAAAGTCTTTGACTTTCACCTTGGTTGATCCCGGCATTTCCATTTCTGCTCTGTGTTCTGTTTTAGCTGAGGAGATAAAATCAACGTTATCCCGATTCTTTACAAAACAGATAGAATTTTGTCATCCACGGCAATGATGCGAAGAGAGACAATTTGCCGTTTACCTTTGCTGTTTACCAACAGAACAATGCATTTAATCAAATTTCATCTTTGAAAAAAAAACTTCAATTCTAGTCGATTATTAAATTTATCGACCGTGTCCAAGCTCACTGCACGTGACCGTGTCTCAAAACAGAGGCGTTGATTTAATTCACTGTGCCGTCCACTCACAGATGATGTTGGGAGCCTCCAGGTAGTCGGTGAACTCGTCCTCGGCCTCGTTGTCGGTCAGCTTGCCGAGCGAGCGCTTGTGGCTGGCCTGCAGGATGTCACGCAGGACCTCCAGCTTGCGGAGGTGACGACACAGGCCGTGAACGCGGAGGGCCTCCTCGTGGCTCATGACGGCCTTCCGCAGGTGAGCCTTACCTGTGGGTGCGCCACACGCGGTTCAGCGGGTAAGTGTCGGCGCTCTCCAAACACACACATTTCAAAGCCAGTTTTTTACAACTAAATGTACTGCACAATTGTTGAAGTCTTGTAATGAGAAATTTAATTTATTTAATTTATCTCGAGTAGAAAATATTAGCTTGTCTCGAGTTAAGTTTTTGCGTGTCAAGTAAAAATTGTATTAGCCCATTGGCAGATCTTGAAGTGAGTCAAAACTCTCACACCTCACCTTTTGGCTTATTTAGCAAAAACGTAATAGAAATAAGATTTTAAGTCCAAATATAATGCAAAAATACTTAAGATTGAATAATCTTTTTGATTTTTGCAGTGTAACTGTATCGTTTAAAAAAAAATGCAACCTGATTAACAATGAACAAAAACCCACTTGCTCGTTTTTAACAGCCTCTCATCCTATATTTTTCCTGTTTATTCGCTAATTTGGAATGCCCAATCTCAACTGTAAACCCGTCCAATGGTGCAGAATGAGGCTGAGCTCACCGATGCGACGGCGGTGTTCTTTGTTCCTGAGGATGTCAAGAGGAGAGTAGCCATCGGGCATGCCGTCGTACAGCTGGGACAGGGCCTTCTCCTGCTGGTCCTCGTCGTCCCCGTGGTTCACTAAACAAACGCACGATCAGGGAACAGGTCAACACAAACAAAGACCCGATTATCCCACTCTTTTATCAAAACCCCCACAGGCTTTTCCTTACAAAAATGTAGGCCGCCCAGCAAATTTGCGGCAAACCTTCGGCATTGTTGCCACAGGTTTGCGGCAACTTCGTCAAGCTCATATTTTCACATGCAAATTAGCTTTGTGGGAACTGCCATTCACTTCTGGCAAAGTTTTTAGTTGGCTACTACTGGCAAACTCTGACAAACCTCTGGCAACATTTTGTGGAAAAGAATTTAGTTCGCAGCAAATGCGCTACATATTAGCTGCAAGTTTGCAGCAAACTATCCAGTTTTGTAAGGGTTGTGGTAACGTCGCATCAGCCTGATGGTGTAAGTCTGTCACATTGCAAGAGCACCCAGTGCAGTAGAGTGTCACAGTGTCCACAGGATTTAAATGCCCTTTACTGTGAAATGCCTCATTGTATGACTCTGGTGCACGGTGACATTTATACAGCATAAGGCCTGTTTCCACATAGGTGGTACCAAGTAACTGAGCAGGTGGTAAGAGTCTAAGGTTTCCACATCCATCTACCGCATCGCTCTGGTCAGATTTTTAATGGCTTAATTACAGACACAGGCAGCTACACCATTTGAGAGTGAAAGACTTGCTTGTTGGAGCTACACTATAGCGTTACATAACTGTGGTCTCATTGGCAAAGGCACAGTTTCTGGCTCTTTCTGACTTTTCTGTTCCTTATATCTTGAAAGTGTTCTAACAGTCACAGAAAGATGACACTTCCTTCCTTTAAATAATTGACAATTGATAATCAATCATGGGAAAACTTTCCTTCTGGGCATAAGCCACACTGGAAGCAAAAGAGCACAAAAATAAAACTACTTTTACTTCAGACTATGAAATGCTGGAGATATTCCTAAACCACAATGACTTCATAATTGGCCAATGGCTGAACAGCTTTCTCAGAGGGTTATGAGTTTCACAGAGATTCATGAGTTTTCCCCATCACTTACACTCATGGTCGAGGAGTGCTGTTGCCACAAAGTAGTGGGCAAATGAGCAGTAGTGGTTGGTCTTCACCTGCGCCATGGTGGACCAGAAGAAAGGGACGTTGTCTTTGATTGGGGTCTGGATCATAGACTGGTGGACGAGATCATACGCGTCTCCAACCTGCGGAGGTTCACATTTCAGAGAGACACTTACATTAAGGTTTCATTAAAAGGGCAAGAAGGCAAGAATAGATGTACAACTAATTTAATTCATGAACGTACAGCTGCGATCGCAGCACATCCTGCACCCGGAGGTAACCGTGTAGCCACGGAGTTGGATGTTCGCTTTTCACTTTTAACATCAGCCATTTCATATGATCAAAACACACAGGTATGAAATGGTGCAAAATATGTTATGTTCCATATGGTGCAAGCGATGAAATTTGGGCTATTTGGGAAATTTGGGATGCCGAGCATGACTGCCGTCAACAAGTCCCGATACACTGAACGCAGCCAAGTATCTCAATGAGGAAACATTGGTGTTTAATGGCAGTCTGGTCAAACAGGTCCACCAGGTTACTGGCGGTAGAGGAGACGCTAAAGGTTGCTTCCCCGAGGGTTTTGGGAGTCCGTACCTTGGCGGCCTCCTGGGCCATCCTGAGGAGGGAGAGGTACTCGTTACGGATGCCACGCAGGGCGATCTTCTCAAACAGACACTCCTGGGACTGAGCCAGCATCATCTTGATTAGCATGCTAAGCATGGCCGGGCTCATGTCATAGCTGGGAGTATGAGTGAATGTCTCCTTCAAGTGGTTCAAGACCCCTGTGGAACCACACACACACACACACACACACACACACACAATCTCAGTGAGTATTGGAACTGGAAATCTTCTCTCTCTACATTCACCATTTTTACAACAAAGCTTTGATAACAGACACATTTTCTTAGAATTTGCAGGTTCTTATGCTGATGATATTCATTCTTCCTGGAAAAATGCCATCTCACTCTCAGCCGAGTTTGTTTAGGTTGTGAAGCAGAAAGCTCCTAAGCCATATCAGATCCGCAGCCCGACATGAAGCAACCACACAAACACACACAGAGCTAAGTTTTACAAGAAGAACAATACTGAATGGAAACATAAGACACCTGCACCATAAGGGAGACAATCACATCAGGTAATGTAATAAATATGGGTAAATACTGTACTTCTCTGTCTAATGTTTTTGTTTACTGGAACATTTCTATAATTCCTATAACTACACAATCTTACTGAAAGCCATTGTTGAGATCATATACGCCTACACACAAACACACATATTATTTCTGTCATGTTTCAATTATACAACAGAATAATGAATGAAGAATGAATAAGCAGAGTAGAGACTTCCTTGCAATTATCATGTCATATTTTATGATGCAGTGCAATCATTCTTTTGTGAGTTGTCAACCCTTGGTTAAAAAAAACTGGTTCATATGGGGATTATATAAATTTTTCCTGGAAAAATGCCATCTAACTTTCAGCAAAGTGGAGAAGTTTATTTAGGTTGTTAAGCAGGAAGCTCCGAAGCTATGTCAGATCCGCAGTGTGACATGAAGCAAAAAACCAGCCTTCCCCCAACCCCGTAACCATGACGAAGCAAAAGCTAAACACAAGAGAGCTGGAAGGGTGAGCCATTCAAATTCAGTTCAGACCTGAGAAACTAACGAAAACACACCTGCACTTGCAGAATTCGCCATGGGAGATATAGATTTTTTTCAGGGTGAATACAAAGTACAAAAACATTCAAGGGAGCGGATTACTTTAAATTAAAAGCGTTTAATTTAATTGAAATTATCCTTGTGAAGTCACTGTCTGGTTTATATTTTAAAAAGGCAATGGACTTCACTAAAACTTGCTGTTCAAATACTCCCTCTACGTTGGGCGCTGAGAAAGGAACAGATGTTACATTATTTACCGTGGTGACATTTTATTAACCATTAACCTGCAATCCCTTCTATTGCCCTGTCAGTAAACAATCCAGTTCTAGGAAAAAAAAAAAAAAAAAACGGCTTCAGCATTATACTGTTTAAAACAACAAACTGATCAACAATGGCCAAAAACAACTGCATTTCAGATAGGCTACATAAAGAAAGAAATTAAAGTAACTTTGTTATTGCGTGCAACTGTAGCTTCAAGGTACGCTGAAGTACAGAATACACCATTTACCTTTCCTCAAAACTTAAACACTACAGCTTGGTGATCGATGATTCACACAGAAATCTTTTAATCAAAAGTTAACCACTTTTCACGTAACAATATTATCCGACTCAAAGTCCAGGACGGCTTTCCAAGCCCCACAAACAGAAAAAGCAGAAGTGCTGTCTGCAATTCCACTGAGTCTACCGGCACGTTCTCTCCCCTTCACACACCTGCTGCTTTCTGGAAGGCAGTGATGGTGTCCTCGAGCCCGGTCCGTGTCTGCCGGTTGCAGCGGGTTCCGATCTGAGTGTACAGAGCGGCCATGTTGAAAAGCATGCTGGCCCTCTCCAGTGAGATGTTCTGCTGACACACGGGTACGCCGGTGAAGGAGTCATACCTGCGAGAACAGACGCAGACGCAACAAGAGATTAAAGGCTTGGAAAAAAAGGACTTGGTCGAACCCCACCCTGTCCCAGATCTCCCCATTCAGCCCAGAGCTTGTGACAGAATATGTACCAGGTAAAGAAGAGTCCGATCTGACGGGTGGGAGAGAAGAACCGGTTCTCCAGCAGGGACAGGTGGCTAAAATAGCTGGACAGCAGCTCAATTCCGGCATCACTGCGGCTGGGAGTGCGGCAGGCCTGTGTACACACACACAAACCTAAGGTTTACAACCATACTGAACCGAAATATGACACCTGCACATTAAGGGAGACAATTGCATGAGATAATAAAATAGATATGGGTATATACTGTAATGCTGCTTTAAACCTTTGCTGCTTTAAACTACGAAACTATCCTGCGATCACGCGCTGTACCTGTCGCAGGTCCATAAGATCAGCAATCTCATCTTCGAAGTTGGAGCCGTCTTCACTGTAATGTTCCAGGATGAAGTCCTGTCACAGGAAGAGATTGAAAAATCAGGGAGGGAGCTCAGCTGTGACAGTGGTATTCAAAAACAGCCGAAACTCCACCAGCTTTTATTTAAAAAAACAACTGAAATTCCATTCAACTCCACCAGCTTTTATTTCAAAAAGCAACTGAAATTCCACTGAACTCCACCAGCTTTTATTTTGACTTTAGTCTGGAAGGATGGACGGCAGATGTTATTTTCTTCACAGAAAAATGGGCCTTGCTCAGTAAAAGCCTTCACCTTAACTGCCAACCGATATGCCTCAAGCTACGCTCAATGTTTCTGAAACGCCAACTATAGGACATTGCTGGCACAGGAGAAAAATTCTACCATGTCATTAAACACATGGTAATGACAGGTTGGGCGTAGGGCAAACATAACCTACAATTCTCTTGTACAGTATTTGCACAGTGAAACCAGGACAAGAGGAAGGAGGAGCAACAGGGAATCTCTGTTACGTGCCTCCATTTAGATTTCAAAACAAAACCAGTATATCTGCATGGCATCCCTTAGAATCATTTCCTTTAAACATTTTTACTTGATAAAGGCACAAAATACTTTGAGAGATACCGTGTGCGGACAAGTTGATTAAATATGTCCATTATAAAAGTCTGAAATAATGCTACAATTGAAGCGTTACGATGAAAACAAGAGTTAAACTGTGTTAAACTGGTACCTTTAAAGGAACTGAGAAGTCCACATCTTTGGTCTCTTTCAGTCCCAAGGGAATCAAGGGGATGTTTGACATCTCTCTGCACAGACAGAAGGTGTACAGTGTACAAACAGTTGTGTACAATCAAATAACACTGCAGTTGGAGAAGGACACATATAAACACTGTATGACTGATATAATGAAAGATAACCATCAGGAACTCCCTCTGTAGACAAGGCAGTTTTTCATGCAGATACATTAACCTCACGCCTTTACCTGATCAAATATTGTACTAGCCAAAGTGTATATAGACCCACCCTGAAACCACTTAAGCTGTCTTTTGTGTGCAATGAGAAAATTATTATTATTATTATTATTTTATTTTTTTAGCCAACTGGGCTCAGAGAACAGAATATATACACAACTAGAACACCAAACAGAATTATGTGTGAAGAACCATGCACAATATCATCCAATATTCTCAGCAATCATCCTCACTAGGCCACAAGAACCTTGCAATAAAGATACATTGAATGTGGCCACACCGTTATGGATTATGGAATGCATACCAGAACTGACAGCCTGTTATCACTCGAGTAGTCTAGGGCTGCTGGGAGGGGTGGGAGGTGGTGCCTTGCTGACAGACGTAAAACAGGTACATTTCCTTATCAGGTATAACGGGATACAATCACCTTATTAGGAGAGATTCCAGACAAGGAGGATTTCTGATATCTCCCTCAGTAATTCACTATATTTATCATGTGTGAATACAGCTTGACACCCCATTTAGGCATCTGGGTTATAATAGGTAAGAGTGGATACGAGGATTTGGCCATTTCACTGGCACTGTTTATCCAAGTGTCTAGATAAAAGCAGTGTACGTTAACCTTTAACCTCTCCTTTCCAGGGTGGCTACCAGCTATTACAGACACGTTCACATCTTTGGTTTAAAAAGGAAAACCAAAAAACTTCCAGTACACTGTTGACATGCGGCTTCACATATTTGCTTTGTTTAAAGTGAGTCTCCCTCTCCTACCAGATCCAAAGTAGTAATTGTTCAACCATCAATAGTGGTCATTTTCTAATCAGTATATAGACTATGTAATTTTATCTTCCACTTACTAATCAGTCAGTTCTCCTTATTGTAAATGAGAGACTGGTGTGTAGTGAAAAACAATTATGCACAGAACTGCAGAAGGATACACAGTACACTCTTACACAAGAGTACAAACGATAATTCTATCCATCATAGAAGGTCTCTAACCTGGGAACCAATGGCATGTCTTTTTTATTTATTTTTTATTTGATAAATTTGCCACCCAACACGGAGCTGAGCATATCATATTCCCACCCCAATTTGGAAGGGCCAATCGCCTGCAACCGCAGCCACATACATGGCACGAACCCCACTGCCGATTCGAGAGTGTAGACATCCACGGCTCTACTCCGAAACGCGTCACGTGGTGTCCCCAGCTACTTCTTCTCACACCGTAGACTACAGCTGAGCTCTCACAGAGCAGAGTCGGACTGCAACCTACGGGCACCCGATCGACCAGCAGGGGTCGCTAGATATGAAAACACACGGATCCCTCCCATTCCGTGGGCGACACAATCGCCAATCCGTGTCTCCCTATGGAGTTACCGGCCACGGTCGGCACCGGCACGGTCCGGATTCGATCCGAGGCCGTGAGGTTCATCCGTGCACCGCAGCGTGGCGCCTTAACCGAGTGAGCCATCCAGCAGCCCCACCAATGGCGTGTCTCCGTTGGGTTACAACCTCAGGAACCTTAAGGCACCACAGAGGTATTCAATCTCTGCTCAGACCAGGGGTCATGTGACGTGATGATGTATGAGCAGCAGAATAAAGAAACTACTTCTTCAATACTTCAGTCATCAATGAGAGCACTGTTCAATTTCTGCCATCCTTTAAACTGAGGTCTCGCATTTCATCCATCTAGTCCCAAGAAGCAATAAAATATTTAAAAAAACATGAGACTTGAAGGTAAGCCAATGAGAGATCAGACTAAAAGCAGACCTGATTGAGAGCTTTGGGGGGACATTTCCATCAGTGAGAGTGAGCCTAGATGGAATCAGTGCTGCCTCTATGAGAGTAGCTACTTTGGCTCCAGTGCTAATTAACTACCGACATGCTAAGTGCTTCTCCACATGGGTTCTCAGTTAAGAATAAATAAAGCCATTTAATCCATTATTCATTCTTCCATTATTTAGCGAGTATAACGCAAGCACTTTTAGCATGGCATTTTAGTGGCAGTGTATTTACACTCATCGCACCATTTGCTGATTGAGGCAGTTGCGTTTGTGCTGTCTGGTAACAGGGGGTGGAGCCCAGTTTGGTAGATGGCCACTGCAGCCATATTGCAGTGCTGTGGTGCATGACCTCATAAAACCAGTCTAAGCCTGTCTGCTGAAGTATGTTTACAGTATAAGAAGACGCCAACCGATACTGAGCAAAACGGGCAATGCAGTGAAATCAGAGCACGTTTATTGTTCTATAGTCCTTCTGCAAACTACAGAGGTGGGGTAATATTTCATACAAGGAAAATGAAGGTGCCAAACATGTGATCCATTACCATGGCGACACAAAAACACATTGTTCTACATGAATGCTCAACTCTGTTCCCTCTCACCTGTATCACAAGGGAAAGAAATCTTGATTTGGTACTCCCACACATCAACACAAAAGGTAGCCATGCGATTGGCCCATTCAGTAAACATCACATTCAGACACTGCCCTGAGCGCTGTTGAATGTCATCGCAAGGGTCATAATGGTAGATGCTTGAGACGAAATGGGATCCATCCATGTGCTCTGCAATGGACTAATCCAGACTGCTGTATAGGGTCACCACCTTCTCTCCCTTTGTGGGGGAAGGGCTCTGCATGGGGTGGGGGTGGTGGGGTTAGGGCCATTTCACACACCCAGACTCAACCCCAAGGTCGTGCTCTATTGTAAATCTCACTTCTAGAGCAAACAAGGCTTCGACAGTTTCAACCTGTTGCTGCTGTTGACGGAGTTCGTCCTTCACTAGACAAGATGTTTAATAAAAACATCGGGCTCGGTTCAAATATCTGCAGAGCAGGTGAGCTGCAACATTCTGCCAAAATCTTTCTGGATGCCTTTCCCTCTCCAAGCACACACAGCCAGAGCTTGCACAAAGCGGAGTTTATTCTGCCCATTTCTACTGCGTTTAACCCCTTAAGGACAGAAATATGTGATTAGAATGTTCTTAACTGAACATTCTAATGCTGATGTAACAATCACTACTGGTAAATGAAAGCAATGGAGTTCTAGAACCATGACTTGAAAAAGCATTCCAAAAAACCTACTCATCAAAGCGTTAAATAAGACACTGAACAGGGAAAGAACGGGAGGAAGACACCTCGCAGCACCTAGACCTGCAGGTGCCCAAACGACCGACGCGGATTGCGAGAGACGTGGACCCCCGCCGACTGAGCGCTCCAAACATTGGGTGAAGCTACCACCAATTATGCGTCACCCTACGAGGCCGCTGGCCACAATGAGCACTGGCACATTTGGGATTGGACCCTGGACTGTGGGGCCCATGCCACGCACTAGAAAAAGAAGGGTGTCTTAACCGGCCGAGCCACCCAACAGCCCCCAGAAATAATATTGCTAAACAGCCGCTTAATGGCTTTGAAGATGCACTGCCCTCATGGTCCAAGCATGTGCAGCCCTGACCTGGCCCGGCGTGCCTGTTGCCATGGGAACAGGGCCCATGCCCTGGCATCACCGTCCACCACCGCCTGACCACTAATCATTCTTTTCATGGCGGTTGCCGGGGGAGACGTGGCATATTTTCCTGCAGAGTGCTGTAGTGAATGCAAATGCGCGTGCGCGCGCGTGCTGAAGTGGAATCTCTCTGAAAGAACCGCTTGAATGTGAAGCACTGATGATTTCCCCCCCGAAATCTGGTCTTTAACAGCGACTGATCCAGCGCACAGATCCCTTCACTGCTGACATTCCCAACAACAACAAAAAATTTACCTTTACCAAATCTTTTTCCAATCATAAATATCCCAAATAAAAGCCCAGCATGAATACAGTACCTGAAATGATTCAGTACGTACCTTAATTTAATATTTCAGAGAAATCAGAACAAGCATAAACAGTTTTCATCCCCCATAAAAGCATATAACTGAAGTTCACCGTCATTGTTAGTGTCTGCCGAACACGCTTTACGTAACAGTACTTTGACCTTTAGGGACACTACACTAAACTCCGTTCGAAAAAAGGATATATGCAACAACCTTGCTATTTTTGCGTCCTTGTTTTGGATACACATGCATTCAGAGGCGACGGGTGAGATGCAATATTTCCCCTACCACGTCCCCATGGCAGATTACAGAGAGCACACTTCCTTGTAGCCAAATGTATTGACTTCCTTCAGAAGAGCTGAATTGAGGTTATCTGCAGTGAGAGATCTGCGAGCCTCAAACTGGTCATTCTGGTTCTCTCCGCCAGAATCCCATATTGCACTGCCTGTAGTGTTTGTTTATTTTCTCGCACAGGGACTTTAGGAGCCGTGGCAGAGCGTGTCAATCTAATCACGGCTTGTCAGCCTGCTCAGCCTCCTTGGCATTTTGAGAGGGTGCGTGTTTATTACTGCAAGGGATTGGCTCTTTGAACGAACGCCAGCTTCGCTGCAGATGTGTGGATGAGTGATAAAAGAAAAGAAAATTACAAGTATCTGACAGGACTACTTCCAAGCTCCAGATGCTTTGCGTCCTTCGTTGTTTATGTGAATGTACGTATTTGTTTGTGAAAGACTGTTCCTGCACCCTGTGCTTGTGTACGTATTTGTTTGTGAAAGACTGTTCCTGCACCCTGTGCTTGTGTACGTATTTGTTTGTGAAAGACTGTTCCTGCACCCAGTGCTTGTTGTGCAGTTGGACTCTGAAAGCGATAAATAGAAAATGGCTCTATATTTTAGTCTTTTCAAAGCCCTATTAAACACCACGTCTGCGTTTGAGCTGCTTTACACTGTTAAAATATAACATCTTTTGTCAATTTCACGGAAGTATCATTGGAATGAGCAGAATAAACAAATGATTCTGTGTTTTGCACTGAAATAGAGAATTGATTTAATAAGAGTATGTACGTGCGTATCACTTTTGAAAATCATGCTGTAGACAGTATCTAAAACTAACTAAAATTGTAAAAACATTTATGTAATAATTATGAGTCATAATTTGATGGCTTCTTCCTATGCTAATGACACTGTCACAAGTGAATCGCGCATGGCAGTGAAAAGCTCCTCCATCCTCCACACTGTCAAGCTTTTCACACAAACATACGCCATTTTATAACTTCTACCCTCACCCACACTATTAAAAGCACACAAATGTAGATTCTTCAGGGGGCCTAATGGAGGAATGCATTAATGAAGGGTTGGGTGGCTAAGAAGGTAAAAGGGAGGTAATGGGTGCGTGTGTAAGTATGCGTGTGTGTGGGCGAGTGTGTGTGTAGGTGTGGGTATGTGTGGGTGTGTGTGTTGTCGGCGAGTGTGTGGGTATGTGTGTGAGTGTGTGTGTAACTGTGTATAGGGTTACTCACTGAGGATCCTGATACACTTCCACAGAGCTGTTGAGTCCCTCTAGTTGTTCCGTGAGCAGCTGCAGGTTTGAATTCACGTAGCTCAGCTCCAGCAGCACCATCTCACGCACTTTGTTGTTGGAGGTTGCCCTGGAAACCAGGAGAGAGGGAGGGGGGGGGGGGGGAGAAAGATTGATTGTTACGTGCGTTCATGTTCCAAAGTATTTCTGTACACTTATTTATTTACAAGTCTATTGAATAGAGAGAGAGAGAGAGAGAGAGAGAGAGACACTGGGAGAGCGCAAAAAGAGCGAGAGAGTGAGCGAGAGAGAGAGAGAGAGAGAGAGGATTTTTTAGCGGCCACAGTGGCCATAATTCCTGGATCTAGTTCCTCACGGGGCTTGATAGATGGTTTAGCACTGTCAAAGCTGAAAGGAAACAGCCCTCCGGCCCTCACAACTGATAAAGAAAATAAATGGCATGCCCCCATCAGCTCTTGTGGGGAGCAGGAGATTCAGTCAAACTCTGGCACTCATTCAAAGGAAACCAAGGCTTCTCCTCTGAGATTAATCACTCAGGGGGAAAGTATTTTGTTGGATGTACGAAACAAAATGTATAAAACAGGCTTTCAAAGGTAATCTGCTTGGTACTTCAAGGTACTGTAATTAGCTTCTTTCATTTCCCCCATGTTGTTCCATATTATTGGTAAAATTGGTAATCTTACAGCCACAGTTAGCACTGGCTAGCAACTGGACACACCATTCAGAAGCAGCACAGGTTTTAATTTTTTTAATGCATATTAAATTGTTCATGTGAACAAGTGACAGCATTTCAAGCTCATATTTAAATATAACAGACAAAAGTAAGGTGGAGGTGTAAAATGGCCCTGGTGTACCTTATCTTCAGCCCCAGAAATTGTGTCAAGGTTCTGTTCCTGTTGAACTGATATGCTAATTGGTTAGCACGCCAGTGGTGTTTGAGCAATTTCGCTCTCAAACTGAGGAGCCCATGTTTACATTCCCATCAATGGGGAGGAGCACCGATTGGATGAGGCATTTTGTGGGTGGGGCCTTTCATTGTTCATGGTGCCTGGGCTGATAAGCAGAAGTTCGTTTGTCAGAGCAACAGCAACCATTTCCGCATGTTGTCACCGTGGCAGCAAGTGTCAAGATATCTACTGCGTGTTGGTGTGTAGGGAGTGCTACAGTAGTGATAAGATGGCCATTGTGCAGCCTGGAGCCTACGCAGAGCGATGCTAACGTTTATATTACGACAGATGAGAACACTTATAGCCATCACATTATGCAGCTAATGAGAGAGAGGCTAAATTGCTGACGAACGTCAAACATCCACCGATTAAGCATGTCTTATAGAAGGATTGCCCCAAATAAGAGGTTAAACGCACACACGCTGTGAGCAATTCATCTTCATCGGAAACAATTATCATCAGATGATGCAAGAAGTATGTAAGAGGCTATTATGTGTGACTGTTTTTTCTGTCTTTAGAGGAGTTGAAAAGCAATGGCTCCCCCAGCTAGAAAAGAGCCGGTTACGCTCTCTTCTGTTGACTGCTACGGATTGGTGGAGGGTGGGAGCGGAGCGGGAATAGTTCATTTCTTTCAGATTTGTTTAGATCGGCCACTGGGGGAGTCTCCAGGAACTTTTTGAGATGCCTCTTAAAATGACTAGTCGACCAGTCCGTGCTCTCCGTTGATAACATTCACTTTTTCATTAAAATAATTTAGTTTCCAGCCCGTGTGAACCCAAGGGGCCGCATATGGCAGTGCTGGAATATTTCCAAGTTATGAAGCATGTGGGAGGGCAGGTGGGGGTGGGGGTGGGGGTGGGGGTGGGGAGCAGGCAGGAGACAGAAATAATCAAAACAAGAGAGAGCTGTCTATACTGCAAGATAACCAATCGGGTAAAAGATAAACACCTTACAACACTTGCGATTCAGTCAGGTTCCCCCGAGCGATTAGTTCACCGAGTAAATATTTACACATAAAAATGGGTTTGCGGGATCGTCAAAACCCTACAAATGAAGCTATAAAAAGCTATTACAGTGCACCACAGGAACTGGATATAGAAGCTACCGACACAAACTGGGAGCTGTTGTGCCATTACAGATCAGACGGCACAGTGTGTGCACACAGCGATAACTCTGCGGTAACAATACCGTTGTCTCTCCTTTGACCAGCGGCATTAAGCCGTGATGGACGCTCACATTAACGCTAATCCACCGTTGGATCAAAGTCACCGCTCACCAAACCGTGACACAAGTCCGGTAAAACTTCTGTCTTAGAGGACCTTTTGTCCTCAGATTGTTTTAGCAATTGGTGATGACTCAGAAACACTGTGTAAATTCTGTTGATGCTGAACCTTGAAAACAAAGCGCAAAGGGTTCATAAATTATCCCGTAGCCTATCTCCGCCTTCCTCCAGTGACTAACAAAAAACACACTTTTTTTCCCCTTGCAGGCAGAGATATGTGCGTTTAATCACCAGCTTTTGAGTAATTGCTGGCAACCATCCCTTCTTGCGACTAATCGTGCTTAGATTTGCAGAACCCCAATAGTTTATTGCTGGGTTTCATCCTGTAAAATGAAAAAATGTTAAAAAATATAGTCACCTTAAGCAAGCCATCTTAAATTGATTCTGCTGCTTCTTTTTTTGGATAGGACAGTGGGCAGATGGCCCTATCCGTTTGTATTTTTTCCACTTTATTCAGACGGGGAAAGAGGAGATCGTTACAGTTAGATGGGATCACAGTGCGCAGTGCCGTAGTGGGAAATCAAACCCCCGGCCACACGGGGTGGATCGTATACGAGTTTGAGACTCGACTGGCCTATGGAAACGCCGCAGTCTCGCCTGATTCTACTGCTTCTTGAGTGCATAAATAATTAAAAATATAGACTCAAGTTGCTGAAGACCTGCTTTACTTGTACATTCATAAAAAAAAGTCTACTTCGGCTCTGCCGCACGGTCACCTGGAATCTGCTCTGGTGCAGCACAAAGGTTTATTACGCTGCGTGTCAGAGAGTCAGACACTTCTCGAGAGCATAGCTCGGCGCAGGTTATCACAGTACTTGACTCCGGTCACGCTATGGAGGCCCAGTGATTGCTAACAGGGAGGAACTCCCCCCACCTGCTCAACAAACCAGTTTTGGCTGGAATGTGAAACGCAGAGAGCACCTGACTGTGGACACAACTCCCGTAGCCAGAGAAGACAGAGGGGGGAAAAGAGTGAGAGAGAAACAGAGAAAGAAGATGTAAAGAAAAGAAGGAGAGAGAGAGCACATTTTTATTTAATTTTAAAAGCAACTTAAACTCCTTCCTTAGATGCAGGTCAAACGCATACAAAAAGTACATGAACTGCTCTCCAGACAACAAATAAGAACAAAATGCACATATATTGGGGGGGGATTAAAAAATAACTAATAAAATAAAAAAGAGAGAGAGAGTGCCTGAAGGAATTGCTGCACTGTAGGGTAACAAGGTCACCTAGCTTCACCACTTCCCCACAGAGGAACAGTCGTCTCCTTGAGCCAGGTGCAACGGGGGAAGGATACCGCACAATCACAAGCAACCTTGGATTCACCAGCGTGCCACGCAAAGACACAGAGGTGGTCCTAAGCCTCGAGCTCGAGACATCTGACTGGACTGCTACGCTGGCCCTGAAGGCTGGAGTCGGCCCTTCAATTACCCACGATGCACTGGGAAAGGGCAGTGAAATACTGTGAGGAATGCGGAGGGCTTTGAAGCCTGGCAGCTGCTGCCGCAAAGCCTCAGATGCCTTTAATAAAAGGCAGATAAGAACTCTTCCACTCCCATGTATGAGGTAGCCATTCCAAAGAAACATGCAGGCGGAATGTTACAGACAAAAAAAACATTATTGCAACAAAGATATTCGTATTTATCCCGCAGGATATTTACGAATATGTACATTCGTAACGCAAACACTTTATTTAATGTAAAATGGTATTACGTTGCACAGCTATACCTACATGTTTATCCTAATAGGACATCTAGAAAGAAGGAAAAGAAAATATGCAAGCACTTTGGCCCTGCGGGGCTGGGATCAGCTGCCCATGATTTCACCTTAAAACTGACCACATTCACCGAAAACGTCCTACCCCCCTGGTCATAAGGCAGGACTGAGTTTGTCTCGGGACCTTGAACTTGTCTCGAAACGAGTCGTGACACACTTAAACGTTTACCTTACACCTTGCGCCCAAGGTAACAACCCACATCAACGGCCCCATTCCATGTAGAGCGGCAATTTCCGGCAAACAGGAACCGTTGTGAGAGAAACACAGACCCAGCGGTGGTGAGAGTACGAGTTTAACCGATTCGGTTGGATCGCTGTGGTCATTTCCATAACGACGAGTAGCCAATAAATGCAGCTTTATTCAAAGCAGCATGCCAATTAGCGTAGGGATTAAGAGAGAAAAAAAATCTGGCATTGGTCCTCTTGCTAAAGGTGCACTTCTATGACTGCCAATGAGGGTTCAGAAACTGAATTAGAAAGAGCGTCTCTGGATTAAACTGGAGCCAACTTTTAATACCTGGAGTCTGGGGATACTTTCCCTGGCAGGAAGATTACAGTCAAGCTTTTAGTGTTCATTTAAGCTTAGTGGCATTAAACCTGCATTCCACTCTCTGGCAGGTTCAATTTACGTAAAATTTGTCTTAGTACGAGAGGGAAGAGAACACAAATCCCTCAAATTTGCGAGTCATAAAGAAACTGGAACTAAATCCATCTGCCGCAGGTATGTATGTCAAGTACTGTGGGCCTTGGTATGAGGTGCATTTTTTAATTAATCGAGACGTTCAAACAGAGAAAAGGTGAATTGATTATATATTTTTTTTAAAGATTACACAAAGTTATTTTTTGCTGCTCTGAAATGGGTTCCAATGTTTTTGTGTCATGAGAAGTTTTGCGTTCACTTTGCTGACCTAGAAAGAGAACCAGTTTTTCTTTTTTAAACTGGATCACATCTAAGGATTTAGGCACCTCATCTCTAGTTACACACAGTCAGCCGGCAGTGTAAATCACGTACGCAGACAGGATGGGAGCTCACTCGTTCTATCGTCATGCGATTGACAGACCCCTGAAGCTGTGAACTCCCTGCTTATACACGCAGTTCTCGTCACCATAAGACCTGCAGTGCACTTCAGCTAAACCAACGGGGCAGGGATGTGGCAGACAGTCTCGCTGCACGCAAGCTGTGGTTATAATCATCTCGCGCGAGCACACATTATCGCCTGTTCCCATGCAACCCCCGCCAAACTACCACTTGCGTGAGCCAAGCCAGAACTGTCGCGGAGCGCAGTCCGCCTGCCCAGGATGACACAGACTTCACATGCCAATCGCACACTCCCAGAGGGGCGGTGCCCAGGCCAGACCCTGACGTCAATGCGCCTTGTCTGAATTAAGTTGGGTTTTGTACGCCCTGGACTCCAGGGAAACATCCACCTCGTGTAGCACTCCGATAAGTGCAATGTCGTAACCTCCAAAGTTTATTCTGGTCGTTGCTCTGGTAACAAGTGCAAATATGTCGGATAACTCAAATGGCTCGTGAACATATCAGTTTAAGGGCTTTCATTCGGCAGTTGGTCACCGCAATTTCAGCTGAAGAACTTCCAACGTTTAACATAAGTCCCAACTCCAGGCTGGTGGTTTTAAAAAACACAAACAAAAAAAAAAAAAACAGTGATTTGGCAGAATCGTTTTACGGGTGATCTTTAAAATAGGATGTGGCGGCGTGTCCGGGATTCTGTCCGACGACAAAAGCACGATTGTTTCACAGCTGAAGGGTTATCTGGACTAACAAGTCTAAAGGGCTTCCTCTGTTCCCATACTGCCACTACTGCCTCTCGTCTGATACCTGACACTTGAAACGAAAGGCAACCTGGAACGTGGAACGCACTCAGCTCTAACAGTGATTTGCATTTCAAATGAACCTGTCTACAGTTCGGCTCTGCACCTGCTCTTCTCAGCGAAATCAGCCCGACGAATTCAACCTGGCTCTCCATTACCAGTAGAGCACGGGCTCAATGACGTCGTTTCCTTGACAAACCAGTGTGCGATGCTGATAAGCCTCCTGAAACATCATGACAGCTCCGCTTCTCAGAAAGAAAAGAAAAAAGAAAACACTGGCTAAAATCACAACCTGTAATCATCTCCGCCGTCAGTGTAAACAATGAACATCTTTGTTAGAAGTCTTTCTCTGCTGCGCAGAGCAACGCAGTCGGCTGTGTTCTGCTCTGAAGGAATGCGGCTGCCTCCCTCTTCGCAGCACAACGCTTGTGTTATGACATCTTTTGACTTAGCTCATGGTGACAAAGAGCATTAAGTTGCACTTGACAACAGGGGAAACAGTACGCAAATTACTACGGTGGCAGCGACTGAAGTGACAGCTTTGTGGAGTGAAACCCTTCCACACAAAAAAACAACGCCGGGAGAATGACATGAACCTCTGAACAATGGCGTGGTGACTGTGCTCTCTGCATAGCAATCTTCAAGCACCCTCTGTGCCTCTGTATGTTTAACACTAGGAAAGCAGCTATCTACGGTTGGGCACTGGCACAAAGGTGTGGCCGCAGGTACATGCGAAACCCACCTTCTTCGTGTTTTCTTTGAGGGAAAAAAAAAAAACAGGCTTCAACTCACCCGTGCAGTGCAACCTCAGTCTTTAAGCAAGAGGGACAGATTACTGAGAGTTTAAGATTAACCAAAGACGCACAACGTCGCCTTCAGGGAAGGAGTAACCAGCCAGTCTTCACCTCAGGGCGGAGAGAGAAGCTGGAAAACCGAAACTGATACAGGGCCTAGATATTTCAGCTGAGGCGATTTGCTATTGTTCGACAGCAAACGCTTGCATGAAAGTAGATAAAAAGAAGATAAACACATAACATAGGCCTCACCTTTTTCCACAGCCACAAGACAAATACTACATATAATAGTTAACGTGTGAATAGCCGAGCCTGGTAAGTCAGTAATGTAGAACATAATGGGAAATGGGACGTTGACCAATTATTAACAGTCCGATTATGCAAAAGCTGGTCATTTTTATGATTTTATAGATTTAGGTTTAAAATCTTGGTTTGGATAAATATGAAATAATGAAATAACTATAAATATGATGTGACATATATATATTCAAGAGAGAAAATGAGAGCGAGAGAGACCAAGAGAAAGAGAGAGACATAGCGTGTGCACTCATGAGTCGTGTTTTTTTTGTTTTTTTGCGTGTGACCGCGTGTGGCGCTGGCGGAACATACCGGAGGAGGTTTTCTGCCCCGGCCCTCAGTCTCATCTGCTTGATAATCTGCTGGTTGAGGTCGGCCCTCTCATGCTGCAGCTTACTCCGACCAGTCTGGGCAAAGGGGTTACAACCCTGGAGACAAAAGGACAGGAACGCTGGTTAGCGCCGCACGATTATGGCAAAAATTATAACCACAATTATTTTAGTCAATATTCAGAACACGATAATTAATTGTTTTTTTCGGAACATAATACCTTTATTGCACTTAAAACATTTTGAGTTAACAGAATAATGCTTATATTTTCACATTTTCTAACCCTAACCTTCTACTGTGAGGGAGGTAAAATAGGAGCGCTTTATTTGATATAGAACACCAGAGAAAGTCCAGTAAAGTGAGTTTTCAGTTGTAAACAGGCTGCGCCTTCAAAATCGTCATTCTCGATTATTCTTGTTTAGTAATCGGGGAAAGCCAATGTTGATATCACAATTAAAATTTGATTAATTGTTCAGCCCTAATGCTGGTAATATAGATAACCCAACGATCAAGTGTAAAACCCACAGAAGACCCTTCATGGACATTATAGCTTTTCCTTGGAAATCACAGCAATCGTCTTGGGCTTGGATCCACATCTCCATCCCCAAACCTGTCCCTCATTACTTCAGTGCGCTCAACGAGGCCTGCATGAATTCCACACCAGGGACAATGCAACACGCTCCACGCCCATCTCACCAGTACGTCCTGTTCCCAACTCACAGGCGACAACGACCAAAGGCAGTGTCAATAATGCATGAGTCAACATAGTGCCACATAGCGCACATATTTAATGCGGTGACTCACGGCCGCTATAAAAGAGGTGTGTCATAAGACGTCCCCCGGAGTTAAGCTGACGCCTGAGACATACATTCTTCACGTATTGATCACTAATGTATACAGTTCAGCCTGCATCATAAAACAAGGATCCAATACTTGATCTTGCGAGTACAGTCTGTACTATAGGCAGAAGGGCGGTGAAACCAGTCCTATGGTATGGCGCCCGATTAGTTAATGATCTACCTAAACTGACTGACACGCCCAGCAAAATTACAGGTGAGCAGTCGGCAGGTAAGTTAGGAAGGGCTGCATGATGACCACAGTAACACACGCACAGAGACCTTCCGACTACACCGTCCCCCCGTGATATTCAACCACGGCTCCTCTGCCGGGGAGGGGTGCTGCATACGCCGTTCTGACGCTAATAACCTCACGTCCCGTTTACCAAGGCTGACGATGCAGCTTGCGCAGGCTGCTGAAACTAAGCTGTGAATGCACTGAGTCAGACCCTGACTAAAAGGGGCCTGAGATGCCGCTACGTGGATACCGGCAGCCAAGGTCCTCCCTGACTCACTCGACGTCTCAGGGACAATGTCTGAGGGCAGCCGGCGACTTGGCGGATGAGAACCGTTCAGGCCCCCATGCCGGGTGACCCACTGACACCCCAGAGGCATTATCATTTGCCTGAGCGGTTCTGAAAGGGGCTCTCTGGGCCCGGGCCCGCACAGCCACAAGCGCCAGCCGCCCCTGTGGCGCATTATTATCTTTGTTAGAGGGCAGCGAGCATGCAACGGACGCACAAAGATGCACAGTTTAGCTGCGGAGCGCAATTATCGTAGATAAAAAACAGAAACTGTGTTGGGGGGGAGGGGGGTTGGCGCTACAACAAGCCAAAAATAAAGTCACGGCAAAGCCATGCTGGAACTCTTTTACTGCGACACACTTAATTAACATCCACTTATATAACTTTCAAAGACACACAACCCCATTTTCACATTTGGGTTTCTTTAGTTGCCAAAAAAATATACAACACAAAAAAGCTTTGGCACGAGGACTAAAGCTACTGATCTCTCATCTTAAAGGCACCATCTTAACTAGAAATATGGCAGGCACCAGAAAGACTGTGTATTACATAAACCAAAGCATCATGCTCTATTGTAGTGCCCAGAAAAGGACTCCAACTTCATTCTAATCCTTTCCTGAAACATGTCAGCATGATAATCTTATCCCGTCCTTTTTGGACAAATAACATAACACGGAGTCAAATTAGGTTAATGAGTGGAAAAATACGCAGAGGTAATTTTACACATCACTGTCAAGCGCATCTCGGATTACTGCATATAAAACCAATGAATTCAACATGGACAGGCCTTGCATTTTAGCATGCCTTCCCTAGGCAGAGCACATGTTGTCAATTTGTTTTTGTGGCTTGGTGCTGAATAAGCCTTGAGCGGACTCTACGTCAATGTTTGCTCCAACTGCCGTCTGACTGAGCAGAAAGCAGGTCAAACGTGCAGATTCGGCCTTTTTCCACGGCGGTCTGAATGAGGTGAAGTTCAGGAAGAAAGCTTTAGGAAAAGACCCAAACAACAGCACTGAGACAAATTATCCATCGACTGTGAGCCTGTCTGGTTGAGGGAAGATTTTGGAAATGTCTAAACTCACTTTCTTTTTTTTTCGCAAGAGCTTTCTGTGTCTTTTAAGCAGTAAAATCCACCTTGGTTGGAATTGTTCCCATATGAAAAAACCCACAGTAAACTTGTCAAAAGCACATAAGGAGGAAAAAGAAAACCATGATTCCTTCAGTATTAATGGAGTTGAGACAGAGCCATGCCTTGATCCACCTGCCATTGTCTCATTGTCTGCCGCACGCACGTACGTACGCACTTATGCACGCACGCACATACGCACTTACAGGTATGTATGGATGTGGTAGGAGTCCAGAAACACTGGACTCCTTCAAAACTCATCAATACACAGTTAACTATGAAAATCAATATACTTCCACATAACTGCAACAACACAAGTTTCAATTCTACTAACAACAAGCCAAAATGGCATAAACACCAGCTAACGCTCATACTATTCTGTTATTCCACCACGTTGGTTGATTTCAAAGCTTCCTCTGCTAAGATTTATTCAGCACAAATATAAAGCAGTTTTGAAAGGTGAAGTAAATGTAATTAAATTAAAGCATGCAACAAAAAAAAGTACTAATTTTTAATCTTCAAATGGGAAATAATAGTCTACATAAGCTCTCAAAATGCACAGCAATGATATATATTTCTCTCACACTAACAACTGCGCAGATTTACAGAAAAATCCTAAGAGAAATGAATTGGGAGTGTCCTTAACTCATGTCACTTCTTTCATAAACTGGGTATAATCTTTCAGGAATTTTCAAGGGGGAGAGAATTCTTTGAGGAATTTAAAATCCATTCCCTGACTCGTCACCTCTTTGTACCATGCCCACTGTCAGGCACTTCTTAGGATTTAAATGTGCAATGAAACTAAGACACCGTTATCAAACAGAATACCAGGCACACTTCATCTTGCCTTAGTTAAACACAGGTTTCAGCTTTGCAAAAAAAAAATTTACTGAAATTGTGGAATTTCACCAGACACTCATTGTGTAAAACCAATCACCAGCGCACCTCGAATTTATTTCATTAAGGTGTTTTGGATTTCAACCTGAAACCTATTTTTGTCAGACACGGAGTAAATCTGAACAGAAGTAATGGTTACATTAAAATGGAATCAGTTTGATTCAGAGTTGCCCTTTGCCTCCATCGCAGAGTAACAGTATTTTGGTTGCAAAGGAGTAGCCCAAGTCATAAAACTTGACAACTTATCTACCCTGCTCCAACAAATTAACATTCTTGGTGGGTCTATTATTTCCGTCTGTCAATTTCGACACGGTAGCTCAACGATTTTTGAATACTTTTGATCACCTCAACATTACTTATCATTCTTCTGTTGCTATAGCCTTTTTAGTTTACTTATATTTTGTGCTAGGGTAACCAATTCGTAGGCTTAATCAATCAACTTGCATTTTATTATCCGCATAACAACCAAGCTAAACACCTGGTTTACCTTGGCTTTACGCAGGTAATTCACGTCATCTGTTCAGAGAGGCCGTGCCATGGTATGATACGGATTAAGCTATGGGAGCTGCACTTCGCTGCATTTTAATAAAATAAAAGTATAAAGGAAAAGAACAATCCGTCTCTTGCCATTAGTAGGCTACTCATCAGGCAATCCTCGTCACCTGCGCACACCTTTATAAAATGCACTCTCGCTACAGGTTGAA
This sequence comes from Synaphobranchus kaupii, assembly GCA_029718625.1. Lineage (NCBI taxonomy): Eukaryota > Metazoa > Chordata > Actinopteri > Anguilliformes > Synaphobranchidae > Synaphobranchus > Synaphobranchus kaupii. Next base: position 6,199,696 of record CM056388.1, on the reverse strand, counting down.
AATGCTGGAACTCGAGTGACCGTTCCCTTCCACCATTTTATGCAAACATTGAGCAAAATAAATAAATGAAAGGATAGAACTGAAATGCCTATTGTTAACTGTCTGAGATGATCGAGCCTATGTCAATTTCATGTTTATTCAGCCTACTTCGTAATTCATTCATCGAGAGGCAAACGCAACCAGAGTATACAATTATTGGGTAGGTTATACAAGATAACAGCACTATACAAAACTAAAAGCCTGTTCTTAGCGCTATATATGCCTATCAGTAATCGCATGGATATTTTTTCAAAACAATGATCAATTCACGTCCCAAACGGGCTTACATGTTTGAAAAAATTCTCTGCTGATGACATGCCAGTTCTGATTTCAGGATTGACCGAAAACGTTAGATGCCATATAGCTGTAACCACTCACCTTTTTAAAATAGCCATTTTCAACAGCTGGGTTTTCTTTGCATCCGTTTGGCAATATGGTGTCCGTCATGATGAATTTTCAGACACAGACCAAAAAAGAAGAACTATGAAAAAGTCAACTGTTCCCCCTCTACTCAACAGGTGCGCGTTTCTTGACACTTGGATTACTGTCCGACTTTTCCAGTTTCTCGTAGGATCTGACAGCTTTCCACAAAGCGCTCTGTATTTCCACTCAGCAAACTGCCCCGCCCCGAAACAATGACGGCATCAGTAGGCTATAGGGTCTGTCCTGGACTGGGCGGGTTAGTTCTGCTCAGCCTCACCATCACCTTACAAAGAGTGCGAAGCAAACTTGGTGACTTTGTGGAGTAAATCTCAAAAAAAATAAGAGCAAGAAAACGTTACCCGTATACCTGGTGTTGATCTCAAAACGTTCACTTTAATTGTTGCTCAGGAAAAATTGAACTTTCTTGCCCCTGAAAAGATTTATCGGAAAAACAATTCAGCTTCTTAAAAGTTTTATCTACGACGCATCCCCAAGCCAGTAAAGTGCGCGTCATCGTACATGTGAGTTCGCGCATGCGTGTGAATGTTGGGGAGTATCGAGTTGGGCTATTGATTTTTTTGCATTAATTGAAATGTACTTACAAAAAAGAACAATGAAAAAAGCCTGCCCATTCAGAGATTAAACTTTACTATGCACTCTTACCATGCGAACCTATTTTTTCTACCATCTGTCAACACCTTTGGTCAACACATGTGTTTTTGGAGTCTGATAGATAAGCAGGTCAAGGTCTTTGAGCAGTGTTATATATTCCAGTGAAAGCACAAATTATATATATATATATATAAACAAAAAAACAATAACAATGATTATAGTGCAGACAAAAAAATTATTTAAATCAAGACGTGGATGGTTTCATTCACATTTTATGACAGTCTGTCTCTACTTTCTAATGAATAGGTCAGTAAGATGGACAAAGCTTTGATGCATTCTATGCACACACTTTTATTGCACTGTAAAGGTCTGTTAGTGTTTTGGTAGCCAAGCAACAGACAACATCTCTGAATTGCCCTTTGGGACATTCTCGATACAATTGCTCAAGGTCCCCCCAAGTGATGCCTGGTGCGTTAGTCATTTTTAACCGAAGTAACACTGGCTTTCCATCATATTGAAATATAATAGCAACCAAGCCGATATCAACATTTCAAACAGCACACATTCCTGAAAAATAAAAAGTAATTACATCTCTTCATTCATTCAAAGTCATTCATTATGATCCTCCAGTTAGGGTGTAAAACACACTGGTAAGGTAAAAAAAAAAATCATGAAAATGTGAACGAACGCAACAATCGCCAAGAACACAGAACATTCTAAAAAAATCGAAAACAATCAAAAACAACCCGTTTCCTTCAGCGAAGCCTGCGGAGCTGTGCAATCAGCGTTGGCGAACACTTAAACATCTTACGACATGGGGGCTTTCTCCGTCTGGGATTTGACGTCTCAGTTTTGGCTTCAGCTATTTCAGACCAGTGGGGCTTCTGCTTGGGGGTGGAGGCTGTTATTAATGTCATCAGAGGCTTATGAGTGCTGGCACATTCTGCACCATCCGTGTGAACCGGGGAAAGACAAACGCACGACAGGGTAAGACATATTATCGCCCAGGGATCTCAAACTCAAATCCTAGAGGGCCGCTGTGTCCGCTGGGTTTTGATGTGTTCCTGCACTTAAGTGCTTAATTTAAGTCACTCTATAGCTAAAGAGTCTGCACACCTTGTTTCCAAGGCCTAATTTCGCTGTTGATTGAGAGGAAATCACAAAAACCAGCAGAGACTGTTGCTCTCCAGGCCTGTAGATTGAGACCCCTGGTATAGCCGCTGCCAGCAGGATTACCCTCTTACCAGATAGCTGCTGTAAGACAAGGATAATGAATGCCTTAGGATTGGGTGCTGCAAGCAGGTCAGGATACACAGTGAAGCTGGAGATAGATCTAATTACCCCGTCATATCCTCTAGGGGACATGAATGGGTAATTCGGTCTTTTGAGTGGACCCACTTTTACAAAGCCTCCTTGGTTAAAAATAAACCTCAAAATTTCTTCTGGGAGCAAAACAACAATTACATAACGGCTGCAGCGAAACAAGATACAAGTCACTGAAAAAACAAAATTCGATAAAACAGCAGCTCTGATGACATTACCTATAACCGCTAGATGGCGCTAATGTTGTTTTAGTTTTTTTTTTTTTGTCTCTGCTTCTCACTCACAGCAGTATGCTGTATCTTCATCCACACTTGACTGCCTGTTTTTTTTATACAATGATTCACAGGCAGTATGCAATTTATTTCCAGTGCCCCATAACTAAAACTTTGCAAATCACAATTTAATGCTAAATATACTGAGCTAAAAATGGAAGAACAGTGACTGTCAAGTTGTACACTAACTCTGTGGTGGATCAAACACGCATGGTAACCACTTAATCATATTAAAATCAGCTTGGCCAAATTGTTTTCATTTATTTAATTAATCAAAAAATGTATCAACAAATATGTTTTGTTTTTTTATTTAAAATTTTTTTTTAAAACTATTTTAAATAAACTGGCTTTTTGTGACTTGACATACCACAGTACGGCGAAGAAGCATTCATAAGGTCTTGATCTATTTATTAAGTGCATAGCTGTGATGTTTTTGCAGCATCTGAATTTTAGGTGAAGTGTCCTCCTCAATGCTGACTGAAGAACAGGGGGCACCTTTGCTTTTTTCCAGGGAAGCACAAAGCTGTTCGCATTTTTTTTTTCAGTTTTTTTTTTTTTACCCTCTGAAAGCCGTGAGTAAAACTAGACGAAAAATGGCCACCAAACCCAACCCAGGCTAAAGAGGAAAAACACACAAGCTTCATTGCACCTCTACTGTTCTGTTGCTATGCAGCAATAGCCTTTGCGCAAAGAACTTTGGCTTTTTTGTTAACAAATATTTTTTTTCTTTCATGCAGGAACATGGCAGTCCTTTAGGGTAATCAAGGGATTCCTACCGTAGGACCCGCAAGGGAAACTTATTTTTGGGGTGGATCGGTTGGGTGTGTTATTTTGGGGGCCGGGGAGGGCAAGCAGAAGGGAGTTATATGTCAGCTTTCAATCGTTTGCATTGTCAGGCCGGGGCGGAAGAGTGTGACATTTTGCCTTTTGCTGCCTTTTGTGACGGCCGCTGCATCTCGGCTGAGCCCCACACACATCGCATCCCCCACTCCATCCCTCTGCATTTAAGCACTCAGGCCTCAATGAGAGAGCACTTTCTTGGCAGCGTGTGTGGGTAATTCTTTCTTGCCCATTGTCAGGACTGCCTTTTATACCAGTCAGCACCAGGTCGCCTGGCTGTGTGTAGTTTCCCCGTGTGACGTCCATTTCTCCTCGGCGGTACTTCCCCGTGCCCCTCCGCCCCCTTTTCTCCGCACACAGCGAGTCCACATCAACCCTCCTCCCGGGAACCGTAACACTGGAGCCTTCAAAAAACAGGAAACGGTCAAAAAAAAAAAAAAAAACGTCCGCCCCTTGGTTCAATATAAGCTCTATGTGCCGTGCTTCTCTAAACGCCTCACAAGCTCCGGGTTCCTGAGAGGCGACAGTCTCGCTGAAATACCCCCATTGCTGAAATACCCTCATTGTTCACCCCTAAAGGACAGCGCTCAGGATGATGCTCTCAATAGTAGACTGGTGCAATTATGTAACATTTTCATTGGCTTTGCTGAATTTTTAATACACAGCTAAGAGCTGGTTTTTTAGAGAGGGCATCAATGATTCAGAGGCTCACTGACAAGAGGAGGCTAATTGATAATTTATTGAGTTGTGGTGCTTAGTTTTGGGATGTCTTTATATTCGTTAATGAAGCCGTAAACAGGAACAGGAAGGACAATCATTTCTCTTTTTTTCCACCATGTGATGCAATTGAATAATCCACTCAATAAATATTTTTTTAAAACTTAGAGAAAATTGACAAAAAAAAACAAAAAAACCTGTGTTTTGACAGTGACAGTGTGTTTTTTTTTTTTGTGTGAGAAAACTCAAGTGCCCCTGTTCTCAACGCACTGTGAGGTAAACCCCAACCTCACGCAGTGAAGTGGCTGAACTCACTAATCTCACCCTGCGAAGAGATTTCCTCAGTATCCGCACATATCTCGACGGAATCCTTTGGAAAGGAGACGCCTTTTTCCAAAGCCAAGGAGTTGATTGGTCAAAGGGCGGTGCTTCTATATGTTTCATCCTGAACATAACCTGCCCCGGAGCTGGTTAGCCCGCCGTGCAGAGTAAATTGTCGTGGCAATATACCCCGATTAACAGTGAGTCGGCTTCGTGATACAGAAAACCCAGGGTTGAATCTTAATTTAGCTCGCTACCCCCCTTAATCTTCGTAGTATACCCCTCCGGAGCAGGTTAGCCGTGCAGAGTAAAAACCTAGTGCTCCTCTCCCCGGAGTGGCTGCCCTGATGTATTGGATTTCTACTCTGCTTCCTCCCTTTAACCTTCACACACTGCTGCCAGTGTTCGGCCTTCCTGTTGGCTAACAAAGCCGCTCCTCTTTTTTTACCGGCTCTTACAGGATCGGTTTAAGGCAGCCTCTTCATTGTGCATTCGACAGTGCTCGCGGGCAAGAAAAAGCCTCAGTACAACTTCACGACTTGACTTCCTAAACTCTGCGTCGGGCTCCCTTTTTTTTTTTTCGAGTGGGGAGAATGCATAAGACGCTCTGCAGCCAGCGAAGGTGCCTCGTTCGCCCCTCTCTTCTCTGATTCTTCAAAGGTTATCAGATCATGCCTTATCCGTTATCCCGCTTGGTAGTCATTCAGAATAACTAAATACATCATGACCAGTACTTCTTTTCGAGTTGTTTGAGTATGTGAACTACATCTCACTTTTTAAAAAATATTCCCCTGAAATTTAGCTTATAATTCGGATAATGTCTTAATAGTGTCTGGATGGAAGCCCTTTCCCGGGCAGCATACATTTTGTGTTTGGAAAGGTGTAACACTTCTAACACTTCTTTGAGTGGCTTGATGATGACTCAAATGCTCTCTCTTTTTAAAAATAAATGCTATAATGCATGGCATTTATATAGCGCCTTTCTAGATACTGAAAGCGCTTTACAATGATGAGGGGGAAACTCACCTCTACCACCACCAATGTTTTTTTGTCCCCAGTTTGCAATGCCCAGTTGTACTTACCAACACCCAATTTTCACAACCTCTGCTATAGATTCGAGAGAGTGCAGGCAAGCACGTGCTCTTCTCCGATGCGTTTGATGTCAGTTGCCGCTTCTTATCACACTGTAGTCTCGCACAGACATGAGTCAGAGGAAGACCCCTCTGTTGTGGACTTGCAGGCTGTGGCGGTCGCTGGTGTGGGTTGAGACACCATCATCCCAGCTGACTGAACTTCTCGGGTTACGTGTAGATCTGTGCATGTGTAGAATGCCCTGGTGAAGACAAAAAGTCGAAACGTTGGTAAGATAGAGTACTGTGCAAATGTCTTAGGCACCCTAGATTTTTTATGTAGATTTTTTCTTAGATGTTTATTTTTTGTCTTCTGCATTAGTTTGTCAGTAGAAAAGAGCAAATTGTAGATTTCCAAACATTGATTTTCCATGATTTTCCAAAAACGTAATTGAACTTTCGTCAGAGAAAATAAGAACAAGGAGTTCTGCAACAGATGGTATGGTCTCCACAGAGGCCTGTTCTCAACATCACCGAGGCTGTCTGGGATTACCTGGACAGACAGAAGCAAGCGAGACAGCCAAAGTCTGCAGAAGAACAGTGGCAAGTTCTCCAAAATGCTTGGAACAATCTACCAGCTGATTTTCTTATAAAACTGAACAACAGTGTACCTAAGAGAGTTGATGCTGTTTTAAAGGGAAAGGGTGGTCACACCAAATATTGATTTGATTCCGTTTTTTATTGTTTACTGTTCTTTATAGTCAATTGTTTGATATTTAGAAACTTTTAATTTAATAATTTTTGAAAGGATTTTCGCCTTACGGATTTTCTTTACATTTTTGCACAGACTTTTGCACAGTACTGTAAATAATAAATAAATATATGGAGCTGAGTTTGCGGAGTTAACTTCTTTTTTCAAATTCATCATTACGATCACCTGCACTTTTTTCTATAGAAATCACGGTCTGTGTTTTTCCTCCTTTTTTTTTACATGTAGATCCATGGCACAGCTTGGGAGGTAAGAATATTTAATTTCTCATGTTAAGTATTTAAGAAATGTATGTTCTTAATCATGTTGACTTTGACTGCAGCTTTCTTGGGCCAACGTGCTATCCTATCTGGGGTCTGACCAACCTACCGGTCAGCCAAATTCAATTAGTAGGGACACACCTCTGGTGCACCTGAACCCCCAACTAAGGCTGTTCAGGCAACACAGCCCTACTACTTCTGCAAACTAAGCTTGAATGAACAAGACTGAGTGAGCGGACTGCTGTTCTCATTATACATTCAGCCTACAGGGGCAGCGGTGAGTTTCTCCCGGTCAGCCACAAGGCTGGATTACATCATTTTCTTATTGAGCTTTTCCCTGGCAGGACCTTGGTGAGTTTCTCCCGGTCAGCAATAAAGCTGGACTACATCATTCTCATATCTGAGTTTTTCCCTGGCAGGACCTTGGTGAGTTTCTCCCGGTCAGCCACAAGGCTGGATTACATCATTCTCATATCTGAGTTTTTCCCTGGCAGGACCTTGGTGAGTTTCTCCCGGTCAGCAACAAGGCTGGATTAAATCGTTCTCTCCTGTCAGGACCTTGCGGGAGTAATGATCTCCATCTCAATCACTGTCACCGTTTGGTTTGAGTGGAAGCTGCTGCATGCACATAATGAGCAGAGATGAACTATAATGTTGTGCTGACCAGATACTGACATTAGCCAAACACTGATGGCCAGCATTGCTAACTGTTGTGGGATGAAAGAGCAAAGGGTTCCCAAGTCAAGCCCAACACCCGAGAATAATAATTTGGCTTTTAGCAGAAACTCTGATCCAGATCGACTTTGACAGGTTACCTTCATATTATTTAACATCGATTTACTGAAGCAGACATTTACTAGACATTTACTGAAGCAATGCTGGTAAAGCCCTATGGCTGAAGGGCACAGTGGCTGTGTTTCACCTGACAATCCAACCGGCAACCTTGGAGATGTGCACCCAGGTCCCGAATCATTATGCTACACAAGCCAAACGGCCAAATGCACGTGGAGTATTTCAAAGTAAGCACGAGACAGAACGTTGTTGCATCGAATTGCGAAACAATGGCGACGTGAAATGTGTCCCTGGCCGTATTGTTTATGGCAAATCGAGTAAACTCCCGGATACGCGACCTACTGGATTATCCGGCACCCTCACTTAAACGTTCATGCAAATTTGGACTGGCAAAGTACCCACTTTAACACAAGTGCAGTACACTAACAGCACTTCCACAGTTGCACACCTGGTGACTGTGGGACCCCCCCTCCACCCCCCTCCACCTGTGACAAAACGGTTTGTAAATGTATTTTTGCATAATCACATTTGGAAATCAGCTGCCTATTCAAATCGTGTCCCAGAGTTTATCCAACCTTTGGTGCACTACCCGCCTGCTGTCTGGTCACGCCATCGCACGTGGAGGCTCACATCGTCACCCCGGCTGACTTGAAACTCTCCCCCTTTCCCTCCAGCTGTGTGTCAACCTGTGGGGCTGCCAGACACAGTCGGCAAGATTCAAAAGCAGACCCAAAACTAGAGCAGGGCCAACTGCCGGCAGCCATCTTCCCATTTTAAACATTGCCTTGCCTCTTGTATTTCCTTAATCCAACAGGCCATTTCCCTTCCTGAATACAGGTGGTTCCATCCCACTGAGGGGATGGTTCTCTAGCAGGCTGACAGTGAATAGGAATGTAATATGTTTATATACAACAATCAAAGTCCATAATAATATCCATAAACCAACAATACAATTAGCAAGAAAACACCTTATGGTAGTGTGCTGTAGCCTCAAGTTTTCCACAGTCACAGACTGAGTCAATATCCAGGGGTAATCGCTTCCAAACTGCGACTCGTCTCAAAGGGCACGCATGGCTGTTTTCTCTTAACGCTGCCCAAGGTCTCATATTCTAAAAACGATTAAAGTAGCCCGGCCTCCATTTGTGACAGCAGGGCGTATCAGGTTACCACAGAAAGCCCTGACGCCCAGTTAGCAAAGCATGTGTGTGATTCAGATGCACCTGGGAGCCATTGTTGTGTAGCAATGAATATCTAGGCTATTCAAACTTTGCAGTAAATATCAAGTTTCCTTGAACATAGTCATTTCATCCACTGAGAACTGACAGATAGGTACTGACAACAAAATGGTGTCCACTATCCTTGACACTGGTCGATAAAAATTTTCATTATTTACAGTGTTGCCCTGAGCCTGACAAAAGGTTACTCAGGGTTGTTTTTTAAGGTGTCCTGATAAGACAATTTAAAAAAAATCCTGTGAGTTCAAATCAGATCAAATCACCTGCGTTATTATCTGGGCAAAGGCACAGTGGTGCACCTCTTTTGTTTTGTGTCCACATTGCACCATAGAAGCCCTCTACCCCATCCCATTTCCATACTCTATGATTACTCTTATGATAAACTCTATGGTTTATCCCAGCAACCGTCCAGCTACATGCTTCCATGGTCATTTGACAGTATAAACTAGTTTTGCATTAATTACACAAAAGTTCCGGAAAATTCCTTCAACTTCCTTGTGAAAAAAACCTGCGCTCCCGATATTCCGGAACACGTCGGCACATTTTCTTCCCTTCGTTTCCATTGTCCCTGGGCAGGAATCCTGACACTCCCAAAGGAATGACACACACAAGCAGTGCCCACAGACCTTATTGAAAGCTTGAAATAGACCTCAAGCTTCTCATTACCCATCCATGCACACAGTACTTTGATGTATGTGAAAGATATAAAATCATCTCCAGAATTATTGGTACCCAATGAGCAAAAAAAGGCATTATTAAATTAACTACACAGTTAAAGAACTACAGTACATATAAGCTCTTAAGTAAAACTATTTTCATCAATAGGGAAAATGTTTTTAACAGGTAATCGTTTAATTTCCGTAAAAAGGCAGGTGTGAAGATTATTGGCACCCATGTTTTTAATGCTTTGTGTACCCCCCCTTAGTAACACTATTGACTCATCATCTACAGTTTTTTATTATTTTATTATTATATTATTTTATTAGATTAGTTAATATGTTCGGTGGATCTTTGACTATTCTTTCATACAGACCCTTTCAAGATCCTTTAGATCTCCACTTGTCAGCTGCCCTCTTCAATCCAAACCACACATTTCCAATCAGGGTCATGCCTGGAAACCGAGATGGCCATAACAAAACAGTAATTTTGTCTTCAGATCAGTTACTTTCTTGGTGGATTTTGATGTATGTTTGGGATTGAAATTCAGCGTTGGGTTTGGCGTTGGAACAAGCAGAATTATGTTGAAAAGGACCTCATACCTACAAAGAACTATGGCGGGGGCACTGGTGGGTATGTTCTGGGGTTTATTTGCATCTGCTGGTCCTGAGATTCTTTTACAGGTCAATTGAATCATGAATTCCAGCAAGTACCAAGATATTTTGGACAAAACCTGGTCCACCCCTGCCAGGAAGCTCAAACTTGACCACAAATCAAGGAATGGCTAACTGGAAACAAAATGACTATTTTTCAAGGGCAATCTCATTTTCCTGGCTTGAACCTGTTGAAAATGTATTGTTTGAATTGAATTGAGGGCAGTCCATTGGTGGAGACTGAAGGATCTGAAGGATTTTGGGTGCATAAAAGCACTGAAAACAGGGCTCCTTGACACATCTTTTGGGGAGGTAAAAGTATGATTTCTTTTTTGAATTTGTTTTTGCTCATCTTTATCAAGGGTTCCAATAATTTTGGAGGTGACTACACATTGCATTTGCTTTGAAACTATTTCATTATTATTAAGTACAAAAATATAAAAAGTATGATGCTCAATATAATTCCCTCATAAAGTATGAATTCAAAAATATTTCCAAAATACATAAGAAAAGGCAGTCATTCATTATTATTGATGTATAAAAATCTTACTTGAAGTGGAACTGAAAATGCTAAGCTGCACAGATATGTGATTTCTTCACTTTAAACGGATTTCTACAGAAATTCTCAACAATACCAAAAAGTTTTTTTAATGGACATTTTGGGAAAATAGAAAAGCCTAATGTTGATTGAAACCCAGCAGTCTTCAGAAATCTTTGATCAATAACTATCTATGCCGAAAATGTAAAAAAAAAAAAAAAACGTGCAAGCAATTTTACCGTATCTCCACCAAAAGTTGTGCAAATTGAAGCAGGAACAACAGCTGGACCAACAGCTGCAGCTTCAACCTTTTCAACAGTATTCTGGTGAGGCATTAATAACACAAAACATACCTTTTATCTAACTTGGACAGTTTTAATTGTAGGTGCTTTATTGTCAATCATCGTGACCCATTGCTTACTGTGCGAATAAAACAAACTAAATAAATAAAAAGTTTGGAATCTGCATTGGCCAAATGCGTTTTACACACTGAATTTAATCTCTTAATATGAATAAAATTAATATTTCACAAACCTAACCTATCCCAAAACTATGACTCGACTTTGTCTACGGCGAAAACGACTTTGTTGTAACAAAAACACCAAATCGGTGTTTTCAAAAGCCTATGAGTGACGTTTTTTAAACAAGAAAAAGTACGTTTAAAAATATGTTAATTGAACCAAAGCTCAGTAGCTCCCCAAAGGAACTTGTTGAAAAAACTCCACGCTACCTAAAACATCGGATATAGCCTACACTGCACTGCGCCTTCGTACACGTAGTTCTGACATTACGGTAATCGCTACATGTTGAATAGTCGCAAATTTGGACAAACAAACTTGACAGATACACACACCAGTCACTATCGCACATGGAGAAGCACTATTGTAGCTTGTAGCGGGCGTGTCTCAGGTGAGTGAAAACGTGCTGATCAAACTGGTGAGTGACTGCAGAGCGGAGTGGGGTGTTTAACATTCTACCCCGAGCAGCGGCAGAGTGGCGCATGCGTGTGCTATTCACCGTGCATCAATGCAGTATATGAGTTCAAGAGTGGGATCTGAGCAAGCCTTTTAAATGGTCACAGAAATGGATGGAGCTACGCGGAACAGAAGTAACTCCGTTAAGCAGGAGCCAGGGGCGCAACAGAAGATGAGAAAAGATGGGAGCAACAAACATGACGATATTCCCGAAAGAGTTACACTTAAAAAAGAAATTGGACTGCTGAGCGCCTGTGCCATCATTATAGGTAAGATTATGACAGCTTTATGGCACTCATGGGGGTAAATTAGAATATACTTGTCAAAGCAGTGGGTTTTTGTTGTTGGTTTACGACATAGTTGTGATTTTTAAAAGGTTTCCCCAATAACTGGTCTGTGAACATTCGTAGTTATTGACAATGTTGTATGATGTTGGACGATCAACTTCATTGAATATTACGCGAGTTTGCATCCATCATGACGTGACACAGTAATAAACTTCTAGGCACGGTTAGGGAAATATTCACCGATAACGATACAGTATGTCTTTTGATAACGGTAGGCTATCACAAAAATGTAGCCTACATGATTTCCTATTATTTGTTGAAAAACACATCTCAACAAAGCACTTGCAGGTGAAAATCGGATGCAACGATTTCATTGCGAGACCGAGAAAGCAAGGGATAAACATGAATTATTTCGCCAGAGCAACTGGTCAGAGACAAATAACTTCCGCGCGCTGTCGTACAGCATACCGAGACCCTCAACCTGTCTAAGCAACGGCAAACGGGTGGCCGGCCATTCAGATTAGACTCTTCTCTCCTGGTGGCAGATGAAAACCCACCTCTGCCTTGCATCATACTGAAAAAGGGAAAGGCAGCAGTGATTACGTGGCCAAAAACAAACACAAGCAATCTTTGATGTCCACTCTTCAAAGCGGTCAAAAGAAACTAACGGATGTTTTTGAGCGCTGGATAGAAGATTAATACGATGCCTAGACAGAAGTGTGCCAGTGAGCAAAAGGCGGAATATAGACGTCTAGATGGGTGGAAATCAAGGTTGAGAGACGTTTTGACATAATATAAACGTGTCAATTTAGCCATAATTTATCTCAGGTTTTACTTGGATATATAGCCTGGCTATATAAAAAAAAACCTTCACCTTTCAACCAAATTTAGCCGGTTTTTCACCTGAAGTCCTTTCACCGACTTTTCAACAGAAAGAATGCTCACGGGGCTGTCGCGCTAACGCTGCACTTATCACGCTAATCGTAATAATAATAATAATGATGTTAAGATAAAGCTATGTGAATAGTCAGATATGTTCCTGACTGAACCTGCACAAATACTTTGGCATTACTATGGCTGTGGATGAAAAACATATACTATTTCCGTTGTCTATCATTTAGACCGTATTTTGATGAATATTAGATTTAAAAAAAATCTTATTAAACATGTTAAATTACCTGAAGTTCTGGGGAAAAAATTATAATGACATAACAGCTATGTTTCATTGTAGAGTGGAGATGTAGAAGTAAATGTCCTTTGTTGCCTAGTGTCTCTTCTCGCATACATGCAGTATCCAAGCACTTACACCTGGAGAACAGATAAGAAAACGCTAGTATATGTCAAGACTTTTCTGCCTTAAAAAAACCAAGAGATATGTGATTGGCCTGTAGGCTAACAATTCACGTTTCAGCAGTGAGGTGTATGTATATTGTCCTGTTGGGCGGGTGAAGAGAAGGCTTGAAGCCATCTTCTTTGTGGGGCAAAAAAACCCTGGAGGCAACAGAGTTTACAAGCAGGGTTTTCCTGTGGTTGGGTTGTACTGGGTGAGAACTGGAATCTTTGGGGCAACAGCTGTTTGGCCATTACAGGTCAATGTTGTCCGGTAAACAAAAAATGACGTGAGCTCTCAGCCTGTTGCAGCCACTTGCTCAAGGGCCCGGGGGGCTGCACGACTTTCATGTTGTTGACACAGATGGCAATGATACAGGCGGACTGCGGGAGGCCAGTGTCCACCTGTCGCAGGTTGATTACACCGTCTCCATTGTGACGGTGAAACATAACGGCAATGTATACTCAGGTCCTCCGTGTGAAGAGGCTGGTATTGCACCGCACTCAGTGGTGTGGTGGAACTCCCCGCGTGTAACTCTGCGCTTCATCCATATTGCTAGGGAAAGAGCTTGCAGCCCGCCTCCTCTTTGTCCACAGCCTGCAGGATGGTTTACTGTCTTCAGGTGTAGTAGAGTATTCTGGGGGCAATTGTAACAGGGGGCAATTGCAACACCATAAAATTGCACCAATCTGAAACAAGCTGGAGCTGAGATTCCATCCAGCAAGCTAGCTAGTTTCATGTGTTCAGGGTTGGGGGCAATTGTAACCCCTGTTACAATTGCCCCCAGAATACTCTACAGCCACTATTCTTAGTCATCAGAGCTGTAAAATCCAGGTTCAGAAAGTAAAATGTCCTCCCAAGGATTTTGTTCCAATCACCTAGATTTGCTAATTAGCACAAGTCCTCGGCCAGGTGGCAGAACTAATTGGTGAAATCAGCTGGCTGAGTTGATGGGTGGAAGAAACACGTGGCAGGGTTTTTACTTTATGTCCCCTGGACTTTACCCCTGTGTTAGTCATGAATAAGGTGACAGGCACGGTCCGCAAGTTCGTCTGACAGAGGGGTTCATGACAATTGTTCATTATAATTTCTTCAGCATTATTTTTTTTTTTGTCGTTGCTATAATCTAGCGAGGGAACATTTGACACAAACTCCAGGCTACATAGCGGATGAGTTACCTTTCAACTTGTTGCGAGAATGCTGATCACTTCAGGTTTTACTTGAAATATGACTTGAACTTGTTTATTTTTGTCTCAGAGTGACTGTGTGTGATACTTTGAATGTGTGACTGTTTTAAACACCCAAAATTAATATCAGAAGGCGAGTAAACCGCTCACTTGAATGCCTTTGAACGAATTATTAAAAACAGGTTTTCCAGCTCTTTCAAGAAGAGAGGGCTCAGATGCAAACAGTATGTGACCTTTTGTTAAAATCCCTGGATCAAGGCCTATGCAACGGGAGCTGTAATAATAATAATAATAATAATCATAATAGTTATAGTAAAAATAATAATAATAAAATGTATTTGTATAGCAACTGTCAAAAAACTTTACAAAGTACACAGTAGTCTCATAGCCACCTCCTACAACTGAAATATCATCACTGGTTAACTTTCAGTAGAGAATATGTGGCTGCTAGATTCAGAGCCACTTTCTGGCCCTCTCGCTCCTGTGCTCACTGATGTTGTGTAACGCATTTAAACAACGTTGTTTGGATTCACAGTGTACTGCTGCTGCGCTGTTAATTACAGATACTTTTTGCATTTTGTTCCACTTGATTGATTTCTTGATTTAAGCATGTAAAAGTCACAGAGGCAGGATCCACTGTTGGGGGTCTTCCACTTGCTGAGAGAGCTCAAGAGTATGCGGTCTGCGTCCCAGAATGCTAATGTACAGCGGTGTGTGTGTGTGTGTGTGTGTGTGTGTGGGACTGACACCAACCCCCATCTGAGGCAAGGACCAGCTGCACTTTAAAAACTTCATAAACAAAACATACCAAGAGGAGTTTTAATTGGACCCGATTCAATTCATGTTTATTTTCCTAGAAATGATCCCACAGCGCCGGGTTTTCAGTTTATACTTAGCTGTTCACCCCAACATCTGCAGTCGCGTAGCAGAAAAAAACTAAATAACAAAAAAGAAAACGGATGAAAAAGAGGCATAATGAAAGGCCTGCTGGGCAGATAGAGGGGGTGAAGATGGCTTCAATCTTTGCCTGCGAGGCCATGGTTGTGAGTAAATTATTCATCTCTTGTTATGTAAGCCCCCAGGCCAGTGCCTATCAGCCGCTCCAGTGCATTTCTGCCAGCCCCAAAGTCTGTGTGGGCATGCTTCGCCCCCCGCTTTTACAGTGAGGGTAACACAGACACCGTTCAACCGTGCTGGGACATAATTAGGCCTTTTCACAAATTCTAGGCCAGAAACTGAGGCCTGTCCTCAGCTGAAGTTTCTCTCTCCTCTCTCTCCCTCTCTCTCTCCGTCTTTGGAGTTCTTTATGTATGCCCTGTCCCCCCCAACACCCCCCCCCCCCCACACATTTCTCCCAAATGCCTCCCGGAGATTACATCTCAACACGCCACAATGCGTGTGTAGAACCCCCTCGAACAGCAGCGGACCCATTCTCCTCAATTGGGCCTGAAGTACACCGCCTCATTAAGAGTGCTGCAGTTCAGCTGGAGGGAACGGGTTGGGGAGGTTCAGTCAAGCTGCAGCATGTGTGAGCCTTTTCTGTGCAATTGTGGGTGTCCTTGCGTGGCACTTGTAATGTAATAATTGAGAGAAAAAAAATAGGCAAGATGCATCATGATTTTGACAGTGGTGGGTCTGGGCCAGCCTCTCTGATTATCCTATGAAAATACTGTAAAGCCATATTTTGTGTGACTATAATAACAAAACAAACAAATTACATAATTCTACCTCATTTCAGAGAGGCGCCTGAAATGGGAGTTGACAGCAGACAATATATAATTCAGAACCCTGTCTGTGAATATTACAGAACACTTACAGCAGTTCTGTGTAGATTTGCATTGCAGACACTTGCATTCTGACTTAAACCACTACCCATTATAATCCCGACTACTCCATAGACTTACATATGTGTACATATCAAGTCTCACACTTTGGTGATGCAAGATGTTTAAGAGCTGTTCAACTCTTTGTCAGCAGTAACGTGAAATGCAGTCATGACATGACATTATATGACATCACATGACATCACATGACCGCGATCAGTCTGCAATGCTTGCTGCATGTAAAAAGACTGTAGACCAACTGACACCAGAACCCTTAAATGCATCCAATAACAGGGTAGCATGACGAATCTTCAGAGCACATCCTACCGTATATGCTCCTGTTTTTACTCATATTATTTCATGTCCTATTCCGTAGGTAACATCATCGGTTCAGGAATCTTCATTTCCCCAAAGGGGGTTCTGGAACATTCCGGCTCGGTGGGGCTGGCACTGATCGTGTGGATGTTAGGAGGGGGAATATCTGCCCTGGGTTCCCTCTGCTACGCTGAGCTGGGAGTTACCATCCCTAAATCGGGCGGAGACTACTCCTATGTTACAGAAATATTTGGAGGCCTGGTGGGGTAAGTACCTCCATCCATTTGTTTCGTCTTATCGACAGAAATCAAATTAGCGGGAAAACACATCCCGAGCGCTCCAGGTATAAATTACATTAAATGACGTCAATTTTAATCAGAGTGACGTGCAGTGCAGGAGAGCAAAAGTGCATCTGCCAACCTAGAACCAGAATACAGATAATATTTCAATAATATAATACGAATAACATAAGTACATAATAATACATAAAACATACAGAGTCAAACAGCTAACATCCAAAGACATGTGGGATTGGCGTTCACAGGGCGTTGATGCAAAAGAGAATGTGTGCTCAGTAAACCTACCCTGTATGAATAAAGGATTATATATAAAACCACAAAGCATACTCAAACAATCCTAAAGTAATTCCTATTAAATATTAATAATTAAAAAGAAACGAGTAATTGCAGGTGGGAGAAGGAGAGCACAAGATGACGTTGAATATGAATTATTGAATTCCGAGAACAGGTGGGTCTTCCGTCTGTGTCACAAGATGGCCAGTGACTTCTCATGGAGATGGATACAGAGATACAGGGAGAAAAACAGTATTTAAACGTATCTGAAGAAGCTAATATGAAGGCAGCTTATTATTGCATATGAAAAAAATGAAGAATTTGTTAAGAAGATTATTTCGAGGGGATTTGTTGGTAAAATCGGGGGCACACTATGTCGAAAAATAACTGGTGTGAAAATGGCTTGATAGATTGTGCTGGTTAAATTGATAACTCGGGGCAGACAGCTCCATTATAGGACCTTGATTTTGGGAGACATCAGCATGTAAGATTCTAAGTTGATATGATCCACTCAAACACTGGAAAATCAACCATGCCGCATGAATCAGCTAACTTATTATAAATACAATGTAGGTTAAAGCGTAAGTGTAAGAGGTGACTCGTCGCGACTGATAGGCATAATATTCAATTCTAGAATAGAGGCTGGAAGTGGGTGATCAAGGCCTATTCCAACTGAAGAGACTAGATTGACGATACAATAGAGTGGTTCCTGGGTAGACCTTAGGAACTGTGGCACCTTAGTGATTTGCATCCTAATTGATTCAGAGAGGTAAGATATCACATAATCAAATCAAATTATCTTTGAATATACACTGCCTGGCCAAAAAAAAAGTCGCTGTTGCACCCGTCATGCATAGTGCCCACTGTACAAGCCTCTGGAGGCAGTGTTATGATCTGGGGTTGCTTCAATTGGTCAGCTCTAGGCTCAGCAACATTATGCAGCAATAAAATGAAGTCAGCTGAGTACCTGAATGTACTGAATGACCAGGTTATCCCATCAATGGGCATATTCCAGGACGACAATGCCAAGATTCATCGGGCTCAAATTGTGAAAGAGTGGTTCAGGGAGCATGAGGAATCATTTTCACACATGAATTGGCCACCAGAGTCCTGACTTTAACACCATTGAAAGTCTTTGGGATGTGCTGGAGAAGACTTTACAGAGTGGTTTGACTCTCCGGTCGTCAATACAAGACCTCGGCCAAAAATTAATGCAACACTGGATGGAAATAAATGTTGTGACGTTGCATAAGGTTGTCGAAACAATGCCACGACGAATGCGCGCCGTAATCAAAGCTAAAGGTGGTCCAACTAAATATTAGTGTGTGTGACTTTTTTTTTGGCCAGGCAGTGTACATTTCTGGTTCCCACCTTCAGAAGCCATCGCCGGAAAAAGGGTATTTAAGGCCATACATTTCAGATAACTGCATTCAGATTAACTCTGAATCCACCAGTGCATTTCCTGTAACTGCCGCACCTGGAAATAAACATGATTTTCCACCAAGTTTGAGAGATGTCCTATTTTTCCTTACAAGCATGATTTATTTCCCTATAAACAGCTCTTGAAGTATACGGACTGGAGCGTACTATCTCGGCACTGTCACGTTCAAATCCCTCCATTACATAATATATCTATGAATAGAAGAAGCACACAAATAGGAACGAGGATCGGTTGTTAAGAATTTATTTGAATATCGACGGCATTCTGTACGTGCATGTCACTTATTTGCCCACTTTTTTGTGTGGTTTGCTTGATTCAATTGGGAGAGATGGAGGAGGAGGACCTGCTGTTTCCAAACAAAATCCACCAGGTCTGAAGATCGATCACTGTACCTTCGACCAGGGCAGTAGCTGAAGCCGTCATAAAGACTAGGTGATGACTGAGTGAAGATCCATGTTGATGAGTGATGACCTCTTGACCTCTGACCCCCCCCACCCAGGTTTCTCCTCCTGTGGAGTGCAGTCCTCATCATGTACCCCACCACCCTGGCTGTCATCGCCCTCACCTTCTCCAACTACGTCCTACAGCCCATCTTTCCCAACTGTCTTCCACCTTACATAGCCACTCGCATGCTGTCCACCACCTGTCTGTGTGAGTACCGCCGGGAAACGCCCCTCCACCTCTATCATTGACAATGGGCTGACATGTCAGTGTGACACGCTTATAAGGACGTATTTAAACAGAAAAGGTCATTTTCTAATCCGGAGGAAAGGAAACGTTTTTTTTTACACCCCCAATCTTGCCAGAAGCATTTTACAGTGCAGCATTGACATGGTGTAATTACTGATAATATACTTAATTAACCACACACACATATTATTAAGAGTGATTAGGACTATACTTACATGTACTGTATGTAGTCATATCATTTCTTTGCCTTAACTTAACTCGCTTTGCGATGTTGAGGTTTAGGTGTGGCGTACTGTATTGGCACAGGATACAGCATATTTGCCCTCTGACTCATTGCAAAATTCACCTCACTTTACCCCATATGCTAGCATTCATTTCTGCCATTTATGGGAAAGATAGCTCGAAAGGCAACGTAGACGTGAATGAGACTACTTGAATATGCTTCTCCTCATTGAGACTATTGGGTGAACTAAATGCTTCTGAAAGTTTACTACACTTTGGTGTACAAAATGCTTTTGATTGGAGTTTTCTGTTATTTTTCATTATGGTTACATTTCCATCTCGGCTCTAAAAGCACCTACTTACTAACATCGGAGTGTCTTTGAAAAGGGATCAGTTCATTTTGAAAGTGTGTTATAATATGCCCTGTGTGACGGAGTTAAATCTTTCATGATATGTGCAGTAATTCGATACGTGAGCAGCGTAATGAAAGGCATTTAACCAGCGGTATGAGAATACACCCTGCTCGTGTGCAGCATTCAACCACATGTTTTTACTTTTTTCTCTTTTTTTCCTTTCTGTGTCCACGTCCCCAAGTAGAACTCCGTTCCCTGCTTAAATCCTCCGGCAGTGAAAATGCGGCTAGTTAAGGAACTGCACGTTCTCACTTTTATCAAAGAAGCATCGGCCATTGCTGTGCTGAGTATCTATTTTCCACACAATTCTTTTGCAACGATTCTTTCAGCGCAATTGCCTCTGGATATGTCAGCAAGTGAAGATAGATTGCTATGGGGAAAACAAGAACTTCCAACTTGCCGTTTCAGTTGTTGCTGTGCAATTTGATAAAAACAGAAACTAGGGCCTTTGTTTGCTGCTCTAATGAATTATAGGAAGCACGTGCAAATGCAAACATCCAGATTTTAATTCAATAAGGTCACAGGACAGATGCAACTTCCACTAAGCCCCCTTTGGCCACGTTCAGTATCATTCCTATAAATGTAGGTCCGTGCCTTCGGTGTACTCGGACTGTATATAATTACAATTGGCAGCAAGATAAAGGCACACAGTATAGTTGAATCTGAGCTTGCGTAGAAGCCTGTATGTGAAAGGTTACATGGACAGAATAAAGTTAAAAAAAGAACATCGTCGCATCTCTTTTAGGTAATATTTGCTCTCAAGCCACTCAAACACTGGAAAAATCAACCATGCCGCCCGAATCAGCTAACTTATTATAAATACAATGTAGGTTAAAACGCCAGTGTAAGCGGTGACTCGTCTATATTATATTATACTATATTATTATTCAGTTCTAGAATAGAGGCTGGAAGTGGGTGATCAATGCCTATTCCAACTGAGGAGACTAGATTGACGATACAATGGACTGGTTCCTGGGTAGACCTTAGGAACTGTGGCATCAGAAACTCTAGTGATTAGCATCCTAATTGATTCAGAGGTGAGATATCACATAATCAAATCTAATTATGCTTGAATATACATTCCCACCTTCAGAAGTCATCATCGGAAAAAGGGTATGTAATGCCATACATTTCAGATAACTGTATTCACAATGCATTTCCTGTAACTCTGACAACTGCAGCACCTGGAAATAAACATCATTTTCCACCAAGTTTGAGAGACGTCCTTTTTTCCCTTACAAGCATGATTTATTTCCCTATAAACAGCTCTTTTATGTAATATATGCTCTCAAGCCTTTCAAACGTCAGTCATAAAGCAGCTAACGTGCATGTAAAAAAAAAAAGGCATGTTACGACTGGGATTTAAATTTGGGAGGGCTGCGTGCCCGGGTGAATGGCGTAAAAATAAAGAGGCCAGTCTGTTGGACGTAAAGAGAACAGTCACATGACGGGCCTCTGTTCAGTCATACTGGGGAGTACTCCTAATCTGGACTCGAGCGTGTGTCAGCTGGTTTGCGCTCGTCTGAACCAGACAGAGCAGGAGGAAGGTGTGTAAAAGGGTGGTCACACACTCTGTTTGGTTGCCATGGTCCTGGCACATTCAGGGGGCAAGTGGCCCTATTTTTAGGCGTCGACATTTCGGTGTATCGTGATCGGCCAATCCCACCTACCCCGCTGTCTACCAGACGCCGCATCCCATCCAGAGGCCTGTCGTTATCATTGGTGACTTTGGAGGGGAGGCGGGCCTGGAGACGGACGCCTATGTCATTGGACCTGTCACCTGACCCATCACGCAGTGTGCATCAGCCTACATAATGGTGCCAGCCATTGAGTTCCAGCGTTACTGGGCGGGCATGCCGTCCGCATTGTGCATTGTTTGGAATTGACGGGGGTTTTGCTGGGGGGGGACACCCCCCCTTGCTACCGACTTTTTTTTTTTTCGCGGCAGAACGTCCCAAAAATAAACCGCCAATATCCAGGAGCAGACCGATCCAAGTTTAAAACGGGGTGAACAAACAATCTCCGCCCTTCTGCATCTTTGCATGTAAAGCTGAATGGAATTGAATGACCTTCAAAAAAAAAAAAATTATAAAAAAATAAAAAAATCTGAATTGCCAAGCAAGGAAACATAATTTATTTGAAAACTTACTATTTTGACATTTTATGACTAAGAAAATAAGAACAACTTTTTGTTGTTAAAGCCCATTTGCTTGGAATGCTCTTTCAAAGTTGGCCTTCATTTAGACTGCAGCATGACTCACACAAGATTCAAATCCCAGTGCTGGGGGGCTGAGCCGGATAAACGTGGCAGGCCCCCCCCCCTCGCCTGATCCCCTGGCCATTATTGCATGTGTGTGACTTGGCCCCTTCCTACTGAATGTACTGTATGAATGTCACGCCCGCGTGTCGCCAAAGTCATATTTACACACACAGTGTTCTTACCTTTCTCAGGGTGTGTGTGGGGACAGACCAGACCACCATAGCCTATATCAGTACCGTTACATCATTTGTACATTTGAGTACAATTATTAGGGAAAACCTTTATGAGCCTATATGCATTTTGATAGAAAAATACACTTTGGCTAAAAGGTGTGAGATCTAGAATTAACTGTGATCTGTACCTCATAGAAAGGGAATTAGTAATGTGATACCATGACAGCCAGGCAGAACTTTGCTACGGAACTTTTCTATTTTTAAGGGTCATCTACCAGTTGAGTCTGGTTCAGACTGAACTTGCACCGGTGTAGAAACTGCACAATGAATCTGACAGGACACAATTCCACTACTCTTAACAACCGCATAAGACATATTTTTGACATTTGGATCTTTGTAACTGAAAACCTTCCTTCACACTTTTGTTAGATCCACCAGCATCTCCATACAGTGCCAGTGCCAGACAGTATTTCCTCCATTATCACATATTTTTGACACTGAATGTTTTCTGATCTTCAGCCAAAATCTAATACTACATAAAGGGAACCTCAGTGCACATATAAAACAAAATATTTTACTCATTTCGTTTATTAAATGAACAAAGTTATCCAACACCCATTGCCCCCTGTGTGAACAGGTAATTGCCTCCTTACGTAACTGGTTGCTTCACCTGGAACCAAACACTTCCTGTAGTTCATAATTATCTTTTACATCACCGTGGAGGCCCTTTAGCCCACTCTTCTGTGCAGAATTGCTTTAATTTCAGCAAACATTTGTGGGTTTTCGAGCACGAGCTGCTCGTTTCAGGTCCTGCCACAGCATCTCAATCGGTTTTAGGTCTGGACTTTGACGAGAGCATTCCAAAACTTTAAGGTTTGTTTCTTTTCAGCTATTCTGGCGTAGACTTGTTTGCGTGTTTTGGATCATCGTCTTGCTACATGATCCAACTGCGCTTCAACATGATCCAACTGTGCTCACAGACAGATGACCCGACATTCTCCTTTAAAATACAGACACAGAGCAGAATTCATGGTTCCTTCAATTATGGCAAGTCATCCAGGTCCTGAGGCAGCAAAGCATCCCGCTACCATCATGGGAGTACAGTTAACCCCCCTTAAGTGGCTCACCTTGTAGGAGGCCAATATGAGATGACCTCGTCTAGCCCCTAATCCAGTCAAATTCCCTTTTTTGATATGCAGTGTACAGTTGAAGTCAGAAGTGTACATACACTTAGGTTGAAGTCATTAAAACTCATTTTTAACCACTCCACAGATTTCATGTTAGCAAACTATAGTGTTGGCAAATCAGTTAGGATATCTACTTTGTGCATGACACAATTCATTTTTCCAACAATTGCTTAAAGACAGATTATTTCACTTTTAATTCACTATATCACAATTCCAGTGGGTCAGAAGTTTACATACAGTAACTTGACTGTGCCTTTAAATTTTTTATATTTGGTCACATGTCCTTAGCATGCCATGACTTCCTGATGTCTGTGACCCAACAACATCAAAAGACTCATGATATCTTATTTTCTGGTACTTTTACAAGCGATACTATAACGTCTCTGCATTTGAATGGATCTCTATGGGAATCCCATCTTTGCCCAGTCTCTTTCTGATTGCACAGTCATTAACAGTTCTGCAGTTCTGTGGATGTTGGTCCAGGATTCTTTATGACTTCCTGGATGCTTTTACGCTGCACCCTTAGTAGAGATTTCACTACTGTTCCAAACAAGGCCTGAAATGAACACCAGCCACCAGCCAAATGCTGGTAAAATCTAGATTGTGGCTGGTAAGATTTTTACTCTAGCCGCCACTATGGCTGGTAACCAACCAAGTTCTGTTATATTGTAAAAAGGTAATGTCGCTGGTAAAATGTCGAAAATGGCTGGTGATTTTTAGAATCCACAAGCCACTCTGGCAAGTTGGTGAAAAAGTTAATTTCATACCCTGGTTCCAAATGTTCTTCGTTTGGAGATTAC
Organism: Synaphobranchus kaupii; assembly: GCA_029718625.1. Lineage (NCBI taxonomy): Eukaryota > Metazoa > Chordata > Actinopteri > Anguilliformes > Synaphobranchidae > Synaphobranchus > Synaphobranchus kaupii. The sequence goes on along the minus strand of CM056388.1, from coordinate 6,175,501 downwards.
GGCTCTCACTGTAGTCCCAGAGCCTTAGAAATGGCTTTGTACTCCTTTCCAGACTGATAGATATCAACAGCCTTTTTTCTGGGTTTCTACAGGAATGTCATTTGATCTTGGTATTATGTTCCTCTAGAACCACTGCGCTGGTAACTTCACTCTGATGGTATGGGTCAAAATAAGTAGGATTTACGTATGTTGGGCAAGGCAGGCCATAATCAAGCCTGACTGTGTTCCATTAGCTGACTCTAATTATCCCTTTAATTAGGTTGATTTTAAGCAGCGGGCAATAATCTTTTTCACAGCAGAAGATGGCATGTTTGAATACACATCAAACAATTGAAAGAAGCAAGAAACTGATTCACTTTAAATACTGAATGCTGTTGGAAATCATGGGAGCCAAGTACAGTTAACCAGTTAGTTGTTCATGACTATGGATAGCTACTAGGTTATGATGGAAATGTGCTTTGCCTTACCTGTTTTAGTTGCTTCAATGAATGGCCTTCGGTATGCACTTATTGCACGTCGCTTTGGATAAAACCGTCTGCCAAGTGAATGCAATGTAACCCCCCCTGAAGTGGCTCACCTTGTCTTGGGCCAATATCAGATGGCCCCTAGTCCAGTCAAATCTTCTTTTTTGAATTGTAGTACCTTTGTGACATCCTCTACCATGAGTGGGAAGTGTATATGCTCAGCCCTGCGTTGGGCGCCAAATTTATATTAAAAAAAAAAACATTTGCAAGTTACGAACACAGCCAATGGGCATGAGTATGGAACACATATCGGTTTCAATCGACTTTGGCTTTAGGGGTTTAGGGTGAGGTATCATGAGAAGTGAGTTGTTACAAATCCTTTGTAAAAAGCACTATTTAAATGAAATTTGATTGACTGATTGAGTTACAGAACCCGACTGGTAACTATTTGTTTTCATATACAGTAAAAGCAGATGGACTTGGTTCTAAACTTAACAGGCAACAAATAGAGGTGCTAGATGTGTTCCATATAAATGTATTTATTTTTTAAACGTAGAGTGTGGAAATACAAGTCATATCTGAGCCCGAATGGCTTGGAGGACCTGATCTTAATCTGAGTGAAATTTACGTGCTTGATGTACGAAAACAAGTTCTGTATGCCCCCGCCCCCCCCCCCCCCCCCCAGCCTGGAAAAGATGCCAGTCACTGGGTCATTACCCCAATCTGTCTCTGTAATGCTCAGTGTCAAGCAGTGAGGCCATTGGGGTAGAGGCAATGGGCCCATTTTTCACATCTCTGACTCCATTCTACAGAAGGCCCATAAACTCTGCATTGGGGCAAACAGTATCACCAAATGGCCACTCAAATATAAACGGCCTCTCGAATAGGCAGTAAACAGTCATTGTTTTTCGTCCTGTGAGGTCCTATATTGCTAGTGAAGGAGAGGGAAAAATGCATTCTCCGATGTTCGTATTTCCACAAAGACCCTTAAGAGTTCTTCTGCTTGCCGAATCTCTTTGGGTTCCGGCGAAAGCGTGAACCGGCACTCTGGACTGGGCTCCCTGCTTACCTGTGCTACCACGTCGAATACATAAAAAAAGGTGCAAACAGGAACTGAAAAAGAAGAGTGACAAGGGGTAGCTGAGGCTGCCCTGAAATTAGAACGCTGGCCCCAGTTAGCGCTCGTAATGGCCGCTGTTGGACGGCCTTATTGTGCTTGGTGTTTTTTCCCCTCTCTCTCTCTCTCTTTCTTTCTCTCTCTCTCCATCTCTCTCTCTCTCTCTCTCTCTCTCTTTGGCGTTGACTGCCAAGAATCTGGGGAAGTGTGAGCTCTCAGCGCCTTCAAAGACCTGCCCGTCTCGTTGTTTTGTCCGGTTGCATCGGAAGCAGTTTGTATTTGGGGTCTGACAGCTCCCCTTTTCTGTGGCGGTCGGGCCCGCCGCGGCCCGGAGGGGCCTTGACAGTGATGGACGAGGTGAAATAATCCGGGCCCCGCCCACCCGTTCCCGCATGCCTGGCCTTGCTCGAACGGCCTGCCCTGGAGACTGTCCGCTGCCAGGCCCAAAAAGGCCGGACCCCCTTGGCAGATACGCCATTGAGCGCGCACCCCCACACCCCCACACCCCCACCCCGGGCCTCTGTCACGTGAAGCATTGCCACCGAGGAGAGCAGCTCTTTGGCTGAATGTTTTGAGGGCAGAAACCCTTTGACTTGTTTATAATAAGGAAGTGAAGAAGTGATGGCTTACTTAAGCCACTGCTTTGCTTGGTGTTTCCTTACTCTACACAGCGTTAGCCAACATTAGCATTGCGCCAGTCACTGAAGTTAATAACCGCTGCAATGACTAGCCCACATTAAATATGTGGTAGTTACGTAAATATGTGTATATATATATATATACATATACAGTAGTATATTCACCTGTATATGGTACACACCTACAACCAGGTGGTTCCTAAGGATGGAGGTGAGACTTCCTGCAAATAAATGGAAGCTGTCTGGTCTGGCCCAGTTTTGTTATTATTAGCAGAGGGTTGACATGATACTCAGTGAACACAAGACATGCGCTCATCCTGCGTAACATTAACAGCTCTTTAGCAACGGCTCAAAGATGAGTCTGTACACGTTTCCCAGACACTCAGATCGATACAGCTTGCAGAAAACGGAAGTGTAATCTAAGCTGAGGATGGTTTGTGGGACCTGATTCAACAGCATAACAGAATCAGAATATCTGATAGCAATGCAGGGGGGACGGGGTGGTGGATGTTTTTAGCTTGTTTGTGTAAAAAAAAAGGCATTTCATGTATGAAAGGAAGAGGACCTGGTTGGATGGTATTCCATATAACTCAAAATGAAATGAATCAAACACAATAGCAAAAGGTCCAGTGGACGGTTAGAATTAACGGGTGGTAATTAAATTTTTACCTACCATTCAAACACTATAATGATAACCGTGCAGTAATTACAGAGATGTGTCCTCTTATTCCTGAGCATAGACACAGGTACTAGGGGAGCTGCTGCAGCACCCTCATATGGAAAATGGACCGGTGATTTGGGGTGCTGGAGAATAGAGAAAGTAATAACTTCCCCAAACAAAAATATGTCAGATCTAAATACAATTTGTAATGAATTATTTATTGTGCCAAATGCCAACATTTTTTCGCTGCAAATATTGATGTGTTTTGTCCACTAATAGAGGAGACCAACAGTCAGGTGAAGCTGTGTACAATCACTCTATGCACTTGATGCGTCTGCGTTTGACATTGCCAAACTATTTCTTTTGATGATCACCTGTGCAATACATTCACTGAATAGCATATTGTAAACTTTTTGTTGGGATGATTTCCTGAATTACTAAAATGAATGTACAGTAATGTACATTATATTTAGTTAAGGCAAAAGATTTTACCTATTTCTGTATTCTGTACGAGTTTATGAATCAGGCTACTCTCTGAGACGTTCATGAGAAATTAAGTGTTTCGCGATGGTTGACTTTGTTTCAACTCTGGATTTAATCAGTGGGTTAGTCTATTACAATTACAAACTAATAAGACAACATATTCACTCTAGGGTGGGGAGGTATGATACTGTATGTATTCTAAGTAAGTATTTATGCAAAGTAGCCTACGTATTTTAAATTAAACTGCCTCAGGCAAACCACAGCACAAACAAAATGTCCTGTGTTGACTACTGTGTTGATTTAATTGGTAAAAGTGAAAGAATTACAAACTTTTGTTTAAAATATTATATAAAAGAAATACTTGAGTGAGCCTTATTGGGTATATATTACAGTCAGAGGTGTAAAATCCAGGGGTCAGAAATTAGAAGCGATACTGCCATGTGTTTCTTCCACCCATGAACTCAGTCAGCTGACTTCACTAATTAGCTCTACCTCCTGGTTTAGGAATTGTGCTAATTAGCAAATCCAGGTGATTGGAACAAAATACCTCTGATTACAGTATATATACCGTATTTGTGGACCCAGTTTTTTTCTGCCAAGTAACGGTTGCTAGGCTATGATTGGACTATCACCGCTTGGAGGAGGGGTTTAGCGAAGGGTGAATTTCATTGTCTAATTTATATCAAACCTGTTCAAGGCGCAGTTTTCTGCTGTGCTTGTAGCAGGCCACTCAGGAGACGCAGAAGGAGAAGTGAGCCATTGTAACAGCGTTTGATTGCAACACTCCTGTAGTCAAAAAACCACAACATTGTACCACTCCGCCAGCATTCTCAGTCAAAGCTCAAAATTACAGAAAATTACAGACAATCAGGCAATAATCCAACAAGAATTAGTCTGTAATCCCCCCCCCCACCCCCTCAACAATTTCTGCAGGTTTGTCTGACTATTGCTGCACAAGTCTTTTTGGTTAGTCCCCTTGTTGCTGCGTGCAGACCAGAATTCCAGTTTGCTTGGCTTCTGTTCACATGCAGCATAAATCTTCTGGAAAATATACTCGTGGGACAGAGAAAATGGAAAATAACCAACTGTAACTCTTCAGTGCACCGTCCTATTGGAGCTTCCAGCCATTAACTGCAGTCGAAATGGAACATACTGAAAGAATAGTGCGTTTATCCCTGACGCTTGGAAACACTTAAACACGCAATATCTGGAAAATAGCAGGTTGCAGAAGTGAAGGAAAATACATAATTTTCAGAGACATCATACACACACTTCCCAGGGCCCTCAGTTCATTTGCACCCAGGGTGTAAACAGGTTTCTTATAAAGCTGACAACGAACTGAAACCTACTATTGTATTTAAATTCAAAACCGTGAAACAGCTTATGATGTGGAAGCACCCTAACATTCAGGATGCCGGTGTGTGTGTGTGTGTGTGTGTGTGTGTGTGTGTGTGTGTGTGTGTGTGTGTGTGTGTGTGTGTGTGTGTGTGTGTGTGTGTGTGTGTGCGTGTGCGTATGTGTGTTTGGCAGTGTTCCTGACCTGGGTGAACTGCTCCAGTGTGCGTTGGGCCACCAGGATCCAGGACGTGTTCACCGTGGGGAAGTTGCTGGCCCTTGGCCTCATCATTGTGGTGGGACTGGTGCAGATCTGCCGAGGTGAGTGTCCACTGTCTCGCGCACTGCCCTGCCCTGCCCTGCCCTGCCCTGTCCTCCCATGCCCTGCCCTGCCCTGTCCTGCTCTGCCATGCTCTGCCCTGCCCTGCCCTGCCCTGCACTGTCCTCCCATGCCCTGCCCTGCCCTGCCCTGCTCTGCCATGCTCTGCCCTGCCCTGCCCTGCCCTGCACTGTCCTGTCCTGTCCTCCCATGCCCTGCCCTGCCCTGCCCTGCTCTGCCATGCTCTGCCCTGCCCTGCCCTGCCCTGCCCTGCCCTGCACTGTGCTGCCCTGCTCTGCCCTGCCATGCCCTGCCCTGCCCTGCCCTGCACTGCCCTGCCCTGCCCTGCCCTGCCCTGCCCTGCCCTGCACTGTCCTGTCCTACCCTGCCCTGCCCTGTCCTGCCCACTGTCCCGACAGCTTGAACTCTGCACAGCTGTAGGTGCTTCCTAGTGCAGTTGCACAATAGATTCACCATTGACACTGGCCAGCAGCCTTTTTAAAAAAAAAAAAAAAAAATCCATTTCCTGCCCAAATATAGTAATGACCTCTCCAATCTGGAATGTCAAACCGTCTGCAACCGCAGCCACGGTCCATGTGCGAACCACCCTGCCAATCCGGGAGAGCTGGGACAGCCACGGTTCTCCTCTGAAACACGTGCCGTGCAACGGCTGCTTCTTCTCGCGTCGCGGAACGCAGCTAAGCTCGCGCAGACCGACGTCGGAGGAGGGACCTTTCACGTGCGGCTTTGACGTGCGGTCTTACGAGCGCCCTTATTGGCCAGCGGGAGTCGCCCACAGACCGATGAAACGCGGACCCCTGTCCGACTGAACCCTCCCGTACCCTGGGCGACTCAGGCGCCAATTTACGTCGCCCTGTGGAGCTTCCGGCTACAGTCCACACTGGCACGGTCCGGATTCGATCCGAGGCCACGAGGCTCGTCCGCGCACCACAGCGTGGAGCCTTAACCCGAATGAGCCGTCCGGCAGCCAGCAGAATCTTCACACATCATCAGAAACCTTTCATAACCTATTTTCTTCGCCTAGTTTTACTTTTCTCACTATTTTGAATGCCCGGCTGCAGTTATAAGCCTGTCTCGTCACCGCAACATCCGCTATCAGCTTTGGGAGAGAACAGATGAGCACGTGCGTGGGTTTAGCCAGCCGCCAGTCCCCCCAGCTGAACTGCGCAGTCATCGTTGCCAGGCTACAGGCACCCGATTTAATAGAGGAGTCAGTTTTGCTCAATGAGAAACCCTGCTGACCGTAGCCCTCCCTCCTGGAGCGAGGACAGGGTGTGAAATTAATACCCGCCACCAGCCAAATGCTGGTAAAAATTGTGGCTGGTAAGCTTTTCTACTCTAGCACCCACTTTGGCTGGTAACCAACCAGGTTGTGTTATATTGTAAAAGGTAATGTGGCTCGTAAAATGTTGAAAATGGCTGGTGATTTTTTTAGGACCCACAGGCAACTCTGGCCAGTGGGTGTAAAAGTTAATCTCATGCCCTGAGTGAGGGTATAACTAATTATGAGCCACCCTGTGGAACCAGCCTTTTACAGTCAGTCCAGTGCATGTCACTACATCATGGACTACTCCTTTAACCCTCCTCTTATATTTGGGGTCAGTTTGACCCCATTCAGTGTCTGATATCTCTTAATGACTGTATGATATCTCTTAATCCTGTATGACTTTTTCCTAATTTGGTGGGATTCAATGATAAACATGCAATAAACATAATGCTGTTTTCAAAAGTCCTGTACCTACTTTGTATACAGAGGTCGTGTGTGGGGTCATTTTGACCCCAGGCTCTGTAGCTGTATAAAACATAAGAAAATGTACAACCTATTTAACCCTGATTTTTTTGTGGGTGATTCTGGGTACTTTCCCCATACCGGTTTTAAACGTCACAAACTGTCACTTACCTCCAGCTCTAAAATAAGAAGTTTATCATAGATCTTTCATATTTAGGGATAAAAGGCTCGTCAATAGGGAGACATTAAGTAGATACTGCAGAGCCTTAGTTAGCAGTACAAGGGTCTCAGTCTCAAAGAGGAAATAAAAACCGTTGGTCTCTGCTTTTATACCACGTGCCCAGCCGAGACCACCCTAGGATCACCTCAACTCCACCCATTTTTATGTTAAGGATCTTGTGACGTCACGAACCCCCGGAAACCAGCGTATTGGTAAGCCTACACCCATTTTGACTAAACATGAGATTTTCGGACAAAAACAGTTTCAATGGGAAAAGTCGTTTTTTGACTGCAGTATCACTTTAAGAAGGCGGAACACAAAGTGTCATATCTTTCCATTACGATGTTTTTTTGTTTTGGGTTGAACTGTCGAGCGGCAATTTGACCCCAAACATAAAAGGCATCAAAAACTTTCAGCATAATAGGAGGATTAACTGCACATGTGACTTGTGAGGCCCCTGGGAATTGCCTCATGAGACTTTAAACAGTGCTTAAACATGTTCATAAAATCATGAAATAATTTGTAGTGCTAATTGTGCTGACAGTCCAGGCAGACGAAGGACTCAAGGACATTGGACTTTGGGGGGGGGGGGGGGGGCTACAAACAGGACATTTTCTTTAGGATTTTTTTGGGGGGGACACTAACATGTTTTCCCAAGGGGGGGGGGGGGCTTGTCCCCTCATGATCTAAATCCATGGAAGGGCTATGACATGAGAAACACTGTCCCTCGAGGGAGCCTCTACACAAATTTATTTGCTCTCACAGTAGGGCTACCAGCCCATACAAAAAAAACACAAAGGAGCTTACTACTGCCCCGGTCATGCTTGACTCTTAACCCACTATAAAGGGAGAGGTTAACCCGTTACACAGACGTTGCTTTCCAGTTATAGCAACAGAACAAAAGGACAGACTTGACTTATGTGTGCTCATTATTTCCTCTTTCTGTGTCCTTCAATGAAAAAAATGAATTACCCCTGAATAAGCCTCAGTGTATTAACACTATAAATATACAAAATACAAACCTCATTATTGTTGACGTGGGAGATGAAGTGTTCCCATTAATGACACCTAGTGGTCAGTGCACAGTAATGCAGGCAGTACATATAGGGTGCGTCCTAATACTTTATGCACCCTCCTTTCCTCCACTACCACTTCCTCTCCTCCGTGCCCCGGAAACTGATCTTTGTGTCCTAATCTAATGTTGCTGATTGGACTACATATTTATTACAAATGGTTACAAGTCTCGACGCAAACCGCAATGTCAGGTAAATTGTATGTCTGTACATGCAAATACTTGTACTCAAAATGTTCAGGCAGTTTTGCATACTTCCGGGTAGGAGACGAGTGGGGGAGTGGGGGAAAGGAGGAGTAGTAGTAGTAAACCTACTGAATATCCATGTGTGTCAAAAACAAACCTTATTTTATGTGGATTTAATTATTTTTATCCCTTTTATTCAGTTAAAGTCTAATAATGGCAAGTGGTCTTTGTACATAATAGGAGTTTCAGACGGGGGTAGGATACCTAGGCAGAGTGTAGGCTGTTCGGATGCCTGAGTTCAGAGGTCAAAGGTCAATGGGTTGAGACTCTGCCGTTTCTCATTCAGGACACTACGAGGGGCTGAAACCGCAGGTGGCCTTCGAGTTCTCAAGGGCGCCTTCCGTTGGGCAGATCGCCCTGGCCTTCCTGCAGGCTTCCTTCGCATTCAGCGGCTGGAACTTCCTCAACTACGTGACGGAGGAAGTGGTTGACCCGCGACGGTGAGGTTCTTCAGCCTTAACAATTCGCCAACTCCTGTCCGCTCACTTTCAGTCCCAGCTGTTCCACTTAGCGGCAACATGGGCATGGCAACAGCCATTGACCAGCGTTTCATTGTCGTGTTGTTGTCTGTCTCCGAATCATGGCTCAAGTAATCACGAACACGACAGATCCAGAATTTACGTGTATTGAAATTAGAACAACTGGACAATTGCTGTCATTAAGAGAAGAAAAATTGGAAAAAATCTCTATAGAAATGAGTGGTGTAACGTACAGTAATGATGTCACGCTTATATTGTTTACCATTCGACCATTTTGGGTCAGTCATCGTCTTTTTCTTCACCAACTGATCTTTAAAGGTGGACTCCCTCAGGAGTGAGACGTCAAGGACGTGACATCATTAGTATCGTCAGTTTCGGTTATCTCCCCAACCCTCTTCCTGAAAAAAAGCACAGCCCCATTAACGTGTTGGTTGTCTCGTCAGGAATCTACCTCGTGCCATTTACATCTCCATTCCATTGGTGACCTTTGTGTACACCCTCACCAACATCGCCTACTTCTCCTCCATGTCGCCCGAGGAGCTGCTGTCATCCAATGCCGTGGCTGTCGTGAGTAAAGCGCTGCTCCTTCGGGATTCTGCTTTGCGACGTGACAAGCCACGCTGCTCTCTCCAACCGCCGGCATCGTATAGGCTGTCACAGCAGCCGAAGCTCTCAATTGCTGCCCGTTGAATTACACTTTGTTGTTTTTATGGAGTAAAACATGTAGTATAGGCAGAAACTTTGGGGGTTTTCAAGACCAAGCTTGATACGGTGCTAAAGGGTACCTAGTGTTCACCACTTACCTACAAACTAGACAGTATCTAGCACCGTATCAAGCTTGGCTGTCTAGTTTGTAGGTAAGTGGTGAGCACTAGGTACCCTTTAGTGGTAGGAAAATGGCGAGCATTGTTGGGCTGAATGGCCTGTTCTCGTCATTAAGTTACCTGTAAGTAAGAGTTTTTTTTGTTTGTTTTGACAAATGGTTTTTTGCTGGTCTGAACAATTTAAAAAAAAACTTTAATTAACTACTGAGCTCATAGTGATGTATGAGAAAGCAGAAGTCCAAGATATATTGCGACAGCCAATTGGAAAGAGCACTTACTGTATGCCTCGCAAGGCACCGACACATGCACCTGTCCAATGAGCACTTCAGCGTTAAACGTGTGAAATAGTCAGTGACCATTGTCTATGCGGCGGCCTATAATACAGGCCACGCAGTGCTACATGAGAGCTATCACTCAACGGAAGAGAGGTGTGGCCCTCTCTCTAATGAGACTGTTGTGGCTTCCAGTTGTTGAGGAACAGGAACTGCTGGTTTTTGTGATTTCCTTTCGATCAGCAGTTAATTTAGGCCTTGGAAACAAGGAGTGAAGACTCTTTAGCCAATCAATCGCAGGAACACATCAAAAACCAGCAGACACAGCGGCCTTCCAGGATTTGAGTTTGAGATCCCTGATCTATAGGGTTTAATCTAATACTAGTAGATGTGATTTTTTTTCAAAAAGAAACTTGAAAGAAAAAAAATATTTTAATGGTGAGGGAAAAAACAAACCACCACAGTGGTATGAAATCCTCACAATTTAAAGTGTTGCTCTTGGTACTATTACTGACATAGTTGTGTGATGTCACACAGACCTTTGGGGAGAAGCTGCTGGGGATATTCTCCTCCGTCATGCCCATCTCTGTGGCCCTCTCCACCTTCGGGGGGATCAACGGATACCTGTTCACCTCCTCCAGGTGCGAGACCGTTTCCCTGTTGTTTCTGATTCATTGTGTATTCCTGATCCTGGACAGAGGTGTAAAATCCAGGAGTCGCTTGTGTCATATCAGCAGTGTGACACATGCAGTGTACTATATGACAGCTTGTGTCATATAAGCAGTCTCATTTCAGGGCAGATATCTCCCTCGTGCTTTGGCGAGGTTTTAGCTATTGTCACCATAAAAACAGACTGCCGTAAAAATGTCATTCTGGAAGCTTGTTATCTCGCCTAGGAGATACCTCTGTGGTCCCATAAATATCCTCACGACTTCACTCCTTATGGACACTGTGTGTCTGCAAACACCAAATTTCTTAAAATCTTTTTTGTAAAAGATTTTTGTTAAATAAGACAAAAAGATTGCAATGGGATGGGATCGTTTTGCTCATTTCAAGATTTGCCAATGGGGTAAGATAATTTCACTTGTCAAGGTACAAAAAGTAACTTAAAACAAGCTAATATTTTCTACTTGAGAGAAAAAAATAAGATCTTAAGTCTCATTACAAGACTAAAACACTTGTTAAGACAGACATTTCTTTTGCAGTGCACATGCTTCAGTGATACCTGTGAATGTGGACGTTCACCCCAGATGGTTTTAATGTAATCCCTGTTCCAGGCTGTGCTTCTCTGGAGCCCGAGAAGGACACCTCCCCAGCCTGCTGGCTATGATCCACTGCAAGAGCTGCACTCCGATCCCTGCCCTCCTGGTCTGCGTAAGACAGCATCCTTACACTGCTGCTATCTCACAAGCGCCAGGGGCCACGTGTATAAAACTCTGAGTGCGTAAAAGAATGCGTAAAAGAATGCTCAGGGTGAAAGTCGGAAATCTGCATTTTCTACCTCTGCCTTTCGTTCACGGTGTCGCCATATCGCACGGACCCCAAACATTGCGTACGTATGGTGTCCATCGTGTGCAGAGGTACGCAGATTCTCACAGCAAGTGTTATATTATACATCTGAATTTCTGCGTGGAAACTCGCTTACGCAGCTTTCTGAGGGCATTTTTCTGCTCAGCACTGTCTATACAAGTGGCCCCAGGCCTGTTGTTTATTTAGACATCTTGAGGTAAAGGTTAGTTCTTCCGTTAAATCCCTCCTGACTGTGGTAAGGACACACACGGGTCTGCGAACAGCGTCTGGCTGGTTTTAATTCAGCTCTCCCGCTTCCCCCCACAGTGCACTGCCACCATCGTGATCCTGTGCATCGGAGAGACGCACAACCTGATCAACTACGTCTCCTTCATCAACTACCTCTCCTACGGGGTCACCATCGCTGGCCTGCTTTACTACCGCTGGAAAAAGCCCAAACTGAACCGGCCCATTAAGGTATCACCTGACATCACACCTGTGCACCTGTGTCCTTAAAAACACTGACATAAATTTAAATTGAAGCGAAATCTTTAAAAAAAACGAGCGTTCCAAATGTCCTCGTGGAGGAAATATTTTAATAATTTGAGTATGGTTTTTTTTTTTTTTTCAGTTAGCGATGGCTCGAAACTGATCATTTGCATGTACAGAGATAGCTGATTTGTCTAATTTGCAGGGTACATGTAAGTGGAGCGTAAGTTTTGTGTGTAATGCAAATGTTTTCATTTACCTTATTTGCCATTCAGACCAGTAATTTCGATTTTAACAGAACTAAATGGAAAAAGAAGATAAGGTCCAGCTTCCTTTCCATTTAAACTTGATTTGTATGTGAACAATGCTCGTCTCCTCTGGGGAAAGTGGAAACAAGCTCGTCTCCTCTGGGGAAAGCGGAAGCAAGCTCGTCTCCTCTGGGGAAAGTGGAAACAAGCTCGTCTCCTCTGGGGAAAGAGGAAGCAAGCTCGTCTCCTCTGGGGAAAGTGGAAACAAGCTCGTCTCCTCTGGGGAAAGTGGAAACAAGCTCGTCTCCTCTGGGGAAAGCGGAAACAAGCTCGTCTCCTCTGGGGAAAGTGGAAACAAGCTCGTCTCCTCTGGGGAAAGCGGAAACAAGCTCGTCTCCTCTGGGGAAAGAGGAAACAAGCTAGTCTCCTCTGGGGAAAGCGGAAACAAATTGGGAACCAACATTCCAACAAATCACAAATTCTGGCTAATACTCATAGACATTTCTACATGCAGCAGAGGGGTATTTAACATAGCTGGATAACTTTTTACTTCAGACCATGTTCCAGATTTGGGAGGGTTCCAGGTTTTACTCAATCCAGTTAATCCTGTATTGTGAAATACCCGCCAGGTCTCTACATGATCCCGAGACAGGTTTACAGTCCGCTCACTGTTCCTCACAGGTAAACCTGATGGTGCCTATCAGCTACCTGCTCTTCTGGGCCTTCCTGCTGGGTTTCAGCCTCTACTCGGAGCCTGTGGTGTGTGGTGTAGGTCTGGTCATCATGCTAACCGGAGTGCCCGTCTATTTCCTGGGAGTGCACTGGAAGGACAAGCCAAAGTGTATCTATGATTTTATTGGTGAGTGCTGCATGCTAAAGTATTTATTGAAGACTCTCTGTTCACTGGAAATTGCTAATGACTTTTCAGCTTGACAAATTTTAGATTTTACGAGTAGCAGAATGAAAAGTAACCCTTTTCATGCACTGTATTCGAGATGGCCGCTCTACAGTAAAGTCTACACTAGAGGGCAGTAGAGCCTCAGTAAGCTCCTAAATCAAACTGACAGTAGTTTTTACTGACGCTTAGGGGGGGGGGGGGGAATACATTTTTACTATGCATTTTATTTCTGTTTGTACAGGGCAAATGTTTTGACTAATTGTGTTTGGGAAGCCAGCTTGCATTGTGCATTGTGTTCCCAGTCTTCTATCCCAAGGAGCTTTGCAGAAAGTGTGCTCTGGAATTGCATAAATTTTAATCTACAAGAAGATTTGCGATGCAGAACAGTTTTCCGTGATTAAAACCCCCAAACCCCTGGGTTCTCCTTTTCAGAGTCGGCAACTCATGTGGGACAGAGGCTGTGTTTCGTGGTTTTTCCCCAGGTGGACCCGGCTGAAGAGAGCCTGCAGGAATGGATAGACAAACCTGAATCTTGAGTGGCAGTTCCAGGGATTTTTTTTAAAACTTTTTTTTATTTTTTTTGAGTCTCTTGATTTTAAGATTTTTTTTAATTTTTATTTTGTTTTCACCAGCTCTGCGACAGGGAAGTAACGGGTGCCTCCCTAACACAGCGAAGCACCCGCTCTCCGTCCGATAGGTCCAGCTCGGGTTCTGCACCATGAGCGGAGACGTGCGTTTTTCACACACCGAGGCATGCGCAGTATTTAATTTTGTTCCTTCTCAGTATCAATACAAGCCAATGCCAACAGTATAACATTGTCATATGGACTACGTTCCCCTCTCCTGCACCCCCCCCCCCCCACCCCCACCCACCTACGAGGAACTACTAAGTTTCTCCGTCGACTTTCTCCTCGTTTGTTTTTTGCAAGATCATTTCTTTTTGAATTGATCCAAGGTTTTTACTGTGCCTTACAAAAAAAAAAAAAAAAAAAAAAAAAAGTTCTCCTTTATCTGTTGTATTAAGTCATCGCCTATTAATTTGTTCTGGGAATTCTCACATGTAATCCCTAGATGTGTAGATTCGGCTCAGCGGTCTTCCGTAGTCCACTGAGGTCTTCCTGCTTCCTGCAGTATGCCGTGAGTCATGGCTTCCACTTATTTTTATATTCCTTTAATGTTTTTAAGAGACCAGGAATGGGCTTTGCTAGTGTGGGATCAGGTGTGTGTCCCCTCTCCCTCTAAATGAAGGGTATCAATATAAGTCCAAAACAAGTGATGGAAATCCAGTAAGATCCTGCAGCACTGTCCAAACCATTTCATGCATTAACACATGCCAGATCTCGTGCCCGTAGTTCTTACTGAACTGACAATATGTGGTATATGATAATGACTAACTCCCATGTGAACATGTGTGTACAAAGAGACCCAGCGTCTGGTCGCCTACGCACAACTTAGATGTTTATAGGTAGTGAAGAGACTGTTTCCGTCTTGGGTGGTGAAAATAAACACTGACCAATACACCCTACATTTTCATGTAGACAGTCTAGTTTGCTAGACTTTTAATATTTTATAACACATTTTCTATCACATTTTCTAGTGCAGAGAGACTAACTTCACCAGCTCTCTGCGGCATTTGTGGCCCAATAAGTAACAGTGTCACAAATGGAGTCCTTCCTCACCACCCCTCATCTCGTGGCACAGGAAGTACCGGGCATTGTGGGACAATACTCTCTGCATCATTTCCTGTCTATAGACATTTACAACTCTTTTTACAGAGCAGGTTTTTTATTTTTATTTTTTTTTGCTGTTTGTTGTTAATTTCTTTTACAATTATGCTTTCGTGTTACTTTGTAACATTAAGAAATGTCATAACCAAAAGATCTACTTAATAGCAATGATTGTCATTGCTACAATAGAGACGTCTAAAGGTTTCTCCCTGGGGGATTTTTTTTCCCCCTCAAGGGAATGTTTGAAGTACGAGGATTCAGTATTCAGTTTATTGCTCAGTACACTGCCAGAGGAAGTCGGAAGTTGGAAGCCCCGCCCACCGTCTCCAGCTTGCGTACAACAGAAGAATACTTCAGCACCTAACCGAGGGCCTCAGGTGCACCTGTGTTCCTCGAGCACACACTCAACACAATTTCTAAGTTTACGTTGTCCTATGCAGTTTGTAAGCCCGACGGCAATGTACATTCTTGAAAGATTAAGAGATTATTCACTATAAATTATTTGTAAAGCATCAGGTATTTACAGTGGGTTGCATTCCTGGAATGTTTGTTAACTTGTACATGTGTAGTGCACTTTTGTAAAGAAAAATAACAATAATAGCATAATAAATTTAATACAGAGGACAAAAGTGTGGCCTAGTTTCTTGTAGGATTAATTTTATGCGGTTTTACACTGGCGCACTTCCACAATGAAGAAGCAAGTGTCTTCAGTCAAAGTTTGCATAGGCACTGCCCACTAGGCCTGGGTATCAAACCTCTACTATTTGAGCACTGACTGAATTATGTCCGTAGCACCGAGTATCGAAAACTGTCCAAGAATTTGGTGCCAATTTTCAGTAAACAAATTCTTAAATTATCCGTTAAGTCCCAGTCTCGGGAGGAGGGCTTTCAGACTCTTTTTCTTGTTTTTATTCTTTGATCAGATATTGCTTGATTTATATCATAATTTAGTAATGTCGTCAAAAATATCGATTTTTCAATACATTTCGATTGTGAATATTTCAAACGGTTTCAATACTCATTTTCCGCACTATCGATACCAGCTGCGCTTTCTCCCTTTCTCTTCTCTCCGACAGCGAGTTGACACACACACACACACACACACACACACACACACACACACACACACACACACACACACACACACACACACACACACACACACACACACACACAGAACTATATGACACCTCTGCAGTGCCCACATAGCCCCGCCTCCTCTCACTCACAGTGCTATCTTGCTCCGGTTTGTTCTGTGTTGACTCATTAAAGATGGCAAGTGCAGAGCCTCCGCGACTGGTTGACAAAGAAATACTTCGGATTTGTGAAGTAACTTGCTCGCATTCTCAACCAGCGTTGCTCACGTTAACGCTACATTACATTAGGTAAAGTCCTACTATGTCACTTTGTTGTTGTCAGCCGTAGACTAGCTACGTTCATATTCTCACTGGTGATAACCTGAAGTATCCCTCACTGTAGAAAGCTGCCGTGATTGGCCAGAAATGAAATCAGTCACAACATAGCTGAATTTAACGTTAGGCTACTTATTTTTTTTAAAAGCAACCGCGTTAGCTAAGTAGGGTAAGTAATTTATTCGCTGGTTATCATGTTAGTTGTCCTTTGACAATGCAAGGTAGAATTCCCCAGCTAATGTTAACTGATTATTTTATGCCCTCAATGTTATGTAAATTTTTCCCTGTGGTATTGAAAATGGTATCGAATATCGATATTTTTCAAGGTATTGTATCGAAGCTAGAAATTCCAGTATCGTGACAACACTATAATTTAGTAAATTTTCTACTGTATTTTATACAGCTGTTTGAGTTAGCAACATTACTCACTGAAGCATTTGAGAAGTTTTGGCTTATTTTGCTAAATGAGAAATTTTCTTTGAATATTGTAGAAAAATGTGTTTACACTCAGCAAAGAAAGGTATTGAAAAAAGTATCGTTTTGGTATCGGTGTCGAATCCCAGGTATCGGTATCCGAACCGTTATCTAAAAGTTATCGAACGATACCTAGGTCTACTGCCCACAGTGTTCAGTGTAAAGGTTTTTCACATATACCAGAGATGCTTTGTTCTTGACTAACTCTATGTGAAAACACACAAAGACAAAAATGAAACCAAAATTTATTAAAATGCAGGCACAAGAAGACACTGAGACAATCAACTGTCTCCACACGTATTGCCATCTTGCATCCCCCTTGACTGTACCAGTGGAGAAGGTATGGCAGCTTTCAAGTTTACGCTAGAAGTTAGAAATAACTCAGAAATGAGTCTCTCAACCAAACAGATGTACTGCACCTCATAACAGTTTATTTTACAAGGAAAAAAAATTAACTGCTATAATACAGCAAAATAACTGATATGAATATCAAAATGGCATTGTGTGTGTGTTTTTTTTTTTTTTTCATCTTCACAGCAAATCGTACAGCATTTGGGGTTAAACACAAACAGCAGGATGCACCACTAATATCGGCATCGTCTATGCAGTGGGACAGACTCACTCAATCACTCACTCACACAAATCTACTGACATCCAAGAGTCCATAGAGTTTCTCACCTTTTACAGTTGTCCCATCTATGACTTTTTTTTTTTTTTTTTTCTTCAAAAATCAAAACTTAATTCATGATATATATAAATGACTGCTTCACGTCCATAAGGCCTTTTGAGATGTTAAATACATATCATTATTGGTATTTTCTGTTCTCGTGCCGATTAAAAATGCAAACAACATGCAAACGATGATCTGCAATCGCAATTTTATGAAATAAGCCACTATGTGGACCACTTTCATTCGCTCACACAAGATTTCTCTCCAAGGAAATACAAGTTACAAGGATAAGATGGAAAAGCTACATAAAATTAACAGCCTAATCAATGGTGGTCTTCTTTTCATTCTCCCATTAGGACATCTGAAGGTTTATATCTCCCTTCCGTCAGTGAACTCATTTGGTGGACCCATTTTTGGCTGGATTCAAACACTTCCAATGATACAGCAGTAAAAATATTAAAAAAACAAAATATGTTATGCACTACCTACCTACATGTGTGCAAAAATCATATTTACTTTATACATCCTTGAAAACATCCCTCCTTTCAACACCCACATAACAAAGCCAAATTAATCTGCATTTTGGGTGCATCCTGACCTCGTGTGGATGATGACCGAAAAGCTATTAGCAAAGAGTAGCCTTGGATACAACCTGAGATGGAAGTGGGTCATTTCAGATTTTATGTTGTGAACATAGCTGGAGATGGTTCAGGATTGACTGAGCACAACTCATTTTCCGAACATATTTTTCTGTATTCTGATTGTATTCTGTTCAGTAGGCCTATTTTATGAAGCAGTAAAACACCGCAAAAAAGTCACTCTAATTGTAACATTTAGTTGCTCTTGGACTCACATAAAATTTAAGAGTTAAATTAAAACTGATAATGTTACTGTGCCAAAAAATAGGCGTGCTTATGCACACACGCATACTTTCAATGTTGTGTACTAACACCACACTAGTCTATCAGTGTTGCTTCATCAGGTTAACATTTTTTATAAATTACTCTTTAGGGAAATAAAGGAAGGAATATTGATCTGGGAATAAACTGTCGGTTCCTCATTGATAGGTATCGAACAACAGCAATCTCGAGTGAGGTAACGTGCGTAGGACCGTTCGGCAGCGCAAAGCAAAATTCTCCACATAACCAGATGCTCTGGGGAAATCAATTTTGGTTTACTACCACATAAACATCCAATTTCAAGAGTCAGCTTGTGAACACAGGTCTGTGGATTTACAAGCCTCCACAGGGCAGAAATCAGCTCGCTGTGGTCATCGCCGTTCAATCTGACTGCCGTGAACTTCCTTCTGCTTTTGCACAAAGACCGTTTTCCCCCTTTCCCTACACAAGTACCACCTTTTCCCAAATGTGGCCCACTCGAAAATTTAGGACTCACGCTGCATTGCAGACGCAGACAGACCAAACGACAAGAGACTAGAACGGCATTTCGTGCCTTCTGTTCAGGGCTGATCTGTGCTAAATCCAGCCGCAACGCTAAAAATGCTCCTTCTGCATAATATTTTCTGTCACTGTGGTCTCTGCGGCTGGATTTCTCTTGCTTACTTGATGCTTAATGGTCAGGTAGTTGTACTTGTCCTTCCCAATGCCTCGCCAGAAACCCTTCTGGCTAGAATAAAATGCCTGTAAGCCTCTTAACAACACAATAGCTAGTGCTGCAGAAACAACAGCAGACGGATGCACTGGCTCCGACCAACACTAACGCCAGTTCTGAGAGATCAACATCAGTTATTTATTGCTTCTTTCGCACGTCATTGATGATATCTCCCCTATATGTGTTAAACACTATCGCACTGGCACTCGCTGTTATTCACACACATACACACACACACACACACACGCACGCACACGCACACACACGCATGCACATTCTCCACAGGACGTAACTGGCCACCGAGTCGAAAAACGAAGGAAACCAAACCGTTTCCCCATGGAAAAATAGTTGATTTAGTGGCTTTCAGGGACCGTCCCCTTCCTCTCTGCAACAGCTCCTTAAAAGAAAAAAGGCCATAACAGAAGGCAACACAATATTCTAGATGTAAAACAACAACAACAACAACAAAATTCAAGTAAGAAGCAAAACTGGAAAATTCATTCAAGGGAAAATATAGAAATTACAGCTTATTTCAAAGATGAAAAACATTTCCAGTGACCTCTCTCTTTAACACCCCAGATCAGCCCCGCACTGAGAGCTCGCCGAAGAGATAGATTATAATCATCTCGGCCTTTTCCATGCCGCCTTCAGAAGAGACCATTACATCACCGCAGACTGCTTTTCTCATGCATCAGCAATTTTCACTTTCTAATGTTACGATGACTGCCGGGGCCTCCCTGAGGCCCGCGCTCCTTTAAAAGGGTCTGAGGAAACACATCCACACAGCGAGAAGAAGCTATTCAGACAGGTCTCCATTCAAGTGATCTAATGATCCCATTTTCTCCTGAGTTCAAACTCCTCCCCAATTGGCAAACGTATAAGATCCATTTGTGACGATCTCCCAGAATCTCCAGAGGCAGCGACAATAACTACCGTGTAAAATCGATGACAAAAACAACAGCCACGACAAAAAATCAAGACAAAAATTTCCTTTCAATTCATCCCTTTAGTTCCATTGTCATTAAGACAGTGATTGCAATCTTTTTTCTTTTTTTTTTTTAAATTGGAAAAAATAATATATTAAAAAAAATAATTAAAGAAAAGAAAAGAAGTCACCGGAAAGTCACTTCTGCAGGAACTGAAACTGTCCTCTCTTTAAGCTGGTTTCTCAATCTCTTGTAAGGCAGGGGAGAGAAAGTGCTTTTTTTTTGGGGTCTTGCTATCCTACAGCAGCACATTTCGCCTGCCGCTACACCATGTGACCCCGGGCCGTACCAGAACCAACTGGGGCTGCAGCAATGAAGAAGAGCGGAAGGGGCTGGGGTCAAGGGTCAGGATTGGGAAAGATTAGAAGGAATTTAAAAAGCCTGCTATTAGTGGGTTGCTGTGAATTGGTGACCTCTCCCACACCTAGGTGTTGTGTTGTGCTGTCCCGGATGACTGGCAGTTCGATGCAGCCAATGAATGATCTGTGGCAGAGGAAGTAGGAGGGGCAGAGATAAGCAGTGCGTGGCGTGAGGTTATTTTCCTGACAGCCCAGGCCCTGTGACACCTCCTGTGGGTCTGTGGGAGTGAAGTCCTGGGAGGAGAGAGAGAGGGAGAGAGAGAGGGAGAGAGAGTGGGCGGCTTGCTGGCTCAGCACATGAGAAGGGACTCGTCATCATCCCCGTCCCTCCTGGAGGACCGCTCCCGGCGTTCCCGAATTGGCAATTCCACAGAATGGCACATCTGATCAGGTTTCCGTCTCACTGAGGGCCCCTGGTCCAGGGACAGGGTAGGGGCGTGTCCTTCGGGGGGGGTGGAGGAGGAGGGCACTCGGGGGTCGACGCTCGGGCACATGCCCAGGGGAGTGTACCTACACAGGGACAGGTTGGCGGCCAGCCCCTGCACCAGCTTTCGGGAGGCCCTGCGGTTGTAAGCGTCGCACGGGTTCTCGGGCGCAGCGCTCCGCTGTCTGCTGGTGCCAGGCGTGTCCGTCCGTCCTGAGGGCGTGCAGCCGGCGCGGGAGGCCCCGCCCTCCTGCACCTCGGGAGAGCCCACTCCCGACTCCTCCTCCTCCTCCTCCTCCTCATCCTCCTGACTGTCTGAAGCAGAGAGGGGTGAGGAAGGAGTGGGCGGGGACAGCGGGGTGGGCGGAGACAGAGGGGTGGGCGGGGACTCCGCGCGGGGCTGGCGAAAGGCGTCGGCGTGCGCCTGCAGCGCCAGTCCCAGGGCCGCCGAGGAGCAGGGGGAGGGCGTAAGCCCCGCCCCGCTCCCGGCTCCGCCCACGGCCTGGTAGCTGTGCGAGCGAGTCAGCGAGGGGTGGCTGGCCCCGGGCGGCGTGAGCAGCGGGATCTGACCGCGGAGCCGAGTCCCGCGGTGGAAGAGGCGGCTCCACAGGCGGCCCAGGCGACGGCGGGATGAGGCCCGGCGGGAGGAGTGGCGGCGGATCTGTCTGCGCATGGCGGTGCGGATGTTCTGTAGCATGGAGGCCTGGGGGGGGATAAGGGAGAACCGACATATACAAGCTGGCCTCAGACAGACACGGCTCATCCATCAACACCAGGGCCTAGCGCGCACACATTACAACTTCTGCCACCATTCGGCTCTATTAAGCACCCTTGTTAGCTTGCAACATGTCTGCCATGCTTATATTGGCACAACTTTGGGACATTTTTTACGCCCCCCCCCTAAAAAAAAAAGTCAAATCGGTTCCACAAGCAGCCAACAGCCAACGAAAAGACTACTTCCAATTGCAAAAATAAATAAATAAACTAAATTAAAAAGGCAGGAAAAAGCAGCGTATGAGATGTGGCGTAAGAAAGATCACATGCAGTAGGCCTGAACATGCCGTGACACGCAGAACTGAGGAGAAATGAGGAGGGATGAAGACAAGGGGACGAGGGTTTATTTAACCTGTCCTCAGACAGCTACCGCTACCAGCTACCGCTACACACAACAGAAGTACAGTAGGTGGAGAGAAATAGCCGGGCAGCTTGATGGAGACATTTGGTGACTTTGCGTGATAAGCAAATGCTTCACAATCTCACGAGGCGACATCAGTGGCTAGTGGGCGGGCACATTATGGCCTGAAACCATCGAGGTGGTGACGCACGCTTTGGGTCCCCCCAGGGTCAGAACTCATGCGGAGTGTCAACCCAGACTCTCCGCCGGGTAACAGATGAAGCAGCACGTTGTTAAATCTTTCAATTATGGAACAGCTTAAACTCTACAACAAAAATAATATCTACAAGAGAAAGAATGCAATGTACATGCAGAAGTGGTTTACACAGAAAATATCTCTACACAATTTCTATACCTTCATAATGTTTCTATATATAGATATTCCCAGTATCGTTAGCCAGTTCTTTGCACATTTTTATTATTATGAACAAGCAGCATTGAATATCAAGCGGCAGAGAAGTACATCAGCTGCATACAGTTACGCTGCTTCGCTTGCTTGACAAGTTTCCAAGGACAAGCGACTGGCATCGCTGCACTGCAATTCTCCACTCAGTGTAATGAGCGTTATTCCTAAAGCTCTGAACTCCAGCCACTGAGCACGTTAATTCAATTGCTGTGACGGCACAAACAACAGCTTTAGTGTAGCGGTGCTCTTCCCGTGCCGTTTCTTTATATGACGCTGGCTACGGGAAGCTCTAATAAATTACTGAATTCCCTTTAATTGACAGTTAGACCCATTGCAGGGATCGGAACAGAGAAAAACCCTCGTCTACAGACTGCTGAAAAAACAGCAGTCAAGGCAATCTCGCTGATAAAAAAAGTCTCCTTCAAGACAACTTGCTTAAGAACTTCAACATGAGTCACACTGCATAATGTAATAACCTGGATGTTGTGCCAAATTCATGATAGCAACTTAAAACAATTAAGGGATGTCTGGTGGACATAGTAGCATTCACCATTATAGAAGGTTGGGAATCTGGACAGCCATCTCCCTGAAAACATCCTTGTCTTGTAGGATGGTGGTCAACACTTCTCACTCATTATTCCTGGAGTACAAACCATTAGCATCTGGCCATTGATATCAAATGCCTTGAACGAGGACAAAGACGGCACTTGCATCTTTTATACCCAAGAGCATCGAACTCATCAACATTTCCTGGTTGATGATGGTTATTGTATTATTGATTATTATATAGGCTATATACTTTATAATACACGATCTATTCTTATACTTAAAGGGCAATGTTGAATTGGCAGGTCTTAATTTATGGCCGATATTCAATCATCATTAGTCCTTAATGTTGACTTGCAGTTTAACGCAAGTATTACAATTTCTCTCCACAAACTCGGTCCGGTGGGTTTCAGTGATCGCTGAATTCGCCAAACAAATTCTTACTTTTAATTGTTAAGGTTAATTGTCAAAGTTAAGGGAAAAAGTTGGGGTGTTTCGATGGCGTAGCCTGTAGAGTGCCGTCAACATGCTCATTATGAGCCGCGGTTCCAATCTGGCCACGCGACCTTTGTCGCGCGTCTCTCCCTCTCTCTCACTCCCATTCTTCTTGTCCCTCGACACTACCCAATAAAGTTGAAAAAGCCCTTTAAAAAAAGTTGATTGAATCCTGGCCTATGTTTCTATCTTCATGCTCATGTTCTATTGCAAAACGAATTCCCTTCACGACTATAAAGGTTTTATTCATTCAATGCTGTAGGACAGCTGACATGACAAGAGACATCAGGCCAGAAAGCTACATGCCTCTTTTAATCAAGCTACCAAATATTTCCCTAAAACTATTTTTGATCATTCTGTTTGGTGATTGCGGTCCTTTGCTCACTTAATATACTTTGATAAACCATAATAGCCATAACAATAAATTATTAAAACCTAATTTATGTGAAAGGCTAGTCAATTAGTTATTGGGTTCAGTTAACACTTATTAATATTATCCCATTATTAATTAGTACAGCTATAATAAAGAACATACTATCAACAGGCTTAATTTTCTAAAATTATGTCAAATACAAGGGCAGGTTTCTGCCATATTTGCATCTTTTCCTGAATCAAACAGAATGCACAGAGAGCAAGTTGCACTTGGGCTGAAAACTGCCAAATGAGCAGTATTGGTTATATATGGTATTAAATGAATGCTCACCGTTTCTGACATTTCCTTAGGTACATATTCTTTTAAAGTGTGAATACATCTCAAAATAAACGGCCTGAAATAAGTGCTATAACAGCCATGGTACTCCATGTGCCCTGATACAACACCTTCTGCGAGGTCATTAAAACCCTGTAGTGCATGCACTGTGAGGACATTAAAAAAAAGGAAGTTTGTTTCCCTTGTTGCTTCAGTGGATGAAACAAAGCAATCAATTTTCTGTAATACCCTTCATGTAAACCATGAGTAATGTGTCAGAATAGCTAAATATAGACTCCTTGAGTCTAGAAGGGATTTGAGACATGAACTACCTTCCGCCTCTCAGCAGGAGGCTTATAGCAGGGCGAGCAGGGAACGCAAGCGCGACTCGTCTATCTGCCCCAGTCCATATTATTCATTCATCCCCACCGAACCGCCTGGATATTTCTAAGCAGTGAGAAGAACTAGGGCTTGGGAACCCAAAGGGACACGTTCAAATCCCCGTGCGTGTTTTTTGATGGATGAAGGCCGAGGAGCCCTTCGATGGGCTGAGATCTCAAATGCCCAGCCTCTTCCACTCATTTCTATAACAAGGCAGCATGCAGTCAGAAGACGAGAGAGGTTTTGCTGGGATTGTATACGGCACACGTTACGCAACTACTATTGCGCCAATTAAAATGTGAATGGAAAAGGCCATGCATATCCTATTCTGCGTTCATGCCAAATGCAACAAATTATTTACAAAGCATTATATTTCATTATGGATTTGCACAGTGATGATGATGATGACCTTTAATTTTAACAATTCATAAAGTTATGGGATACCGGGCGGCTCATCCGGATTAGACACTGTATTGGTACGTGCACGGGCCTGAAGGTCCGATACCAAAACCAGACTAGGCCCCCGGTAACAGTGGCCCTAAGCCCTGGAAAGCAGTGTGTGACTACACAGAGTGTCACCCAGGGTAGAACGGACAAAGCTGGCAGGGTTGGTACGCACACCAGCGTCAACAAATCTCACCTCACTGATAGTTTACAGGTGCTGCAGACCACAGCATATTATAAAACGGTGTTATATATTATAAACTCCTATGAGACGGCAGAGGAGTCACCTGAGAGGGGTTGTAGACCGGGAAATCCTCCACGGGTGGGATGAGGCCTTGAGCAATGAGTTGACCGTAGGAGGGCGGGGCCTCTCTCCTCACAAACTCCGCCTCCAGCCGGGTCATCTGTGTTTCAAACGCCCTGTGGTGAGAGACAGACAAACTAAGAGGAAATAAAAGGAAAACTCTGACGACTGTCAAACAAGGTGACACAGTGCGATTTGCACAGCTTTTTCAGGGCTACGGATAATCATCTTATTGTCATATATGTAACCATTGTCTTTTTAACCTCAACCGGACGGGTCTCACACAACACGACTTGGACCACAAAAATGATTACGAACCTTTAAAAAAAATTTTTTTTTATTATTATTATTTTATTATTTTCACTCGGATGCCAAAGATAGTAGCGGAACTGGAAAACTCGGGGGTGAAAAACTTTCATTCCATACTGAAGTACATTCCAACACAACAAAAACAAATATATAGGCCTAGCCCTTGCCATTCATCAAACAGCCCACGGACACAAAGGCTCTCTCCATTTCAGATAACAGCTCCCATTTCAAATTTAGAGATCAGGCCAATATTGCCGTATGAATCATGACAGGTCCAGGTGGCAGAATGGAATTATCCAGGGCGAGCGGTAATGCAGCCGCTGAATCTGTCCCGCTCTCTCAGCGTCTACGGTCGCATGCTGGAGGGGGAGGGGGGGGGTCTGACCCAGGCGGCTTCAACAGGGAGCCAATTCAGAAACGTCTGATTTGGTTACGCTGAGGATGGATTACCACGGCCTGAGCTCCCGTAATCCCGCGACAACACAACAGCAACAAAGCCGCTGAAGGCGGCGGCAGTGATTCTGGAGCGGAAGGGGGGCGGGCGGGGAAGCGCCGGGTAGCGGCGAGGAGGGCGAGAGGACGACGGAGCGCGGGGTAAACGGGGAGAGGAGGCTCACCTGTACTCGCGGGTCCGTAGGGAGTAGAGCTTGAAGGCGCAGCCCAGCGCGATGACCAGCAGCAGGCCGCACACCAGGCTGCCGATGAGGGCGGCCGTGATGACCTTACGCGGCACCGCCACCAGGCAGTCGCGCTCGTCGCTGCCGTCCTGGCAGTCCTCCTGCCCGTCGCAGCGCCACGTCTCGAAGATGCACAAGTTGGTGCCGCAGTGGAAGTTGCCCGGCTGGCAGTCGAAGCAGTTCTTCTCGTCGGAACCTTCCGGGCACTTCTTCTGGTTGTTGCAGCGCTCCGAGGCGGGGTAGCAGGCGCCGCTGGCGCCCTCGCAGGGGTACTCCCCCGCCTGGCACACGGGGCAGTCCTCCTCGTCCTTGCCCGACGGGCAGTGCCAGTAGCCGTCGCAGTGCTGGCGCTCGGAGAAGCAGCCCTGGTCGCTACCACAGGGCCGCTCGCCGGGGAAGCAGTAGCCCTTCACCTGGTAGGTGGCGTTGAAGCCGTGCCCGGAGCCCCGCGGCTTGGCGTGGTACAGCACGGTCATCTGGCCGCGGCTGGACTCCACCAGCGCGGGCCGGCGGTTGTTGCGGTGGGTGAAGGTCTGCAGGAGGCGGTCGCTGCGCTCGCCGAGTCCGTCGTACACGCGCACCGAGTCGCCGGGCCCCAGCTGCAGGTCCAGCTGCAGGACGACGCGCTTGGGGTCCCGCGTGTCCAGGAACCAGGAGCAGCGCACGTCCGCCGCGCTGCGGTTGGGCCGGAAGAAGTCGGGCGAGGCGAAGGAGCCGTAGAAGTTGGCCAGGCGCTTGCCGCAGGACGTGTCGGGGCAGCCGGCCTCGTCGGAGCCGTTGGCGCAGTCGCGGGAGCCGTCGCAGCGCAGCGTGTTGGGCAGGCACTGGGTGGACTGGGCCTGGGTGCACTGGAAGGTGGCGGGCGGGCAGAGGCCGGGCCTGGCCTCGGTGGGCGGGGGGGCGCAGCTCTTTTCGTCCGTGCCGTCGCCGCACTCGTCCAGGCCGTTGCACCTCCACGCCCTGGGGAGGCACTTCCCGTTCCCGCACAGGAACTCCTCGTTCTGACAGCTGCTCTGACCCAGTCTGCCTGCGCGGAGAACACAAAAAAACCCTTCACACACCGACCAGACGAGCGGGACCCCGCCATTATGCACAGACAAAGCAAATGCACAAATGTTACGCCTTTAGGGAATTAGCACTCAAATTGCTGTAGATTAAACTTTTTACAATTATTAAGCCATTTCACATTTAACCTTTTGGGCATTTGCCAACATCAACATGGATTCATTGTTGCTAAATGGCTAACATCGTTCTGAAAAGATGAAAATACATCGCCTACAGCGTGTGCCGGCCAATTTCTTGATTTAGTCCATTCAGGCTCTCAACAAAAAATCTTGCAAACACTGATCGGAACCTTCAAACAAAAACGACACCTGATATCTGTGTGTGAAAAATGTGGCTCCCGTTTGCCAGTGTTGTATAGTGATTGGGTGTGATGTTTACCCTCCAGCATGTTCCAGAGTCGACGAGAACGTGCTTTGAATGGGTCATGCTGAGTTCAGAAGAAGCACAACAGCACCTGCTGTCTGTAACTGGAAACACTTCTCCATCCAGGATGCAACAAGACCACAAGGATTAGCTTGCTCTTTGTCAACATCATCGACTATCAACTGTTGTGCCCCTCGAATAGACAGATCTAACTCCATACCCTTCCAATTCCGTCAAGCCCCAAACAGCTTCGGGAATGATTTTAACACAAACACAAAAAGGAGACAAGCTTTGCATATCGTTTTTTTCCCCCAGCTTTATCGATCTTACAAAGTGCCCGACAATGCTGTGAAACAACTTCCCATTGACTCCCTTTTTTTTTTTTGTTTGTTTGTTTTTGTTTTCTGTGGCACATCTTAATGAGTATTTAGTGCTTAATGACACCCAATCTGTTATTTAATCTTCATTCAATGCAAGTAATTGGATTTAATGCACTTAAAAACAGCTTGAGCTTTTTCACCGGTGCCAGACACAACAGCAGAAACGGCAGTCAACACTGACAGTAAACATGAAGCAGCAGTCTCCGCTGCAATAGAAAGGAAGAAGCTCTGTATTGACCCTGGACCAGGCAAAGCTGTGGAGAATCTCTATCGCCTCATTGTGAAATGTGATCATCACAGAGATGCAGTGACTTCTGGTTTGTGGCTTGAGGGAGGATGGGGGTGAAGATCGTAAATGACCGAAATCTGCCCTGATCGGAGTGGAATGGGCCGTATTTTCCTGCCACTCGAAGCTGAGACCATCAATCTCTACGCAGGTCCCCCAAACACAGTTCCCATTCCACAAATAAACACACACACAGAACCACACACACAAAAGCAACCGCACACAACCACAACCACACACTACCACACAAAAAAGCAACCGCACACAACCACAGACACACATACACACAACCACACGCACACAACCACTACCACACACATGCAGACACACAACCACACACGCAAGCAACCACTCACGCACGCAACCACACACACGACAGCAACCACACACACACACACACACACACAACCACACACACACACAAAAGCCCATACTCACCCACACACACATCCCAAAGCCCTTGGCTGCTACCTGAACAGAAATTCTCCATTGCAGTGACGACCGTTTTCAAGGTAGAAAAAAGCTCCTACACTGAACCGAACGCCCATTTCCAATCCATAAGGTTCAGTTGAAAGACAAAATGGAGTTCCCAAATTCACTCATTCAATATAATGAGCTGTCATCTTTTTTTTTGGCAGTTTTAATGTCTAAGGAGAGATGAATTCACCCTCTTAATACCACATTAGGTCCGATTCATGTTCCAAAGAATGAATAATCCATATTCATTTCAGGACTTTAAATCAGTTAGGTCAGCAATCATATAACTAATGTTTTAACTTTCTGAAATGCACCCTGGTAAGCAATTCCTTTTCAAAAACCGTACATTTCAACATTTTAACTGCCAATTCGAGGACAGGCCAACATCTAAAATTGTCAAGTCTGAAATTCTGGTTGCAAATGCAAAGTAATTGGCAATGCTGCTTTGTGTTAGAATCTGAATAATAAATTATGGAACTTAACCAAGAGATTGGGGTGGCATGAAAACCTGCACACTTGGGGGTAGCAGGGATTAGTGTGTGCGTCTCTCTGCGTGTCTGTGTGTCTGTACACAGATTATTGTAAGTGACCTCACCCCGGATGTAGGACAGGCGGAAGCCCTGGGCTTGCTCGGAGCTGTTGGCCTGGGAGTGGAAGTGGAGCCAGACCCTGCCGCGGGTGGAGATGAACGGTGGGGGCAGGAGGGAGCCACACACCCGGTACTCCTCCCGCCATGTTGGCCCGAGCATCAGCCAGTCACCCCAACACTTCCCAGACTCCTCCAGGTCAAAGTTTCGGAAACTGCGGGGAGGGGAGAACGCGACAGGTTAACCGTGCTCCAGGAAAGCAACTGCAAACGCATGCAATGGACATCACACCTATTTATTATTATTATTATTATTATTATTATTATTATTATTATTATTATTATTATTATTAATATTAAAATTCCTGATTTTCATAAAACTCACACCATACTCAATGACAACAATATCTCCAAATGACTTTACAACAGTTTTTGTCAGGCAGGAGACCAATGGCTGGATCTCAGGGCATTTTGATAAAAACAAAACCTCAGGATCATGGACTTCATCACACCTCCACACCTCCTGCCCTCCAAAATGATCAAAAGCAAGGGTACTCCCCCTTAACTAACTGTGTGCAGGGTGGATACGGACTTAGAAATAAGTGCTTGAGGGCCGAATCCATCTCGCCTAATGCATAATTATCAATATATTGATATATGAACATGCCTAGGTGGGGCACTGCCATTGTACCGTTGAACAAAGCACTGAATTGCTTCAGTAAATATCCGGCCGTAAAAACAGATTGCATTTCTTAAAAATAAAAATAAGCTGTGCAATTCACTCTGGGTGAGAGAGGCTGTTAAACACTTAGAACGTGAAATGTAATTATAAAATGTAAAATGTGCCTTTGCAAAATCAGCAGTACTGGACTCAACAGCGTAATAACATTTGGAAATGAGCCCCTAAACACGCTCAAGCAAAACCAATGCTTCTGCCATCAAGTGAAATGCAGGGGAAATTAAAAAGTAAAATAAAAAAATTAAAAAGCCTGCTCAGAAAACCCATCGTGAATCTAACCGAATAAGACTACAACCAGTCCTTAAGGCAAACAAAATGTTAATATGCTTTGCTCATAAAATCATCTTTGTTATTCAACAATGTTGGCAGAGCTGTGTGCTGTCTGAGTAGAATGTGTACGTCCTGCATGTTTCTAGTCCAAGTCTTAAAACTGCAGTTATTATATAGTTATTCCACATCTATGGTCGTATGTTGGGCAACCCAGTGTCCCACCATAGATGTGGAAAGGCTCACTAGATACACTTGCACACCTCCAGCAGCAAGCTGCTGTTTTCACAACACCCTCTTATCTGAGAAGGTTGGCTAGTGTGACGGCTCAAAACTGAACCTCGCCGTGCGGAGAAAGAGAAAACGGCTCTTTTTGGGGATCTTGTAGCAATAACACACCGGTGTTATGAGCTTTGTCCTGTTTGTAATACGGATATATTTATTCATTATTGCTGATGATGACTTGTGATGAATTGTTATTCGTCATTCATATTTTCTTTTTTTTTTTTTTTTTACCACAAGTCACACAAACTGTATTTTGCAGTTAACCATTTTTTTTGGGCCTAAACCCTACAGTTTGAAATGCATCCAATCAAAGCACACCACATCACCGTCAAAGTTCCAGCTCACCAGCTGTGCTGCACTGTTGCTCATTAACAGACATGTGTTATCTATACTGAATCACCTGTGTACATCCTGCCCTAAAAACCAGTGCAGCAAGGACTGACTGCTCATCTCCACATGGTGCTAGACAGCTTGCGTGTCTTTCAACAGTCCAATTCACCCAAGTTACTGCTTGATGTGATGTATTAAGTATTTGTGTGAGTTCATTTCAAGTACGAATTTTAATGATGGGGCGGGGGGGCGGAAAAGACTAGACTTAGTACAGGCACTTAGCACCAGGCATAAAAAAGACTTTCTTCTCTTTTCACCATAAAAACAGGACGGTCGCTAGCACTGGCATTTCAGCGGAAAGGGACCAGGACCGTGCAGAAACAGGAAGTGGAAATGCAGGAAGTGGAAACGGTCGGGCCCAAAAGCAGCAGTGGCTTCCCAAGCACTTCACACAAGAAATGCCTGCTGGTGTGTTGCATGTAATTAAATAATTAAGTGAGTACAAAGGATCATAATTAGGCACTGCAGGACATTAGAAAGGAAGAAGAGAGGGCCACAATAAGGACACCGATGGACCACCCCACAAATGTCTATTTCTGCAATCTAACTGTTCCACTATGTAGAGAAAAATACACACCAACTACTTTGCACATTACCCTATGTTAAATAACGTTTGCCAGAAAATGGGTCCTTGGTGGCTCGAACAGATTAGAGGCCAACAGGTCTGACTAGGGTTTGTCATATAAAGCCATATATGGCAGACAAGGGTGAGGGATATTGCAGCGAGCTGAGCCCCAAAAAATATTGCGCTAAAATGATGCCACCGTATACAGTTTGAATGCACCTTAGCGGTAATCGTCCCGCGAGAAATTTACCGTGAGAAGTGAGCAATAAGCATGCAGGTAACTTTCAAAGGGGGATTTTCCATTTTCCCGCCAAAATCATTATTTAACATGCTGGGCCTCAATTTAAGGCTGCCGCATCCATTTAATTTTTAAAGTGTGTCACAACAAAGCAATTATGTCACCCAGGAAGAACACTCCTACACCTCCTCCTACTCCTACTCCTCCTCCTACTCCTCCTACTCCTCCTACACCTCCTCCTACTCCTCCTACTCCTCCTACTCCTCCTACTCCTACTCCCCCAACAGAGAATGGATACAAGGAATTTAGTGGAAGCTCCAATTCAGTTGAAACTAGACCGAGATCTAAAAGCCTAAGATATGTCTTAGCCTACTTATTGTGATTGTGACTTCAGAAATATAAGGTACATAATATAGGCTATTATGTCACAATAAACACAGATTCCAAATACAGTATCACTGTATCCAAAACATCACTTCAAGTTGAGTTTTGCAGATATACAGACGAAAGCTTTTGTTTTGGCACGTAAAAAAACCCCCCCAAAAAAACCAAAACAGATCACACCCGTTATTCTACATGAGGGAGCATACCAAATTGCGAATTCTGGGTGGAGATTAGCTTGATACAGCAGCCCCTGGGGGTGGGGGGGGGGGGTGGGGGGGGTGTTTCTGAAAAAATAACCCTCAGGCTGAGAGAACGACTACCCCGTTCGCAACATCGGAGTAATCTTTCATCTCAAGCAGGGGGGTAACTTGCACAGATTATCACGACGGGCGAAACAGGCGCGGTGTTTATTATCCAGACCTCCGTGGGGATAGTCTGTGATGAATTAACGCAATTGAGAGAAACTCCCTGGTTCACAGGGAGAAAATTCTGCGGCGGCAAATTCCATTTACCCTCCTCCGTAATCACCTGCCAGGTGCGCACCCTCCCCGCAGGAGAACGCCATTCGCCCAGTGGATAGGAATCAATCCAGCGAAACCGCCAACAGAACACACAGGACTCCGTTCTACCGTTAAGACTCTCTGAGCTTCCGTTCTTAGTACAAGTCTATATTTTTGTTTTTTTACTAAAGTACTAATCTATATTGATGGTATTGTACAACAGTGCCTGCAGTTTTACTCTCCAGCTAAAAGAAACCTATAATCAGCACAGGTCCTGAGGCACTGCGTAGGTGCTGAGGCTGCTTGCCCGCTGCTCCTGCCAAGACAAGGGGTCCCATTATGAAATTCCTGACTTTGACTGGCGGCGAGTCCGCTTGCTAGAATTACTCAAGAGCTCAGAGTGAAAATGGGGGGCGAAGCGCTATCAGATGTCAGCGTATCACGTTCACACACACACACACACACACACACACACACGGTCTAAAAAGTGTAAAGCTGAACTGCGGCTGCGAGGAGGCTAAATCTAATCATATCTGATCAGATAAAGAAGAAAAAAAAAAGAAAAAAAAAACAGCCAAATAGCAGCTCCAAGCTGAGGCAGCCATGGAATGAGAATAAAGCAAGGTACGAGCGAACGGAGGAATTTTCCACTCGCCACAAATTAATCCCAGCCCTGTAAGAAGCCCCTCCAATTTCCTTTCATGGCAAACAGGCCTCAGTTTCTCTGTAAAGGCCAATGGTTTTTTTAACCCATTTATTATGCAACTTAAATAAGAGCTCTTCAACGGTCTTACTTTA
Organism: Synaphobranchus kaupii; assembly: GCA_029718625.1. Lineage (NCBI taxonomy): Eukaryota > Metazoa > Chordata > Actinopteri > Anguilliformes > Synaphobranchidae > Synaphobranchus > Synaphobranchus kaupii. The sequence goes on along the minus strand of CM056388.1, from coordinate 6,142,067 downwards.
AAAGGCGCCATAATCAGTAAACATCACCGTGAAACTGATTTTTCAAAAGCATAGCAGGTGTGACTCATTAAGTGGGAAAGGGTACCTTGGGCCAAACTGACATTTCTTTTATCAAATCTTCCGAAATAAATAGTTTCCGCACACGTAACGGGAACTAAAACAACGCCAATTATGTACAGGCCGCCCTGCTGATGGCTCTTAGCATTGTCTCCCAACCGTTTGAGCAGAAACCGTTCCCGTCAGCATGCTGACGTTTGGACAGCGCGGACAGGGGGGGGCGGGTCGGCTCGTTATTTCTGTGAGTCAGAAGCTTCAATCACTCCTGCCAATCCCAGGCAGCCCCCCCCCCCCCCCCCCCACTCCCTCCGTGGGAGGGGGAGACAAAGCCCAGCGCCATGCGACCAGCGCCATGCGACCACCGCCTGCGTCTCAGGGACTTTATGTCTCCCTCTGCTTCTGGCTTCTTTTGTCGCTCCCTCTTGCTCTTGCTGCCTTGACCACATAAAAATTTATAAGGCGAAAAATAAATAAATAAATAAATAAATAAAAATAAGTAACAAAAAAAAAAAAAACTACAAAAAGCAGTGGCTAGAATGAGAAATCTAGCGGAGTGTTTTTTTATCTTGCGGTAGCCGGGGCAGGGCCGGGGCAGGGCCGACTCTCTGCAGTATCGATCGCCATAAATACTTGGCCGTCCTCTCTGAGCCACTCAGCAATGATCTCCATTCATTTCACCGTTGTAAGATTTTAGATACTCCCAGGCTTCGCTCTTAATTGGCTGGAGCCGTGCCGAGTTCCCGCCGTTCCAGCGATGCGTTCCCTCCCTCCTCTTTAACCCGTCACATCTCAGTGTGGCCTGGCCTAGCCTAGCTCAACCACATCATGTTTGAGTCCATCTTCATTAGTAGGTTCAGCGTGCAGGGTCCCTGGGAGGGGACTGAAATGGTGTTGAGATCTGGGAAAGTTTAAGGGTTTAAGACAAGCCCCCGCTGGTCATTATCTATTTAATGGTTGCTAAAGAGCGGTTGCATTCCCAGAGACCACAAGTCAAGAGGATGGAAAACAAGACTGCCTCTCAGTGAAGACGCAGATCTGAATGAACTCTGTACTCGTGAATGCAAGCAAAAGCAAATCCGCTTAAATTCAGGGACTCTTCAGATTCTCCAAATTCCATCCTGCAGTAACGTGTCAATTAGAGGCTCGTTTGACAGCAAGAGCAAAGTTTCAGCCTGTCGGCTCCAAATAACTGCCTTACTGATTTTATTTTTGCCTTCACTGGCTGTCATCCGAGTATGTTCGAGTCAGACACCTAAAATACCCTTACACTCGGGCAGTTCTGCTATTCTCAAGGAAGCTTCACATTACTGGCAAGTTGGCAACAGATTTAATTCTTAAAGCTGGTAAAATAGATTAAAGCTGGTAAAATAAAAACGAAAATAATGAAAAGCACCCGATTAATAAACAAGGTGTGTGAGCACATCAGCATGAGTTATAAAATGTCCGCAATGTTATAAGCTTAATTTTTATCAAACTTAAGCACCATTTTCTCCCTGAAATTACAAGGGTTCTTTACGCAACAACAAATATAATGTATTTGAAAAAGAAAAATTAACAAAACCAGAAGGGTTTTGTCAAGACTGATCCATAATGTATAACAGGCAAATTTAGATTCTACTGCCACAAGAGCCACTGTGCAGAAACTTATGCCAATACTGAGGCTAAAACACTGACGCGCCATAAATGTAAATATAGAAAAGCCAAACTATGCAAGTTGAAGTCAGATGAAAAGCACTATCAAAAGCGATCCACTCCAGATCTTTAAGAACCGACTCCCTGTCCAGCTAACCTGAATGTGAGACCTCTGGACATTCTCACTGTGAAAGAATGGCTTTGAGCACATCTGACCCAAGAAGCCACATCATCACTGTGTATGTGTGTGTTTGTGTTCTGAGTGTGAGTACACGTGTGTGTGTGTGTGTGTGTGTTCATTTGTGTGTACATGTGTAGTGTGTGTGTCTGAGTGATAGTAGCCTACGTGTGTGTCTGTGTGTTTGTGTGTACATGTATGTGTAGTGTGTGTGTGTGTGTGTGTGTGTGTGTGTGTGTGTGTGAGTGTGCGTTTGTGTGTGCGTGTTTGAGTGAGAATGTGTGTGAACACATGGCTGTGTGTGTGTGTGTGTGTGTGCATCTGAGTGAGAGTACATAAAAACATGGTTATGTGCTCGCGTGTTCACGCATGTTTATGTGTATGTCTGAGCGGTTGTGCACGCATGTTTATGTGTATGTCTGAGCGGTTGTGCACGCATGTTTATGTGTATGTCTGAGCGGTTGTGCACGCATGTTTATGTGTATGTCTGAGCGGTTGTGCACGCATGTGTCTGTGCTTCCACCTTGGCCTGGCGGTATACGCAGGCATGCAGACGTGCAGCACGGCCTTCACCTGATGGTGATGACATCGCCCTTATCGCCCTGGATGTCCCAGCTGCAGTTCATCCCTCGGGGGTAGTTCAGGGGCCAGGATGGGCTGTAGATGACCCCCCTCCTTTCTGTGTGCAGCTCCACTTTCCCACTGCAGGCAGCTGCACACGCAAAACACAAGTACACAACTTCCGTCAGACACTGTCATCCTAAAAACACACAAACACGCACACAAAAAAAAAAGTACACATCAGGGGCTTCACAGACACTGTCATCCTCAAAACACACGCACAAACACATGTACACACAAAAGCACACATGCATGTACGCACGCACACACGCACGCACGCACGCACGCAACTATCCAAATCCCTGGTTACCTTCCCCACCGCAGCTCCTACACATACACATGCTATGAGCACTAGACACATGAAACATATTGTAGCTCTGCAAACATTTTATACTTATGTACAGCCATAAACACTCACTGCATGTGTACATAAGTACATAACACAGCCATAAACACTCACTGCATGTGTACATAAGTACATAACACAGCCATAAACACTCACTGCATGTGTACATAAGTACATAACACAGCCATAAACACTCACTGCATGTGTATACAGAACATAATATGTGAACACTTGGTCCTGTTCCCTCATACGGTAGTGCTGTAAGGGACCTACAGCCTGATCAAAATTTCATGGACCCCCGCACCCCGCATCTCGAAGAGTTGACAGCCCCCTCGGGACTCTCTTGTCAAGAGCATTTCAGCCGGTGAAACTGCACTGGCAAAACTAATATAAAATATTCAGCTGATCCCCCCTGGAAGACCATCAACCGGCGGTAACCGGCGGTAACCGGAGATACTTGATTATCGCCATGTGACAGAAGAGCCTGAGAGATCCTTTGCCCACTGATGTGTAACTAGTGCATACACATGCAAGTGACCTTTCACCCTATACCTTATTAACAGCCCCCGTAAGGCTTACCCGCCTACACCACCCACCCCCCCACCCCCTTCCCGCCATCCCTCCTCTCAGATTTCAGGAGAGAACAGGCGACACAAACCAAAGATCTCTGTGCACCAGCGGGATCCGCCAGTGTGGGAAAGCAAAACAGGGTCAAGCCTTAGCCCCGCCATCTCGACATTTCTGTCCGTGGAGGGGGGGGGGGGGGGGGGGGGGGGTGACCTGCATTCACCCCATAGCACGTATCCCAGCATGCTACGCTCTCACGGGAGGGAGGCGAGCACGTGTGCACGTGTGACCTTTGCGCGACGGCAGCAGTGAATGAAACGGCATCGACTGCCGCAGTCCGACCCTGGAGAACTCAGGGCCTGGGCTGAGGACACAAACGAGGACAGAGCCGTCTGATTCTCTCCTTCTGGGGTTAAGTGCGGGTCTCACCCTCTCAATCTGCAGCTCTCAGGTGGCTCTCTCTTCACAGGGGACTTGTGACCATAACGGTTGGCAGTGCGGCACAATACGAGTATACGGGGGTGTTCTACCCACAGGCAAAGAACTTAACCAGGAAGGCTCTGACCAAATAGTAAATAAATAATAGCACATCCCTAACCATGCAGCCTTTCACTTACTGACCTTTGACCCCTATGCAAAACAAGACAACAGCCCCCCCCCATCTTCCCCCAATGCCTCACTGTCAATCTCAGAGTCAGTGTCCATTATATGATGAGGCCCACCAGGTGGACTTTAGGTCATGCTAAATATATACAGCACAAGAGATGGGATAATGTGATAATGTTATCTGGCACTATAAATGCTGACCTGACATTAATGTTGTGCTCTCGCTGTTGCATATTGTATTTGTACGCTGCTTGTCGTGTGCTTGTTAACTGACTACTGTTTGTCTTTTGTCTGTCTCTGTTGTTGCCGTCCTATTCGTCCTTATTTTATTTTTACTTTATTTCTTTAACCCCTTCCTCCCCAACCTCCCCATGCCTCCTCAAGAGTTCTTTTGACTCAAATCAAGATTTCGATCTTAATTGACCTGCCTGGAAAAACAAAGGTTAAATGAAAATAATATTATTATTAATATTACAATAATAATAAAATAATCCCTCTCTCTGGGAGACACACTCTATGTGCTAAATTACAGAACTGGACCATGTCTCCAGAGCGCATCTCTATTCTGTGAGTTGGTGTGTCTACCTGGAGATTAAAATACATCACCATCTGCGTGTGGAAATGCAAGGGAACACTGAATTATGGATATGCACAGATTTGGGCAAAAAATCTTCACTAGTGTTAAGCTTCAACATTCGCCAGCAGTCAGCAAATTCCTCTCCGCCTGGCTCTTTTATCTTTGCGTCTACAAAGGCTGTGAGGAAACCAAACTTTGAGAGAATTTGATTAACTCTAATCTTAGATCTTCCATGAATCAATGTCTCTGTTTAGGATTTGGGCAATGTGACCACAATTGTTTGAGGTGATTGTGTATGCCAGTGAGTGCAAGGTCTCGCTGTGCTGCGAGCTAATGTCTAGTTATAAATACAAGCATTCAGAAACTTTAATTAGCGTGCCACAAAGCCATGCAGTAACCCAAGAGAATGTGAGAGGAAAGTCAAGTGCATCTTTCACTGGCGAGGTTTCAGGAAGTTCACAATTAATAAACTTTATATGGAACACGTTTTCCAATGCACCTGACAATGAGTTTTCTCCTGGTAATTAACAACTGCCAACACTCCACAAGAACCAGCGGAAATGCTAGAGTAACCACCAAAAACAAAGACAACCAAACTCCTTTTTTGAATTTCAAATGTTAAGAGTAGAAGAATGATGAACACAAACAGTCTTAATGAACAAGACCTTTGTCATCTCTCTCTCTCTCTCCAAGACGAATGGCAGTACAAGTCGTTCCCTTTTCGGGCTAAGTCCAAATTGAGTCTACAATTTCTGTTCATTAATTCCAGTTCCCAGTGCATTCTAGAGGTTAGCCTAATCTACATTCCATTCAAGAGCTTCACTCTTACCGAGACAGTGGTTTTCTTCAGGCATAAGGACGCAGGTTCACCCTCACAGTCAAAAAATCAACACAAAAAGTACTTTTTTTGCAAAACCTCTTTGCCAAGCTCGAGGCTGCATTCACCAAAAACCCTTCATTAAAACATGTGGAGAAATTTCTCGCTCCTTTTTTCATCTGACCTTGCTTTTTTTAATAAGTGAAGGGTGCCACGGCCTGCTGTTCTAGGACTAATATGCTCTCCAGCAGAATTACTTCAAAATCCCTTTTTCACCTCTTATATTTCCAGAGCATCGTAGTGTCATTATTCAATGCCACAGATTATTTCTACACAGAAGGCTGGACCAAAAGCCTCAAACCCACACCATCCGGCAAATCTTACGAGGTCGCTCGCAGGGAGGAGAGAGATGTGCTGTGCTCCCATTTTCCTTAGTGTTTCATAAACGATGACATCAGCTCCCACAGGCACCCGGCCTAGACTCTGTCTCTGTGACCTCAAATGCCCCTTCGCTGTCCTGCCAAGTTTGGGTCAGCTCTGTCACAGAACCTCCAACACCAAGCATACAACCACAGAAACAAAGTGTTTCCTGGACACCCAAATGACTGTTTTATTGTGCAACATTAGAAAGAAGTAACAATCAATGAAAAGGACAAAAAAAAACCTTGGATGTCATGACACAAATAAGCTGTATGTTTTCATGCATGAGAAAGAAATCTTTCTGTGCATTATGTTTATAGTATATAGTATAGTTCTGGAAAAAACACATTAGAAATAATAGACAGAATAGTCAAAAAGCAGCAAGGCAATTGTGATGTGTCATTGTACCCGTGTGCTTTGCAGCATGAATTGAAGGGCTTTTGTTCACACACATTTGAGTGTGTGTATGTGTGTGACCATTATGCACGTCCCTACACACACACACACACACACACACACACACACACACACACACACACACACACACACACACACACACACACACACACACACTCCATAAAACAAACAATATTTGTTTATAAACTTGCAAAGCATGGATTTAATTGGGCGACTGAATGATGTTTTGAAAATTCAAAGCTGTCAACTCATGTGCATTAAAGATGATGCCGTATAATTACATGTCCACAAATCCTGTTAATGCCAACATTGTCAATGTGTCAGACTCGAGCTCTAATCTGCGTCGTCACTTCCTACGCATCACAAATTAGTCAACGAAGAAAACCGACGAGACCTGATGTTGAGCTTCGGCTCATGAAGCCGTAGCATTTGTGTTGATCTAACAACCTAAACCGCGGTGTTAATGTTGAATATCTATCGTCGACTAGCCTAAATTGCTTGAGCCTGAGCCGTGACCAGAGTCCACCGCTGTCTTCTGCCGGCAGAAAAGTCCCGCATCCTTATTTGAGTTGCATTCCATTCCTGGGTCAAAGTCCTGTGGCAATCCTGTGACAGGGTGAGCAACATTATAGTCACTGCCATCCATCATGTTAATAGCCTTCTACTGGCAGTACAAATCCGACACTGCAGCGATTGCATCCCACTCAAGTGCCCAGATATATCTGTACATGGTTCATCCTTTATTCCCGTGAGATTATTCTGCGTGCAGTATTTAGAAATACATGTTGTATTCTTTTTTCTATTACTCACTTCAGAAAATGAACAGTAGCAGTCAATGTTTCGGAAAACTGCCAGCAATGAAACGCCACCGACTCTGACATTACATTTCACAACCCATGGGTCTGCTATAAATGCCTCAGAGTAAATGGCGCACATTTTTGCCCTCACTATATCCTACTCTGTAAAATTTATATAACAAAAGAAGACATTCAACTAAAAATAAAAAACTCATTTTTTAATTTTGAATTTGGTGCATCCTTGATCTAGAAATTTTTAAATGTATAATCGTAACTTGTGTTTACAGCACCTATGCTGAATGTTTAATGGATAATTTGACTTTATCTGTGAAAAGTGATGACTGACCAAACCCCTACCTGATCGCTGTGTGGCAGAGAGCCCTTGTAGAACTGGCTAAATCGGGTTATTATAAAGTTATTGCCAAACCGATTGGCCTGTGAGTGCATACACACTCACAGGCCCGATTGGCAATAACTTTAGCCAGTTCTACAAGGGCCTGTGAGTGTGTATGCACTTGGCAACACAACAAGGAGCTTCACCCACATTGTTAATGGCTCATACTGAATTAATGTAGCTGGGTCCTTCGCTCATTTCTCTGCACAAAGTACACTGCTGGCCCTAATCTTCAGGAAAAAAACCATTCATCCTGCTGCAGTTTCACAGCAAATCACGGGTCTGTGCAAACATGACTAAAATTATTTCATTCAACTTTCTTGTTCTGAATACAATTAACAAACCACGGTTCCACAGTCACAGTTCCTAAAGGTTTACACAGCACAGCATTACTTCTGAAAAAATGAATCACTGCCAGTATGAATAAGATTTTTTTTTTTTGCTTTAAAGCAACTAAAGGCCCCTCAACTACATCAATCTGTGGAAAACTACCAAAGTACTAATCTCTACTTTCCAGGAGGAGCATTTTCAACAAAGCTAGGAGACAAAGGCCCAGTCAAGATGTTGTGTTTGTTATTGTATGCATTGCACATGCAGTCAATGCCTGTGGGGCTAGCACATCTTATGTCATGAGCAGAGCATCAAAAGCTCAAGGACAGAGCTGGAGGGGAGTATACTACGAAGCAGAATTTCTGAGTTAGCTGGATAACTGCACTGAGTTAGCAGGATAACTGCACTGAATAAAACCCGGAGCCTTCACAAATCTGGAACATGAACTGAAGTTTAAAAAAATAAAAAAAATAAAAAAGAGCTGTTCCGGGTTTTACTCAGTGCAGTTATCCAGCTAACTCAGTGCAGTTATCCAGCTAACTCAGTAAGCCTGCTTCGTTGTATACCCCCCAGGTGTCCAGATACCAGGGAGGTAATCTCCACAGGAACAGAGAGAGTGAGAGTGAGCTAGCAAGCGAGTGAGAGTGAAAGTGAGAGTGAGAGAAAGGGGGGAACCAACGAGAGAGTGAGAGAGAGAGAGGGCAAGAAAATGCTACAGTGATAGGAAGAGCTAATGAGGCAAAAAAAAGTTGACACTTCCACATTGGTGTTTAAGGTCCACTCACACCCATACTGAAATCATACTGAAATCCAATCAAGAGGCAACTGAAATATACAGCCTGCAAAACTCGAGACAACCAGATAATGGCTGTTAATAAGGCAAATGACTCAAAGGATAAAATAACCAAATAACCACAGTTCTGGAAAAAGTCGTGCATGCTGTCGTTCTGATGTCGATGATAGTATTCTCCACACAACAGGCAGTTGTACAACAAACGGGCACCTTACTGAAAGTTGGTTTTGTCTAAACATTATAAAAAAATTTAAAAAAGTTTTTATTACCGTTATGTCAGTGAGGTCAACGCGCCTGGCTGACATAACAAGGGTTCGAGTTTTTATGAGATTAAAGGTTTTGAAGGGAAGGGAGCAACAATAAAATGTGCTTTTTGGCCACATGATCCTGAAGGAAATGCACAACGTGGTGAATTGAAGCGTGATGTGACCTGCAGCCTACAGGCTCACGTTCATTGTTCTGTAGACAAAGGGAAGCCCTACGGGTGGTTCTTTTACCAACAGGTTTAATCTTCTGCGGTGAAATTCCACATTTCTGTCACGACTTGCAAGAGTCTTACCCAGCAGCACCGCTGTGCACTCTGTCCTTCGAACGATGATGACACAGGCTGCCAAGAAAGAAAAGAGAAAAAAACGAGTATTAGCAACACCCAGACTGTTTTAAGACAAACTGAAACCGGCACCTATAACCCGCGAAGGCCCACAGCGTGACGTGACGGTAGATCTCCCACCTCTCCCAGGTGTTTGCTTGTGTGCTTACGTGAAACAAAGGGTTCCCAACGGTCCTCACCAGGTTGACTGGGCCTGGCTACCTGGCTACCTGACTACCTGGGAGAAGGCTTAACGTGGCAGAGATAAATCTCTGGATTCCCTCTCCCTGTCACAGCCCCACTCATTCACTCAAACACATAACTTCATTCTGTCTGAGATCACGGGAGAGTAAAAGCCGAAAATCTGACAGTTGATAAGAGACTCCATCCTTGCACTGCCGAATGTTCAGTCAGATGAAGCAAGCGACAGCTTTCACACTGAAAGGGACAGGGTCTTACATCAGGGACATTAGGTAAATTACAGCAGGAGCAGTTCACTACAACTTAGGAGACAGACAGCCTATCACATGGCAAAACACCCTTGTATGATATCTAAAGAATACAACAACAAAAAAATGTGTTTAGATGTATAATTAAGAATCGATTGTGTCTCTTAGGATATTGGTGAAGTCATTATTTATTTTTCAAACCGAAGAAACACTTCTTTAATATGAATTATGAATCGGCACGCATCGCATGCTGGCTTGTTTTATGATAATTTATTTAAAAAAATTTGGTTACAAAGGACGGTGTTATTGGTAGAGGTGAGGGGTGGTGGGGCATATCATTTTCTAAATGTCATTAAAGGATTTCGCCTCCATACTCATTAAAATGAATTTCAGTTCAAAGGATCCAATGTAAATAGTTAAATACAATGAAACGGCACGTTAATTATAGCAGAGTCTACATATTAACAACCGCTTGAGCACCTACCGGTAAATGTGTCATAAATTACTTGTCTGGAAACACATAAAACATGTTGCATTCTGCAGTATTAACCCACAAGTTTATTCAACTCAGTGAACACATGCGTTGGCTACTCCACTATGACTACCACAATTATTATTTTTTTAATTGCCTCTATCGCTGGCTACTTTGTAACATCTGGTTGTAACATTAAATAATAACAATAGATAACATAGCAGTATCACGTATAAACAAAAACCGAAGCAAATGAGACACGCTATATAACACCAAACACTTCGTGATATGCATGCGCTGACGGTACGACAGTGGGGGGAAATTAACCTAAATGGGTTTATTCTTAAAATTCAATATGCAGACACTTACCGACACAAAACACAGCGAATCGAATGGAAATCCATTGAATCACAGGCTCTATCGTTACAGTCCTCTCCATCATTGGAAATGGCCAGGCAATTCTTTTGTCATCCTGGAAATTATTTTCTGTAGGCTACATCTGCAGTGGAGCTTTCGGAAGGGCTTTATGCCATTTTAAAGAGACATTAGACCATTCGAGCACTTTCTACTACAAGGTAGCTGTTAAAGCTGTATAAAGAAATAGTACATCTTATTAGCGAGCTTAGACTGGAATACCAGCGCCAACCTCTGCAAACGGGCGACGGATGTTTTCCTTCATGGTTGATGTCTTTTAGAATCGGTGCAAGTCTCTGCATGACTTCGTGGGCGCACTGGAAAAAAATAACTTTGCTCCAGAATTACCTCCCCATATTTATATCGTTCGTTTGTCTTTTCCATTCCTTCCTTTGTTGCCGTTTTTTAATTTTAGTTTTAAATGCCAGCCAGCTGTAGCCTACTGCGTTCATCTTCACCTACCAAGCAAACATGCCATTTGCTAAATGGTGCTTGTCGTTTGGAAAAGCTTGTAGAAAAGGTTAACAATGTTCCCATTTACACCTGGATCTTCAATGGAATTAATCGGGAAACATTGAACGCCCAGAGTTTGATCGCACGCAAATGTTCATATTAAGTCAACTCAAGAGGCTCGAGAGAAAAAAAAAGTCAAGACGAAAAATAGTAGCTGCAGAAATCATTTTTTTCTCACGAGAATCAGTTCGTAGCAGGATCTGCGGACCCCAACTGATGTTAATGTCGTATGGATGGGGTAACAGCGCACAGACTGAGAGTCGAGTGCATCCATATGTTTTACAGATCAGTGAATCGATGGAGCGCCTGTTATAAATTGATGTCAGTGAACAAGAGCCAGTTTTCATTCCAACTTCCTGTCCTTGCCCTCTCATCACATAGCAACCACTCCAGGTAACAGCAGTGGGCGATCTGATCCAGAAAGTGGACGTGCTGATATTTGGTGCTATATTACTTGGATTAAAAAAAACTGACATGCGATAACTGCATCAATTCTATCCCACTGAAAAATCCCCTGTTTAGACGTAGACATCAAATGTTCTGTCAAATCTTGCCTTCTCGTGGACGGAGGGCGGAACTACACAACTGAACCGCAATCTGTTTTGCTGCGGCGCAGCTATTTTTTTCTGTGCTCTCCACCTGTGTCTATAGAATGGAGGCATATTAAATCAAGTATCGAATATCATCTTCAGAAACAAAACCTATCGCAGAACGTCTTAGTTTACCCTTTACCTGCCTACCCTAAATTGAGTAAATTGCATTTATGCCAAACTGCTAGCCTATATGACGATTAATCTACAGGCTTGATCTTGCTTCAGAATTCATTATGCAATCCCTGCAAAAGCATTTATGTGGACAGACTACTGATTGTGGTGATTGTAACCTGCAATGTATAATTCAAATGGCTTATTTTCGACAGAGTAAACAATTTTTGAAATTAACGTTCCAGCTCAAAGCTTATTTAAGATGGGACCCCAATAAAATGGGGATTTGAGTGATGCCGATTTGACAACATCGGTAAGATTTTAAAATTAATTGTGGCGGTTTATTTGTTAGGCTACATCCTATGGTCCTAGTACAACGAACTAAATGATTTTCTGTATTTTCTGACACATCATACTTATTCAATAACATTTATATCCCTGAGTTCTTCTGCTGACACAAACGGCATTAAAACATGTGCACTGCTTTAAATAACGTTAGGTCCTATAGCGTGTTTAACAATGTACAGACATTGAATCTCGTTTTTAAGGCAAACAAAACATACAATTTGTACACCAGAGATGCGCAAGGTTTTAAAGAATGATCTAGAACAGCAGTTCAGAACTGTGGGTAGATGGACGTAGGCCTACATTCGTGAACGGAGTCACCACTGAGAAGTGGGTGTGTAATGATCAAACTCATACCAAGGGATTCCAACACGGAAACTTAGTGTGAACCGGCCTTTAGAAGCACCATTCCGGAAGAATCTTCTACTTTTAAAAAGAAAAATCTTTGTCTAAGTTTCAGTGATATGACCTATTAAATGGAGCCCGGTGTAGTGCTTGAAAGGTGCTGACTTCAACCTCTGTTTCAGTTTAACCACCGTTTTCCTCACAATGGGCACACAATGCTTTCCAGTAGCCTAAAGCATTTATTTCTGCAGGCTGTGTCAATGAACAGAGACTGGGGATCCAGAAGAGGAGGGTGGCCTGGTCACAGTGCTTGTTTTCCTTCAGCATCCTTCACTAGAATAGGGGGGTTACATCAGAATATCTGTCAACAAGCTTGACTGCCAGGCTAGATAAGGTCCGACCGGTCTAATTCTGGATGGGTTCAGTTTTATAGGGAGGGCAAAGGCCCACACTAGCTGAAGAAATACTTCTTTCTATGCTCAACTGAAGAAGAAAAAAATGCCTGCAACATTCCCTATGTGTTGGAAATTTCAGGCAAATGTGTGAGTGAGATAGGCAGGCACACCGCAGACTCATACTAGAGTCTGAATAATGAAAGCACGTACAGTACAGGTTGTAGTCATCGGAATGCAAGACTGAACGGCGATTTCTGCGATAGTTTCCTCTGCCTCTGTAATTCAGGCATCGCTTCTGACTGCAGTGCACGTGTTGTGAGTAGCAATCTTCCGGCAGAGATTAGCGGTAATCACGCTGCATGTCAGAGCCGTAATCTTGCATTATGGAGACGGCTAGACTTGTGGCAGTAATAACCTTGATTTGTTCTTGGGCATCAGGCTGGCATAGCTTACTGCGGCATCTGCATTAGGCTCTGCAGCAGGGGGGCAGTTCGTTACATATAGTGTGGAACAGGAGCTTGGCTCTGTGTCCTCACAGGTCTCTGATATAGCAAGTACAGCACAGAATGGGCTTGCCCGCTCAGTCAGGGGCAGAATGGGCTTGCCCCCTCAGTCAGGGGCAGAATGGGCTTGCCCCCTCAGTCAGGGGCAGAATGGGCTTGCCCCCTCAGTCAGGGGCAGAATGGGCTTGCCTCCTCAGTCAGGGGCAGAATGGGCTTGCCCCCTCAGTCAGGGGCAGAATGGGCTTGCCTCCTCAGTCAGGGGCAGAATGGGCTTGCCTCCTCAGTCAGGGGCAGAATGGGCTTGCCCCCTCAGTCAGGGGCAGAATGGGCTTGCCCCCTCAGTCAGGGGCAGAATGGGCTTGCCCCCTCAGTCAGGGGCAGAATGGGCTTGCCTCCTCAGTCAGGGGCAGAATGGGCTTGCCCCCTCAGTCAGGGGCAGAATGGGCTTGCCCCCTCAGTCAGGGGCAGAATGGGCTTGCCCCCTCAGTCAGGGGCAGAATGGGCTTGCCCCCTCAGTCAGGGGCAGAATGGGCTTGCCCCCTCAGTCAGGGGCAGAATGGGCTTGCCCCTCAGTCAGGGGCAGAATGGGCTTGCCCCCTCAGTCAGGGGCATAGGGTCAGAGCAGGGGACACAACATATCGCATAACTTTGTTCAGTGTAAAGAGTGAATATGCTTGATGCATGCAGTGTTATACTCCTTTTGACATTTCCAGAACGTTCCTTTAACATGCGCATTTGTGTTTCCACAAAAAGCCAAAAGTGGCTTTTATCCCCCTGAAAGTGGCTCTGCAACTTTCAGGGGGATAAAATACAGTCACTTGCACCAGATATTTTGAATAGGAGATGATCCCTTGATAACAACACAGGACTTACTCCTGTCAGAATACTGGACTAGACAGTATAGGTTGTTGGGAATGTGCGGCACTTTATTTATGCAAGTGCAGCTTATTGTAAATGCTGTCCAGTGGCCTTACTTCACAAGCCGTCATCGTGCCAGGTACCAAAGCAGGATTTACACCTAGCCACATTGTGGAGTTTAGGACTCGACTCATTTCAATGGGAAACAGAAGTTACAGAACACAAAAAGCGCATCCTTCAAGTATCAAAAGGGTTAGTGTGAACTTGTGAAGGCAAAATATGTATAAAATGTTAATATGGCTTGCCATAGTTATGTGGTCATTTGTATGCAGTTTGGAAGTCGCATTACTGTTGGGGATGGGGTGATGTGACCAAATAGCTGAATGATGGGAATTTACTTATTTGAAATACAGACACTTGATACAATTATCATAGGCTACATGTTTGTATGTTTCTTCAGTATTCAGATTTACAGTATGTAGGCTACATTATGTCCTACATTCTTTCCCAAATTAGTTTGTAGCATAGGCTACCACTCGGCAATTTTTTAAAAATAATGCAGCGAGGCCGTCAATTTATTTTGTCTGCTAGACAAATTAAACTAGATTAACAATTCCTAAAGAAATTGTAGGTGTGGTTGCTTCACAGTGTTATCAATTGCTGGAAATGGTACAGAAAGATGGTAATATGGTAAATAAAAGGTGGAAATGGTATGAAGTGGTAATGTGGTTTAGAGGGATCTAAAGAAGGTGAAAATGTTAAAATATGGTGATGTATTTTGTGGTAAGTAGTCTAAAGAACCTGGAAGTGATACAAATAAGTAATGAATTGTGATGAAAGCACAAAAAGGTAATGTCAAATCATCTGGGATAGTATTGTTGGGTCATAACAGTGTTGTAGAGGAAGGCATTGTGATGTATTATGTTACAGCATCCATATTCTATTGCATCGGTTTTCAAAATGTGCCCATTGACTCCCATTCATTTTGGCAATAAAAGGTAAATTATCTGAAAAAGTGTATATGGTATAAAGGTAAAAAGTAATAGCAACCTGGAGGGTGTACAAACGTATAATATGAGGTATGAATGATGTCGATGGTGTGAATGGTGTTGGAGGAGATTATGTTCTCAAATAGTGGCGGAATAATAATAAGTATGGTGAATAACAAAAGGTGTGGTAATTTCTACCAATCGAAAATGCACAAATTGATAAAAGGCACCGCTGGGATTCGAACCCAGGATCTCCTGTTTACTAGACAGGCGCTTTAACCAACTAAGCCACGGCGCCACTGCGAGCATTGCAAGAAAAAAGCCTTCTCAACCTATGCTAATAACGTGGACGGAGTGATTATGATAAAATAATTGTATAAGAAGAGACTTAATTCTTAAAGAGCGTCACTATTGTGAAACGAAACTGCTATACGACACGAACTAAGCTTTATTCCAGAACAACAGAAGCCAAATGCATGTAAACGAATCACTTAATGGAATCGATAGCAAACTGTCGTTAGCTTAGATTGTTTTTAAAACAATGCAATTTTGCACTACAGCGCAGGGCAAAGACTAGACCTTCGCTTGAACGAGGTGAAAGTTAGCTGCTGAGAAACACGAACACACTGTTAACCAAGTCCCAATGAGGCCAAAACCAAGCAATCATCGCTGTCATATAACAACATTACATGCATATGGAAAAGCTAAGCTAGCTAAGCACAGCTAGCTTGTGTGTACCCACTTTCCAGTTGTTTTTTTGTTCCTTCGTAGAATAAATCCAGACAACATCTACAACCATAAATTAATCAATATATTGTGGGAAAATAACGTTTGGTAGAAATACACTATTCAACTGTCTTTGTGTTGATAGTACTAGGCTTACTCAGTCGGACTGGGTTGTTCACTGATTTAA
The DNA here is from genome assembly GCA_029718625.1 of Synaphobranchus kaupii. Taxonomy (NCBI): domain Eukaryota; kingdom Metazoa; phylum Chordata; class Actinopteri; order Anguilliformes; family Synaphobranchidae; genus Synaphobranchus; species Synaphobranchus kaupii. The sequence continues at coordinate 6,126,026 of CM056388.1, read as the reverse complement.
CACAATTGGAACTGCAGAATTCTCTCATATTTTCATTCTCTCGTAGACTTGACTTGCAGCACAGGGCCATCAATTACGAGATTGAATAACATGCATAATACCAAGGCCCTGCGCTGACAAATTGCTTTTCTGTTTAAAAGATTCTTGGTTGCCAAGTGGTAGCCTATGCTGTTTTACTTTTAGTTTACAGTCTTAACCATATTTTTATAATTAAGCACTTATTATTCATTTAATTTGTGTTCACTTGTGTTGGAATAATTTTCTTCAACATTATTTGGAAGTAACAAGTTCAAAACACACAACAAAAGCATAACTGTAAGAAGAATAGTTTAGTCCATAGCTTTACAGAGTATTTTGCACAATATACAACATCTGGCGTAAAGTGAAGAATTGGTTTTATTGTTGAGTAGTGGGAAGTAAAAGACGTCAGTACCATTTTAATGATCAGATGCTTTGGTGAATCTTTTTATGTTTCCCTCCTCCTCCGTGGAAGCCTGTGTATTCTGTAGTGCTGCTGTTGCCTAGCAACAGTGTCGATGCCAACTGGGCGCGCAGAGAGAGAAGTCAGCAATAATAGACCTCGATAGGAACACTTAAGAGACCGGTGTGCTTTCTAAAGGGAGAACCGTGTCAAGGACTGGCATTGTGTTTGCAGCCAATTAGGCTGTATTGCTTCAACCTTTCATTTCCACGTGAATGTCAAATGATCTAAAATGCATGAAACCTGTTCAATGGTGTTGTGTTCTCAATTTATAACATCATAAACGGGATTTAGTCTTTGTCTTGGAGGAGCCTATAAGCATGTCAGGATCTGTACTACTGAGAGGTGTAAGGCTGATATTTCTGCACTGTTAAGGCACACTCGTACCTGAAGAAACCAAATCTGCCCTTGAAATAAGACAAACAGCAGGAAAGCAGCCCAGAAAAGCTTCTATCTGCTGAATACATATGAGGACTCTTACCCTCCCCCGCAGAGAACCACCTTCCTATCACCTTAGTCATACAAAAACAACCTGTTGGTTATACAGCTTTAGCATCTGAGAGCTGCACAAGGCTTTATTAATTAGGGGGATTACCTCATCCTTATAGTGCCTCCTGGGAAATATGGGTTTGTCCCACTGAACCCATTAATACCTACGGCACCCAATAGCTCATTTCAACACAGGGAGAAACATACAGTGCCCACCAGAATTAGTGGCAACCTCAATAAGGTGAAGGATTACATTCAGTTTGTTTATCAAATGTGGAAAAATAAGACAATTATATAGTTTGTGAGAAAGAAATAATAAATCATTTTGATTTTGAAGAATTTGAATTATTGGCATCCCTGTATTTAGTACTTTGTGCACCCTCCTTTTGCCAAGATAACAGCACAGGAGAGTCCTCTCCTGTAATGATTTATGAGGTTGGAGAACACATAGCAAGGGATTTGAGGCCATTCCTCAATACAGAATCTCTCCAGATCCTTCAGAGTCCTCGGTCTTCGCTTGTGGACTCTCCTCTTCAACTCACCCCACAGGTTTTCATTGGGGTTCAGGTCAGGGGACTGGGATGGCCATTGCACAACCTTGATTCTGTGGTCAGTGAACCATTTTTGTGTAAATATTGAGGTTTGCTTTGGATCATTGTCCTGCTGGAAGATCCAACCACAGCCCACTTTTAGCCTCCTGGCAGAGGCAGCCAGATATTGGTCCAAAATCTTGTGGTATTTGATGGAGTCCATGATGCCATGTATCCTAACAATGTTCCCAGGGCCTTTGGAAGAAAAACAACCACAAATCATGACAGATCCCTCACCATACTTCACAGTGGGGAAGTATGCATAACTATGCCTCTTATTATACCAAACCCACCTTTGCTAGTTATTGACAAAAGCGTCATCTTAGTCCCATCTGACCATAGCACCTGGGTCCAATCTAAATTCCGGTAACATTTAGCAAACCCCAGGTGCTTACGTTTGTGGTATGATGACAGTAGATGCTTTCTTCTGGCAAGCCTTCTAAGTAGTTGGCATAGAGGTGGCATCTAATTGTACTTTTGGAGATGTGGTGACCCCAGGATGCAACCAACTTCTGCAGTTCTCAAACTGATCCTTGGAGAGGTTTTTGCCTCTCAAACCGTCCTCCTCACTGTGTGTGGGGGAAAGCTGCACTTGCGTCCTCTTCCAGGCAGGCTCATCACAGCTCCAGTTTCTTGAAACGTCTTAATTATTGCCCTAATGGTGGAAATAGGTAGTTTCAAACAAGAAGCTATTTTTCTACAGCCCATTGCCTGATTTATGAAGGACAACAACCTTTTGTGTTCTCTGATCTTCCCCATGTTGACTAAGCGGTTTTGGTTTTGAGTCTCACCTAAGATTTGTACCCCAATGAAACAGAAAGTTGAGAACGACCACATAATTGTTCCTAAAGACTCACGTGTGCTTTAAAAAACTAAAATATGAATGGGATTACACTTCAATTAGATTTTGCTTGTAACTATTTCTAGCATTGCCAATAATTGCGATGTTTCAGAAAATATAAAAAAATTTTCTTTGAATAATTTTGACTATATTTCACTTCAGTGAACAACTTTAACAATGCAGATGACTTTAGCCACGACCACTTAATGAAAACATCACACTTTAATGCTCTAATAAATACCTGATGCCTTTTGTTTTATTAGCCTTCACTTGGATAATATTGACCCCTGGACTAAATTAGTTTTGCTTTTAAAAAACGAGTTTTGCTTTTGAAAGCGCAACTAAATATACATAACATAACATATTACATACAATCCATGTATACAGCTGGATATTTCCTGAATAAATTCAGGTTAAGTATCTTGCTCAAGGTACAACAGAAGTGCTCCCATTTTAGCATCAAACCGACCATCTCAGAGTTACAAATGCGGCTCCTTAAATGTTATCATACTACACTGCTGCCCTGTACTTATATACACACTAAAAATAAGAAGATAAAACATTAGTTTTAAATCTTAAAACTTAAAGGTAGAAATGTCAAAATCTTAAAGGTAGAAATTTCAAAAGTTCTTAAAATTGATTATCATTATTCATGTTTTGGATATAAAACTGACTGACATAGGCTATATGCAGTGCACTTCCATGAAAATGAAACGTACAACAAACAGAAATTAAAACCCAAGATGTTGATAAGTTTAATACAAACTTTACCAAAAATCCACAACCAAATATCTAAATTAAAAGTTCAAATATTTCCACACACTCTTGGCTAAGGTCATATTCATTTAAAAACGAAATCTCCACCATCTTGAGCGCTGATGACTGAAAATGCAGTCTTCAGAAAACGGTAAAATAAAGAATGTCTTTGTCAAAATTCACTTCAGCTCCTGTGGCGCTATTTACCAGTTCCCCCCTCTGCAGGCTCAGGGGAGGGAGGTTTACAGGACGTTTACAGGACGTTTACAGGGCAATACAACCTATGCTGTACAGTTAGCACCATCACAGCAGTGTGCCAAAGAGCACCCTCACAGAGGACACAAGCTTTCTTCCCTTGCAAACACGTTCAATGCAATTTCTTCCCACTGAGCGATTTCAACCTGTCAAACAAGGGAAAAATCACAGGTCAATAAGCAGTTCAGACACAGAGAAAGAATGACACCAGGGGGAGTTAATACAGTACCTCGGGCACTCTCGATGGGTGCGGTGGCAGCACTAAAGGCCTATAATTCCTTCCCTCACCCTAAATCTGTCAGTTACTTTTTCAGTTATCCTGTTGGCAGGCAGACAGACGGTCACAACCTGCGTAATGTCCGCGTCGAACGGTAACGTCTCAAGTGATTTAAAACCAGGCCGCGAGAACTTAGGACGCCGGCACTCGGCAAAGGGGGCGGACGGGAAGCCGCTTGTGAACTCTGACCTTTTCAGCAGCTCCTCGGAGGGCAAAGCGCCGGAGCCGCCTCCTGTGTCGCTGCCACTGTCTGCGGAGACGTCCGAGCTGCTGCCGGAGTCCTCCGGCTTCTTCTTCTTCTCCTGCTGCTGCTTGGCCTTGTGTTTGCGCTTCTTGTGTTTTTTCTTGTGCTGAAAGAGCCACAAAGAGCGGCAAATTAACCAGAAACCAGGAGGACCCCGCCAGTCAACTGTACAACTCTTAAAGCGCTAAAACTGTTGCCAAGTAGAGAACTTTTACGCTCCCTAAGAGCTGTCCAAAAACATACGACGCAGGTATATGCACTGCCACCCCGAATACATTGTATAAGGCTATCACAGCGTTACCTTTTCACGGTTGTAAACGCTGAAAATATATAATAATATAATGGAATATTGAGTGCTTAATTGTTTCAGAAAGAAACACCCTGCATGTAAAAAATATCATCTGTTCAAATCTCTCTGGATAAGAGCACCTGCTGAATGCCGTAATGAACTATAATGCAGTGACCATAGATATAGAACCATAGATGTGACATATGTATAGTTTAGTGGCACAATTTTTGAGACCACACCCAGGTAAGATGGTGGCCAGTAACCATGGTTTTATATCTATGAGCCAATCGTCAGCTATCTGGCTTCTGAGACCCGATTATGACATCACAGTGGGTTAGAAAGTACATGACACTTTGCCATAGGTTCCTATTATAGCTGTACCCACGTAAGATGGCTGCCAAATTGTTCCATTTCAGAATTCCAAATTACTATTACATTTTACATGATATGTCGTATCTATGGTTCTATATCTATGGCAGTGACTGCACTTATGTGTGAAGCAAACCTTTTTTCCCTTCTTGTGTTTACTCTCCTTCTTGGCCTTGTGCTTCTCTTTGCATTTCCTCTTGTGTTTTTCCTCCTTGGACGAAGACACTGAGGAAGAAAGCCGCTCTCCCCCTTGAAGCGAAGGAAGAAAGGAAGAGGTAGAAAACGGTGAGCAGAGGTAATATTAAACATATCGTATTACATAACTGCAACCGTGAGGATGAACTTCACTGACAGGGATATGAAGGAGGCGGGAGCCTTGGCCCAAACTCCTCCTCTTCATCTCTCCGGGCCTGGGGAGGGACGCCAGAGGAACCGCTCGGCACCGCGGGAGCTTTCATCTCTGCGAAGAAAATCACATCGGCTCTGTTTACACGCCACTGATCATAATCTAAGCTTTCTCACTCTCCACCTGCGATATGTGCCCACGTCTATCGGTGTGCTGTGTGTGTGTGTGTGTGGGGAATCTGAAGCGTTAAGCACAACGCCGAGCGTGTGGGATTACAGGGAGCTTTAGACTGGTCTCCGAGCAACTCGCCTCATTTCACCGATCACCACCGTCAGTCAACGAGCACAGCGCCTGCAGACTCACACTCAGCTGCCTCGTGTGAGTGTGAGGGGGAGGGGGATGCTATGTGTGGGGGAGGGACTGTGCTCATTACGTTAACAGCAGTCTAACCTTGTTGGAGCGGGGTGGGGGTGGGTGGTGCTGGTGGTGCTGGTGGAGCTGGCAGGCTGATGCCTGTGCTGGGTTGGCTCGATGCCTGGGGCCCAGCCGGTTCCAGACCACCTTCCTCCTGCTCGTCATCACTCTCCCCCTCAGACGACGAGGAAGACTTCTCGTCGGATGAACTGGCGAAGATGGCCTTGAACAAATCCATGGGCGGCCGGCTCTCCTCTTCCTCCTTCTCCTCCTCTTCCTCCTTCTGCTCTGCTTTCGACTTCACCAAAGAGAGGAGGGAGAAACCGAGCGTGTTCTAATATACCACAGAGCGCGGACAAAAAATGAAACGCCTTCTACACTTGAGGTAATTTGCACTTGCAGCGATGAGGATGCGATTACTGACGGATAACGATCGCAAGCCCCCCTCCCCTGAGCAAAAACAATAAGCAATCATCTCAACAACCCAAGCAAAATATGGCTCCTTATTTTCATTTGAGGAAAGTGCTCTCAGCTTTGAGGAGGTCTCTTCCAGACACAGCGTGTCACAACCTGCTACAGTACAAAAGCAAACAACCCATTCATTTAATGTCTCAGACACTGGTCAGTCCTCCAGCTCTGTAATAGGTCAGTGTGTCAGTAGGTCAGTACCTCTGTAGCAGTCTATGGTCAGTCCTCCAGCTCTGTAATAGGTCAGTGTGTCAGTAGGTCAGTACCTCTGCAGCAGTCTCTGGTCAGTCCTTCAGCTCTGTAATAGGTCAGTGTGTCAGTAGGTCAGTACCTCTGTAGCAGTCTATGGTCAGTCCTCCAGCTCTGTAATAGGTCAGTGTGTCAGTAGGTCAGTACCTCTGCAGCAGTCTCTGGTCAGTCCTTCAGCTATGTAATAGGTCAGTACCTCTGCAGCAGTCTCTGGTCAGTCCTTCAGCTCTGTAATAGGTCAGTGTGTCAGTAGGTCAGTACCTCTGTAGCAGTCTATGGTCAGTCCTCCAGCTCTGTAATAGGTCAGTGTGTCAGTAGGTCAGTACCTCTGCAGCAGTCTCTGGTCAGACCTCCAGCTCTGTAATAGGTCAGTGTGTCAGTAGGTCAGTACCTCTGCAGCAGTCTCTGGTCAGACCTCCAGCTCTGTAATAGGTCAGCGTGTCAGTAGGTCAGTACCTCTGCAGCAGTCTCTGGTGCTGTGGCGGTGACCTCCTGGCTGATCTGTCCTGGCTGCGTGGATGTAGCCATGCAGCGAGCCTCGCTCAGCAACTCGCTCAGGGGGTCCGTCGTCTTGCTGGCTTGGGCCGACATGTCCCACCTTGACCTCTTAGCAGGTTCTGCAGGTTTGGGGGTACCTGCTTGGACAAGGACAGGAAGGAAGAGCACACTTTGTTAATCATTTCACTCGTATTCCCATTCACCTGCAGGGGCCTGTCCACACCAAGTGACCATTAAACAACAGCAAATCAGTCATACTTCAGTTCATATCAATATAACAAACTTCATTACAATGATACACACATTTAATCAGGGCATTATGATGAGTGTAACCGCCTTTTCAGACGCTGTATCTGGAAGACACGATGCCTGACTCAGACAGGCTGTGGGTGAATTAAAATGCCGGGAGTCACACTTCGGGAGATGAGCCAATCACAGACGGCTGGTTGTTCATAGAGCACCATAAAGTTAAAACAAAAGACCTAGAAACCTCAGTTTAAAGGGGCTTTATGTAGCTTTCAGAAAATTCTTCTCATTACTGACACCGGTGGCTATGCAGTGAACTGCAGCAGCAGAGAGAGGGATGGCTAACCCGACCCAAATTCTTTGCATAAAAATCAACCCGTAGACTCTTATACACAACGGAGAAAGTCAGGGAAGGTGTCATTTTTTTTAGTTACGTTACAATCTGTTCATGCATTGACAATTGAAAAGGATTCATGCATGTAAAAATCTTACATATAGCCCCTTTAAGAACACAAAGGGCAGTGAACACATCTGAAGCGACACAGTCGCGATGCCGCTGTAGCGCTGTGGCATACCAGGTCCAGCAGGGGGCGCACTCTGACTCTCCCCGCCGAGGGTGCTGCTGCTGTCCGTTATGGTCAAGAAATTGAACACGGAGAACTTGTCTCTTTTTACCTTGGGCAGTCCCACAAGCCCCGACCTGAAAATTGTACAAGGAACCGGTTAGTAAATGAAAGAGGCAGCGTCAGTCCGGGTCCGTGCCAGTGCAACGACCTTCACCTCCGTGTGAGGGACTGTTCTCGTGCTCGGAGCACATTTGAGAGTTTCGGAAAATCGGGCCCTTATTTTATCCCATGTTTTATTGCAGCCTCTTCTGCCCCTGCATAGTCTTTAAGTGTGTACTTGTCCTGGAAAGCACTATGCGATTGTTAATGAAAAGTGCAACGTAAATCAAAGGAATTATTCCTTATTATTTCTATAACGAAAAGTGCAATACATTAGACGTTTTATGTCTGCTTTATTTTTTTATTGCTAATAGACAATTAGACATACCCGGGGTAAGGGTCAGGGATGTTGAAGCGTTTACAGAGCAGCTTGTCGGGGTGCCACTCAAACGTGTCCCTCGTCAGCTTGCCAAACATTTTCATCTTCACCGCTGCCTGCTTGTCATCAACATCGCCCTGAGAGGGGAGAGGAGGGAGGAGGGCAGAGGGGATTACATCATCCCTCCCGGTGCTGCCTGATTGGCTGAGCCCACACCTAACTCTAACACAGTCTGGGGCCCCACCTCTTGGTCACGCGGGACTTCCACGGTGTTGCCGTCGTCCTCGCGTTTGCCGGGGGTGAACCTGTTGGACAGCGTGGAGCTGCTGGGCTTGTAGAGCGTGGCGGCGCGCACAAACTCGTCCTGCTCACGGCCTCGCTCCCACTCCGTCATCGACGGGTCCAGGCTGCACTCCAGAGCATCTGAGCACAGCGGCGGCAGCACAGGGCACAGGACACAGGGCATAGGACACAGGGCATAGGACACAGGACACAGGGCATAGGACACAGGGCACAGGGCATAGGACACAGGGCACAGGGCACAGGACACAGGGCATAGGACACAGGGCACAGGGCACAGGACACAGGACACAGGACACAGGACACAGGGCACAGGGCACAGGGCACAGGACACAGGACACATCTTACACAACTACACTATTTAATCACTGCGAAAACCAAAAAATAACTTACTCTCAAGTCTTACATTTAGACTTAAAATCTAATTTATATGACTTTTTCTTGTTAAATAAGACACAAATATTGCCAATGAGGTGAGACAGTTTGACCAATGGGGTAAGAAACAGTAACTGAAAACAAAGTAATGTTTTCTACTTGAGGGGGGGGGAAAAAAAGCCTCACTACAAGACTAAAATACTTGTTAAGACACTTTTTTTGCGGTGATGTTTTCTGCGTTTTCCACGCAGAACATTCGCCATTTTGTTTGTGGTCTAAAATGCCATAATGAACAAAAGCAACGTTGATGAGTCTTTCTGTGCCCGTTTGCAGTTTAAAAGGAAGCGCTACCTTTGTCTCCTTGCTTGAGGCCGCTGATGTACATGTCGTAGCGGGCTTGCTTGTGGGGGTTGCTCTCGAAGGGCTTGAAGCCGTGGGCCGAGCGTGCGGTAGGGCTGCTCCAGGCCATAAGGGCCTGTTGTGCGCCCGCGGGCTGGGAGCCGCTGGACAGGGCATGCTGGGAAGAGGCCCTGGCGGCTGCCGCGGCTGCACCCGCGGCCGCCACGCCCGCCGCCACCATGGCGGCACGCCTGTCTTCGGACGAACCGCTCGACCTCTTCTCCTCCGCTGCTTTGCGCAGTCCCGTCAGGCGCTCCTTATCTTTACTGTCCAGCAAGTCAAAGACTGAGTTGGGCCCTGCAGACCACAAACACAGTGTGTGTCAAATCAACATGTGCTGCACGGCACAGGAGGGGACAGTACGCGCACACAGACACACACAGACACACACAGACACACACACACACACACACACACACACACAGACACACACAGACACACGCACGCACGCACGCACGCACGCACGCACGCACGCACGCACACTCACACAAGCGATTCCTTTAAAACAGCGAATTTAGGTAGTCATGGGGCAAGAATAGCTGTGTATGTGCAGTGTATGCGTTGAGTATATGCTGTGTATGTGTTGTAGCAATTTTAAAGATATGATGTAAATATCTTTTAGAAATGCACACCGTAAACCTCTGATTTTAATAAAGCGATGCAGTGTGGTGTAGAGGCCACCGTGAGCTCAGACAGATTGTGAAGCTCAAAAGGTCCAATCTGAATTTACCCCACGGGGGAATGGAACCAGACTGGGAAGATCTGAGAATAAGCCCTAACAGACTGGCATCCAGCTGCCAGAAACCCTCTCCCTCAGGCTTAAAGGTGGCCTTGGGATCAGCTCAGTGCTTCCTGCTACTTCACAGAGCTTGACGAGCCCAATCGAGGAGAACGGATCTTCACAATGCTACCGCTTTCTTCCCCCAGGGGCACTGTGGGATATTGGAGGACTCCAGACTGTGGCTTTATACTGACAACAAGCTGGAGACCTGGGATCTCACAAAGATTACCATCAGCTGTTTACTTTGCACTCACTCTGTGTAACTGGAGAATTCTTAATATTTTTATAAACAGTAAACTGATCTATAAATTACGGATAGAGCCCAAAATGTCATTTGTCATTCAGATAAAACAATCCCATTGTGCTCAGTGCAAGAATGTACTGAAGTACACAATAAATTACCAAAAAACCACGGGAAACTGCAACCCTTTAAAAGTTTCAATCTAGTATATTTTCCATTTATTTCAGAGAATATTAGATGGAGACAGATCCGTACATGATGCTTGGCCTTTCCTCCCCATTGTTTTGCTTTTGAATAATTTCCCTGCGATGAATACGAGTATTTTTGTGCACCACAGCTTTAAGTGGCATTATTCTGCACGGTAGAAAGTGTAATTGTATGTTGTAATAATGTTATATTAAAAGTGATTGCAGAAGACACACCAGCCATCACCAGCCACAGACGTTTTTAGGCTTACTACAGCATGCAAAACAAATCAAGCATGCTAGCTAAAACACCTAATAAAGCTAGCTAAAACACCTAATAAAGCTAGCTAAAACACCTAATAATGCTAGCTAAAACACCTAATAAAGCTAGCTAAAACTCCTAATAAAGCTAGCTAAAACACCTAATAAAGCTACAGCGAGCTGTAAGCTTAATTTTGAATTCTATCCCTTTTGTCTTTTGGAATTATCAATCTTTAAGAGCACACACCAATCTTGTATTGCGTTCTTCAGGCCTGTTACAAAAGTATTCATCAAATAAGAGAAGCGCAATGCCGAAGAAAGGTCAAGGCAGGAGTCTATTTACACAACCCTTTTTTTTTTCTCGTTTATTTACACATCCTCTTATCCCACATGCATCACCCAATGAAGTCCAGTCCACGTGTAAAACACGAAGAGCAGCGCAAGGAATTGTGGGTATCGTAGTGCTGATGCATATCACAGTCGAAGAGGCGCGTGTCAGATGCAGGCCACGAATGCTAGACAATCACAACTCATAAAAATGTGATTTATTTTAAACCTTCCGGCAGTGGAGGGATCAATAAAATAACATCAAAGTTTTGGCAATGTTACAGTAATGACCTGACATCACCAGAACGTACATCCTCTTTAAAGGTTGTATCAGCGATTTTGGGTGACGTCACTTCTGAAGCGAAATCCCAAACAAACATACTTATGAATAATTATGTTATGTTTTAAAAAATAGTGTTCAAGCATCCAGAATTATAACCACGTTAATAACGTTTGTAAGAAACCAAACCGTTTGTAAATCCGTCAAGATTTCAGCGAGATAAGAGTATTAGCGTTTGTGCAGATCATTGTGATTGGTTGGAATACTGTTTATTTTGGTTTTGAGTGGTTGGTAGTACCATTTGTTTTTGTGTACGATCTCGGAGCATAGGCTGCCTACAGAGACGCGGTTTTTTGACTGCCTGCTTATGGGGCGGGCAGCTAGCGGATCGTGAGGAAAAATCAGATGAATGTGATCATTTATGTTTCCACCCAAAATCGCTGATACAACCTTTAACAATCCTCCTGTTTTCCCCCAGTAAAGAGCCCTGATATTCAGGCGTAACTACATGACTGCTTGTTAATCCTTGGGCTGATAAGCAGACGTGTGGGAATAGCTTGGCGGCACAGAAGCCCGGGAACAGTCATTAAGGCCGTTAGACGCTAATTATGGGCACGGCACATGGTGTGCTGGTGAGTCATACGACTGCAGGGGAAGAGCAGGCAGCGCTGATGGTGTAAATGATCTCGCACATCCTGTGCCGAGGAGAAGGCAGGAAGCAGCACCTTCGTGCCCCAGTTATCCCGCCCCGAGGAGACACAGACCGCTCTGATTAACGCAACACTCTGCGGTGTGCCCGACGTTTATGGGACACACACACACACACACACACACACACACACACACACACACACACACACACACACACACACACACACACACAAGCACTAAGGTGGAAAGACACACACATACAGGTGAAGTGGCGATAGTTGCTACAAAGCTGCTTCCCGTGGCGGGGGAGTTTTGCTGTGTGGGCCCATTACAAACACACAGGCCTGCATTGAAGCTCATTGTGTGGGTGCCGTTATTTAACTCTGTCCTTTACTGACTGTGCACCTGTGTCAAAACTAGATCTGCGTGCACTCCCCCCACTTGCTGTAATGGTGCGTGTTTGTGTGTGTGTGCTGTAACACGCACGCACCCGCACACAAAGCTGAACTGCTCCCTCAGATCAGCAGAAGCCTTGCGTGGGCACGCTGTCCCTGGTGGGGGTTGGGTAGCAGCCACACACACACACGCACACGCACACGCACACGCACACGCACACACACACACACAGACACACACACACACACACACACACAGCAGCAGCAGAAGCCTTGCGTGAGCACGCTGTCCCTGGTGGGGGTTGGGTAGAAGCCACACACACACACACACACAGCAGCAGCAGAAGCCTTGCGTGGGCACGCTGCCCCTGGTGGCGGTTGGGGTAGGTACCTTGTAGAGAGGACTCCCCCAGCAGCCACACACACACACACAGAGCAGCAGCAGAAGCCTTGCGTGGGCACGCTGTCCCTGGTAGGTACCTTGTAGAGAGGACTCCCCCAGCAGCCACACACACACACACACAGCAGCAGAAGCCTTGCGTGGGCACGCTGCCCCTGGTGGCGGTGGGGGTAGGTACCTTGTAGAGAGGACTCCCCCAGCAGCCACACCACACACACACACACACACACACAGCAGCAGCCTTGCGTGGGCACGCTGCCCCTGGTGGCGGTGGGGGTAGGTACCTTGTAGAGAGGACTCCCCCAGCAGCCAGCCACACACACACACACACACACACACACACACACACACACACACACACACACACACACACACACACACACACACACACACACACACACACACACACACACACACACACACACACACACACACACACACACACACACACACACACACACACACACACACACAGCAGCAGAAGCCTTGCGTGGGCACGCTGCCCCTGGTGGGAGTTGGGGTAGGTACCTTGTAGAGAGGACTCCCCCAGCAGCTCTCTCCTCTGGGAGGAGTCCAGCTGGTGACGTCCCTTCGGCTGGGGATCCTGGGGCATGTGTCCCACTGAGGTCTGGAGGGCCTGAGCCACCTGGGGGCTGACGCTGGACAGGTCCAGCACAGGGCGGAAGTAGTGTACAGGTCTGTAGTCCCTCGGTAGCACAGGAGGAGGGTAAACCTGTAATATCAATACAATGTTTGGTGTTCACAATCAAAGCCTACCATATTAGGGACCATGTTAAAATGAGAAAAATTCTGCTATGGATTCTAATGGTAAAAAGCCCATATATTCTGGCTCTTTTATATTGATTTATGAAAAGAAAAACGTTTCATAGGTAAAGGTAATGCAGCCTACACATGCTAGGGCTGCAGCTATTGACTACTCTGTCAATAATTTTTGTAAATGATTAAATAATCTCGAAAAGCATTCAGTGTTTTGAAACAACCCGGATCAATTGCTGAAGGATAGTAATAATACTGCAACAATCATTCAGTCTCAGAAACAACTTCTGAGACTGGCTTTCATTAGGAAGTTATAATCATATATAAACATAATCACACCCAGCCACCCACACTCAAAACATTCAACACTGGGGAAATTATTACCATCTTAATTTATTACAGCAAGTGATCATTATGGCTAAATTGAACTTGTTTAATTTTTTTGGAAATCAGTTAAATCATCCGATTATTCAATTAAATTAGATGAACCGTTGCAGCCCCGACACACACGCAAAGTAAAGAAAAAATAATAATGTAGCACTATACAAGTAGCACTATACAAGTAGCACTATATAAATCCGCATATCAAAAAACTTGGAAACTACAAGTCCACACAAGCCCACCATTTCAAATATTTCGCCATTTTATATGGTTTATATGGAATGTAGGGTAATAAAACAGAAATTATTATAAATACTACAGATGTTATAAATTCAAATTCATTTCCTCTATTACATTATAGTCCACATTCAGTAAAGTTGTATTATAAAAACAAGTTGCCATTACATATTCACTGCTGTGTTTAAGTGCTCTTTTAAGCATTTATTTTTATCAACACAGTGCCAGAGAAAACTAAAAAATAATATACATGTGTGTCCAGCATGTCAGAATGCATTCTGAACACATGAAGCCAATATGGGTCAGATATGAAAGTGTGTGGACTGCTGGAAATTAAAAATAAAATTGGATTCCAAACACAATGTAAATGTCTTTTTAGAAGCATGACCAGTTTCCCCCACACAGTGTATACTGAAATTATAACTTGATGATTTAATAACACTGAACATTTAGCACATCCCTCGCTGAACAAGCCCAAAGAGAGTCAAAGTGGTGTTGCCATTGCTTCTGAGATCCTTCATAACAATTTGGCATGCATTATAAAACTGTATTTATGGCATGGACTTTGCTACCACATTGAGAAGAAAAGAAAACCTACTGTTTTCGTGTCCGTGGACTTGCTAGCCAGCGTAAAGCCCTCCAATATTTTACCCAGATAAGATGCATCTTTACTGGATGCTGAAGAAGGGAGAATAACACAAGGATACTCTGTAAAATGTGATAAAGTAGGATTAATGTGCAACATGTTCACACTCATATTTGTGAAAGCGTCTACCCTGACAACAAAAGCCTGTTTTCGGGCTGGCATAACAAGAAATGAGATCCTTTCATAGTTAAGAAGCCATTAAGAGCAGTACAATGCGTCTCTTTTTCTCAAATCCAACAAACCGATCATTCTTTTGCTGTTGCATCGAGGAAGCTCTTTCTGGGATAAAGCACAATAGACCTATTCAATGGGAATGTCAATGGGGATAGAAATACTCGGGGAGGACTTCCGAGTCACTCTGAATTACATAAAACCATCAAAGCGCTGTACTGCACCATAGAGGCCCGTCTCATCCACAAATGACAAGCAGTGTTTACTGAAGTCTGCATATGTTTCTATTATAGTGAACACTTGTGCACAGGCCATCCATTTTAATCGCACGTGGTGACTTAAAATACTAATACAAGCTACAGTGCGATAAATACAGGCCTTTTTGGGATGAAAGAGGCTTCAGCATTTCCAGTTTGGGCAGCATGTCGATACCTTTCTTCTTGTTACCGTACTGCTGTGGCGCTGTCCAGCCATACAGCCCGTCTCCTGGCTCCTCCCCCCCCAGCACGTTGTCGTAGTTGGAGAGAGCGTCTCTGTGGTAGATATCATCATCTTCCTCCTCCATCGCTCCCACACCAAACGCCTACAGGTCCGAAACACATAAAGAAGTAAAGACAATCACAATACAATATTGTTCCTTTTAGTGAGGGCACAAACAAACGACCATGAGCCTCTCTATCCCCGTTGACTCTTAAATGTTTCTGGATTGTGAACTGTTCGCAACACACGATTGTTCAATAATCTTCGAGAAACGTTCAGCTTTTATTGTTTATAAAGGTAATAATGTCTCTCTAAAGGAAATATATATACTTTCTAAACTGCAGTCTGACACAACGACATTACGCTTTTAGGGCCTGATTTACTGAGACCTTTAGCGTGTGCAAAGCCTTTTAGCACACGCAAAACTAATAACACAACCAATGATTGGAGCAAGACAAATACGACGGCCAATCATTGGTCATGTTATTGGTTTTTACGTGTGCTAAAAGGTTTTGTACACACTCCAGGGCTGTGTCCAAATATGACCACTGTTCCCTGTCCACTCAGACCCCTGTCTACTATGTGCCCTGTCCCCTCACATTGCAAGCAGTGTGCGAAAGAAATCCCGCAAAACTCTTTCCAAACTAGTGAGGAAGTAGTTTGTAATATCTTTTTTAAATTTTTTTATTTTTATTGAGAATATCAATCAGTTAACATATGACAATTGTTACAAAGTGTAGACTATGACTGAAGATAGAATTAACAAAAATAAAAAAAGAGTATTTCGTAACATGACCCACTCTTGTACCATAGATATGCACATACGCTCTACGTCGTTTACGTTTTTACGTCCGGGTTACTTACTGAAATTGTCGGGTGAGTGCACAGTTCTGCAGATGAGTGTGCTCCTGAATTCCCTCAACAAAACCCCGGAAATAAGGGGTTCATCCTGGTATTTTAAGTGCCCCCATTTGTGAGAAAAATCGCCCACTCAAAAGCTTTTTGACGAAGTGGACTCAAATATGCGCCCTCAAAAGGGTGTAGGGCTCTGATTCGGACACAGCCCAGGTCTTAGTATATCAAGCCCTTACTGTGTCAATATAAGAGCCTATGACACATCATGGTATGACACTGAAGGTATAAAACTGCACCAATGAGCCCTGGACTGACCTGGCCGGCTACTCCACCCCGCCGCCTGTTTCTGGGCCTGGAGTCACCGAGCAGGATGCTGGCCCGGTCAGACTCCATGGTGAAGAAGTTTAAGTGTCCCGTCCCGGAGCCTCCCATTAGAGCCTGCTGTGGGTTCAGGCCCCGGTACCCCAGCCCGTGCAGGTTGTCTTTGGGAGTAAAGTCAATGGGGGTGACGTCTTTCGGAGCAAACGTCACATTTTCAGGGATATATTCGTCCTCTTCCTCCTGTCAAGTGAACACCAGCAACACTTAATCAGCTGGACATTTAATAACCATTTTTGATATTTACAATATAAATGTGCAACTTTCCAGTTACAGGCTAAACACCATAAATAGTGTATCTCAGTGCAGGCATAAAGCAAAGCTGGTGATGTCCCCTAACTTCATTCACAACCTTGGTAAATACACGGATAAGTTTGTCGGTGTCTTGTGACAAGTGAATCTTATAGCTGCACTACAGAGTTACTGATGTGATGTCATCAACCAGTGCACACTAAAGTGTCTAAGGACATAACCATTTATGCATGGGTGCAAACCTTTCTATCACATATAAAGAGGACAACTGTTTTGGTTTTTGAAGAAAATAAACAGTCAAAAAAAACTGTCATTCAGCCCAGTACAAGTCATGATTACCTCAGACTCCTCTGACCCTTTGGGTGGCAAGGCACAGTCATACGCTTTTATCCCAGCAACTGTGACAAACAGAAAAGACTACCAAATGACAATGCGATTCCCAACAGGAGACAGACTTTGTTAAAACAAGAAAAATTAACATGTCTGACTGAACTACATGCTTAATTTGTAGAGAAACAGATTTGTTTAGGCTGTTGAAAAGTAAAAGGATGGCTCACCGTTGCCCTGCCTGGCAGGTTTCCTCTTCAGACGAGGCCCCACCCCCTGCCCTTCTTTCCAGCCCATCTTTCTCAGCAGCTCAACCCCCACTGAAATCCTGACACACACCGAACACACATTACTCCTCAGAAACACCCGATAATACTTCATCATACTTCATAATACAATCACAGCTTTCAGACACTCATAGCACATGAACAACATAGCTGTCAGTCACTCATTACACCTAAACAACATAGCTTTCAGTCACTCATAACACCTAAACAACATAGCTGTCAGTCACTCATTACACCTAAACAACATAGCTTTCAGTCACTCATAACACCTAAACAACATAGCTTTCAGTCACTCATACCACCTAAACAACATAGCTTCCAATCACTCATAACACCTAAACAACATAGCTTTCAATCACTCATAACACCGAAACAACATAGCTTTCAGGCACTCATAACACCTAAACAACATAGCCTTCAAGAAAATGTATATATATATATTATATATAAAAATATATCTTTAAAAAATATACAAATTATTGAATTTCATATAAATATATATAGAAAAAAACACTTTTCATTATAGCAATTCAATTCAGTCTTAGAATTTGCAATAAAGCATACTGTCAGGAAAATGAATAATGCCAGTATGACAGCACTGAGATTCCCTGTGACGTTAAGCAAAGCATTTGAACACTGTTGTCATGCCCTAGGCACAGCCACCCTAACAGGACTCTGTGTGATTCAGACGCACCTGGCCGGGGCAACCAGGTCCTCCAGCACAGTGTCTCCAGGGATGGGCGCTGTTAGAGAGGTGATGGCACGGGCCTTGTCCTTCATCTTGTCTCTTTTCCCAGACGCAAAGTCATCAGTGGTGGTGATTTCGCGAGGGGCTATGCCATGTTCACCTAAATCCTACGATGAATATCAATCAGTTATAAGAATCGGCAGAATTAATAAAGCATGGATCTGCACGTTAGGAGAAAGAACTGGTCAGTAATGAAAAATATATTTGTTTCTGGTGTGAATGAAATACTCAACCATGCCCCTGCCTGTCAAAACAGAACTGTTCTCTATAGCAATCTGACTGAGATGTTCATGTTACCTGACCAGAGCATTTAAATCAAGGCCCAAAATGTTACCTCCTCATCCATGAAATCTTCAGGTCTGGCCATTTGTTTTCCTGCCTTCTGTTGTCGTGATGACACAAATGTCGCCGGCGCCCATCCTACAAAAGCAAAAGGCCGTGTCTCAAGTCTATGTTTAAGTGCAGTCCACATCATCCACCTGATGCTTAAAGGTAAACGTGTCATCCTTCGCAAGACAATGCTAAACTACAAATACACTTTTCCCCACCAATCAACGTTGCAACAAACATGGTGAATAAATAAAAAACGAAAGGAACACAAACCTTCTTTGGATCCCACAGTGTTGAAGTAGCCAGCTGAATAACCACCAGTGAAGGCTCCATGGAACCTCGTGAAGCGTCCCTTCTCATCCTTGACCGTCTGATCCTGAATCCGGATCGGCTTCCTGAGGGGCTCATCTTCGAATGGAGAAAACGAGCAATTACTTTTGTACACAAGCAAACTCAAGCAATACATACGTCTCTTTAGTGGCGCAATAGCCAAACATACGCGGTACATTATCGCCATTTGATTGAAAATTTTTATTTTACAGTACCCTAAAAATGTAAGTAAGTTAGATTACAACAAGCGGGCATACTAACTTGAACACAATATTGATACTGGTATCAACGTTACAGCATAAATTAAGCCGACCAGCAAATAGCATCTTGGTGCACATAGTATACGTATCTAACGGACAAAGGTTTCCACACAACTGCACCTTCTTCAAGCTAAATGTCAGTCATCCATAAATGAGTATTATATGACTGACGACCTCAAGTCTAGGAGTGGCATTTTCCTGCCATGATACACTGCCTGGCCAAAAATCGTGCCCACTGTACAAGCCTCTGGAGGCAGTGTTATGATCTGGGGTTGCTTCAATTGGTCAGGTCTAGGCTCAGCAACGTTATGCAGCAATAAAATGAAGTCAGCCGAGTACCTGAATGTACTGAATGACCAGGTTATCCCATCAATGGGCATATTCCAGGACGACAATGCCAAGATTAATCGGGCTCAAATTGTGAAAGAGTGGTTCAGGGAGCATGAGGAATCATTTCCACACATGAATTGGCCACCAGAGTCCTGACCTTAACCCCATTGAAAGTCTTTGGGATGTGCTGGAGAAGACTTTATGGAGTGGTTCGACTCTCCTGTCGTCAAGACAAGATCTCGGCCAAAAATGAATGCAACTCTGGACGGAAATAAATGTTGTGACGTTGCATAAGGTTGTTTAAACAATTCCACGACGAATGTACGCCGCAATCAAAGCTAAAGGCGGTCCAACGAAATATTAGTGAGACTTTTTTTTTTGGCCAGGCAGTGTACATCCAGTCACCAACTAGATAAGTCAGCTCGCAACAATGTTGGAATTATTCGCTCTTCAGGGTGACTTGAAGATTTTTAACACCGACCACGCGAAACGGGTAAATTAATATCGCAAGTTAGTTAACCTTAAGTTAGTTAGCTAGCTAGCTAGGTAAGTTAAAATTATTCAGGTGGCTAACGATAGTAGCATGACCAGGGACGCACACCAAGCTGGCTACCTTGTTATGGTGAATATCTATCGCTTTATATTTAAAGTTAGCTTCTGACACCAGGGGAAATTGCACTGATATTGTAACTAGTGAGTTGATTTTCAATTGGAATAGATTCTGCTAACTGACTAATAACTAGCTGTCCAATAAATGAAATATAGCAAGATACTCACGATAGCTAACTATAGCTGACTGATGTGAGCACTCGCCACTTTTTAACTATTATTCAGAGATATGTGGTTTTAATCTTAAAACCACATATACAACTAACGACCGGGGGGGATATACGTTATGAATGTTTCAATACCTTCTTCGAGAGGTTCTAAAGGAATTCCATAAGTCACAAAATCTTCTTCACCATCACTATCAGACGCCATGTTGCTTGCTACTACAACGACAGTGGCCCCAAAGGTTCAATATTCTTGCTCAAACATTTTAAATAAAGTTGTCCTTATTTCAGACTTGCTGCCACCTATTGCTGGGGATGACCTCGTGAAAACAAACGTTTACATTTTTTTATGTTAAAAAAAACAGGAAAAATTTAATAAAAAAAACATGAAACATTTGAAAAATCTATATTGTCTGATTAAAATAATCGCAATTTCATAAGATTATATGAATTTTATGTTGAATGGAAACTATAATTTATCTTGACATCACCCTGTTTTGACAACGAACAAAAACTTACACGGGCTCTGAAGGTACTATACTACCCTCTTGTGGTAAAGTGCTGGAACTGCGAGAATGCCTGACTCCGTTCTTGTCAGCGAGGGAGAGATGTCTATTGCCGCATTCTTCTCAGTCTACTGACTCAACCCAAACCTCAGAACATACGTGTTGGTTTTGGGGAAGACAGGGAGACTTGTCACCCCCAATATTTTTATTAGTTAGTAACTTATTTTTATTATAAGTAATACGCAAATCATTCATATCCAGTGAAGACTGCTTAACCATACCTCACATCAGAAATGCACCACATGTCAATCCTATCAAGTGTCTCAATTAAATTCAGGAGAACGGACTAAACCAAATAAATATCTCATCTTTGACCTTGTTCATTGTGCAGTAGGCACAGGGTTGAAAATGAACTTTCTCACTCATTGGCCAGAGTGGCTTGTGGATTCTAAAAATCACCAGCCATTTTCAACATTGTACCAGCCACATTAGCTTTTACAATATAACACAACCTGGTTGGTCACCGGCCAAAGTGGCTGCTAGAGTAAAAATCTTACCAGCCACTATCAAAACCAGCATTTGGCTAGTGGCTGGTGTTAATTTCACACCCTGAGTAGGCATATATAGACTAAGGATAAGAATAACAACGAGACAAGGTAATTCAAGAACAGGAAGCTAAAACATTCACTGGCTAAAGTTTTTTCAGTCACGGAAAGAATCAATGGCGCCAATCAATTGCAGTTTTTTGGATGAGACAAAAACTAAAGTCCAGAAAATGTCTCAGGGTGTTCATTACAATGAGTAGGAGTATTTCTCCAGTCCGTGGCCAAATTCTCAATCTGGCTCTGTAATTCTGGCCCTCATCCTATATCCTGACCATCTGAAACACCTTAAAGAGATAGTTCACTTTCTGTTTTTCATTACCCCAGACAGTGCTTGTGTGTGATGAAGGATACTATAGATATGTACATACGTTTATGATGATGTGGTGGCTTTATAATGGCTGGTATAGAGGCATTCATAGATTTGTAGTCTGAAGCACAATCAACGTAATGTTTCTAGTGGGCTGTACATTGGAACAGATTCATTTTACAGATTTTTATTCACAACTGTAAACGTATCAGATTTATATCGTACTTGCTTCCTTGAGTGAAGCAGTCTCAGGTTGCATGCGGCATAGGAGACATTTCAAACTGAAAATAAGATTATTAAAGTAAATAACAGAATTACTTTTGAAGAATAATAAAGTACAACCTGGAGGCATAACATCACTGTAGAGATGCCTTTGAGTTACTTGATACACACTGTGCAAATTGCACCCATAATGGTCATTGCAGAGCAAAAAACTGAAGGCCTGTTAGCAAAACTGGGCTTTCCGCTAAAAACAATCATCAGATTTACATTAATCAGCAACATGCCAATTTATTTGGAGCTTGATTTTATTTAATATAATTTTGAAGAGCTTTGTCCAAAATGTCCCAAACATTGACCTGGTGGTGATTTATTGTTATTGTTAAATCATCTCACAACTCCCCGGTGCCTTTTAAGAAAACTAATCCAAAATGAATGCCAAATAAAGTCCTTAGGTCTAGTATGAAACCAGAGCTACATTCAACTAAACTAAAATATAAGCAAATAGTCAATCAAATGTTGTGGTGGTGTTTCATTGTATGTGCTTTTCCCTCACAAGTTCTCCAAAACCTTCCCCAGCGTGGATTTAAACACCAACATCCTCATGGGACGCCACATCCTAGTGGATTTAAACACCAACATCCTCATGGGACGCCACATCCTAGTGGATTTAAACACCAACATCCTCATGGGACGCCACATCCTAGTGGATTTAAACACCAACATCCTCATGGGACGCCACATCCTAGTGGATTTAAACACCAACATCCTCATGGGACGCCACATCCTAGTGGATTTAAACACCAACATCCTCATGGGACGCCACATCCTAGTGGATTTAAACACCAACATCCTCATGGGATGCCACATCCTGCCCAAAGTGGCCTTTCATTTACTTTTTGTTTCGAGAAAAGGAATTTTGTCATTAGAAATGTAAACTCTTAAAGTGAAAATGCACCGGTTTCAGGATTGCAGTAATTCATGCTTAAGTCTATATGCTGTAATTATGCAAATATGTACACCCCCCCCACCCTCCACCAGCAGGCCCTATCCACAGACCCCCCCCCCCCCCCCCCCCCCTCCACCAGCAGGCCCTATCCACACGCCCCCCCCCACCCTCCACCAGCAGGCCCTATCCCTATCCCCCCCACCCTCCATCCCCCACCCTCCACCAGCATGCCCTATCCCTATCCCCCCCACCCTCCACCAGCATGCCCTATCCCTATCCCCCCCACCCTCCACCAGCATGCCCTATCACCCCCCCTCCCCCCCCCCCCACCCTCCACCAGCAGGCCCTATCCCTATCCCCCCACCCTCCACCAGCAGGCCCTATCCCTATCCCCCCACCCTCCACCCCCTACCCTCCACCAGCAAGCCCTATCCAGGAAAGAGCAGAAAGCAGGAAGATGGCCAGGACTCGTAGGGCTTGAGCCAGGGCCAAAGCAGCGAGGCTTTGAGCAATAGGCTCCCCTCCTGCCCTGTGCTTTCCTCTCTGTGGACAGCGCCCCGGGGACTCGCTCGCATTTATCCAATCTCTGCGCCAAGGGGGATTATGGGTGAATGGAAACCGCTGTCAGAAATGGAACATGGGGCAATGACACACTGGTCGTATTACAGCATCCATGGGTATAATCACTGTGATACAACCCGCTACCGTGAACCTCAGCTTTGTAGGGGGACGCACTTTGGGGAGGATGCATACTGTATACTGTAGCTGACAATGGGACGCACTTTGGGGAGGATGGATACTGTATACTGTAGCTGACAATGGGACGCACTTTGGGGAGGATGCATACTGTATACTGTAGCTGACAATGGGACGCACTTTGGGGAGGATGCATACTGTATACTGTAGCTGACAATGGGACACACTTTGGCGAGGATGCATACTGTATACTGTAGCTGACAATGGGATGCACTTTGGAGAGGATGCATACTGTATACTGTAGCTGACAATGGGATGCACTTTGGGGAGGATGCATACTGTATACTGTAGCTG
Source organism: Synaphobranchus kaupii (assembly GCA_029718625.1). Lineage (NCBI taxonomy): Eukaryota > Metazoa > Chordata > Actinopteri > Anguilliformes > Synaphobranchidae > Synaphobranchus > Synaphobranchus kaupii. Next base: position 6,102,377 of record CM056388.1, on the reverse strand, counting down.
ACAATGGGATGCACTTTGGGGAGGATGCATACTGTAAACTGCAGCTGGTCGCGTGGCTAAAGTGATCTCTGCAGCGTTGCTTCATAGCAGAGGGTTGTTTTAGACACATGGCCGCTGGCTGCTCTTCTACTGGTTGGCCTTTTATCTGCCGTCTGCCCTTGGAGGACCTCAACCCCCCCCCCCACCCCCCGGCCTGCCAACGCACCCCCCAAAGCCGAAGTCGCACGCGCCAATGAACCTCGTGGCTCTCGGCTGGGCAGACTAAAATATCAAAGGGGGCCAAATATAAGTTTCGAAATCCAACGCGTGCTGCAAATAATAATAAAAAAAACTGTTCCTCTGATGGATGAGCCCCACCGGTCTGGGGAATATTTCAACATCCTGGGTCCTTTGGTACTGAACTCCACGTCTCTCCATCTCCCCCTTCCAGTGATTCAATGGAACATGATAAGGATACAGTGGTGTTTCTGTACTGGAGTTTAAAAGGCCTGGTAGAGTTTCCAACATGAAAGCAACATGAAAAACATTTGTTGTGTATTGTGACTGATAAAGGCTGCATGTAATAATGTATGCACAGTAAATAATGATTAATTGAACCATAAAGCTACTCTTGGACATGAAAAACGTGTCATTGAATGAATTGCAAAAATCATTGAAATTAGAATCTCCTGTTCCCTTCAGCAATTTTGAAGTCTTATACAAGGATTTTCTTAACATTGTATCAACTTAAGTTTTCAAGTACAAATGACTTAAAACATCAATTCTAAAACGCATTAATAAGTTCGACTAAATTGATATTTTGAGTTAATCAACTTTGTGTCCCGTTAAGTTCAGTTTATATCTCTGTATGCTGTTTGACTGCTGATTGTTAACTTGTGACTGGATTGTACTGTTTCTCTAAAATATTTTACACGTTTTTACTTGTTTGCAGGTCTCTCTTGCAAATGAGATCTTGATCTCAACGAGACTACCTGTTCAAATAAAGGATAAACAAGACATAAAATAAACATTACTCCATGGTCCTTTCATCTGGTATGGTCAAATATTTTTGCACAAAGAAAGAAGATCTCTCAATAGAAATGGCAATATAATTAACTTAATATAATTAATATATTATGTGATCAAAGGATTGCCACAGTCTCCATTCATCATCGAATCAAATAGTAGAATGAGCCATGCACGTTGGTGCAATGCGTCCTCCGTTCAAGCAGTTTCGGCTCCAGGGTAAAATCTCTTGTACGGAACAATTACAGTCCAAGGTGCAACAGTTAAAGCGCTGCTGACCGTAGCCAAGGTTGCAAGCTGCAGTTCTGTCTTGCTTCTCAAACACTAGGTGGCAGACTGTACACGTTAGTGAGGGAAAAAATAACATTATTTGACACCTCACCATCAGAGTGCAAGCTATTGACATATTCTGTGTTCAGTGAGAATCATCCCGTTCCAAAGGTTAATATCACCACATTGTGTTCCTATAGCACCGCCTGTACCTTCAGATTTTTGTGTCTTTGTTCCACATTTCCTGTTATGTCACATAAGTGGTATGCTCAAGTGAGTTATGCCCAAGAAATTGGAACGGGCCTTCTTTTGCAGGTTGCATGGAGTAAAGCAACATGTGGCAATTGTTAGAAAACATCTATGTACTGTATCCTTGACATCTGTGTTTGTGTTTTGCATCGATATTAGTTATGATATGTGAGAATCCCACAGGACCAACGCCACAAGCGTTTTTAACATACTTAGATCCAAGTAGCCAGCTCTTTCACTCTTTCTATCTTTCCTGACACTGAAACAAAAAACCCACCATTTGTGTCCAATTTCTTTTAACCAATTGAAAGAGTGCTTCAGCCTGGGTTGGATATACAGTAGATTCTCAAATTGATGCAGGGAACATATAATAGGAACTCCAGCATTCATTTAAGTAGCTTTTTTTTTTGCAGTTAGGTTTTCCATTTAACGACTGACCTCCACTAGTTGCTGTCCGAAGTCGTATGAAACCGTAGCATTTCTGGGAACATTTTAATGTTAAGATATTGTATTTTTACCTCGGCTAACTGGGAAATTATATTTTGTATTAGCAATATTTTAGCAGAACAGTGAACTTTTAATTAAAGAAGCAAACTGAGTCCGACCGCGTGACCTTTGTTGCATGTCTCTCCCTCTCTCTCGCTCCCCATTCTTCCTGTCACTCTGTGCTGTCCAATAAAGCTGAAAAAGCCCAAAAAAATACATTTAAAAAAAGCACAATTATTGTGTGAGGAATACTTTAATCAGTGATGTGAATGACAACAGTATCAATGTATTTGTCAAAGTATGAAGGAAAAAAAACCTTTTTTAAGATTACTGAATGTCAGTTTATCTGCAATACAAAATATGCTTTTACAAGCGTCAATTCTCCATTCAGTTCTTCAGGCACGTTTCCAAAACACCACGGAGATGAGGCGGTGGCAATAAAATCATGATGTGTCTGATGTGGTGGGCTGCTGCAGGTTAGTGAGCAAGTCCAAACTCATGAGCACATAGAAGTCTGTCATTAAAAAGCTGCTTTATTCCATGTTCATATTAGACTAGTGGGAAAACAGAGGGAGGTGTGTGTATGTTTATATGTATGTTTGTTTTCATCTGTGTTTGCATAGATGTCTGTGGGGTGTATTGTGTGTGTGTGTGTGTGTGTGTGTGTGTATGTTTATATCTATGTTTGTTTTCATCTGTGTGTGTATAGATGCCTGTGGGGTGTATTGTGTGTGTGTGTGTGTATGTTTATATCTATGTTTGTTTTTATCTGTGTGTGTATAGATGCCTGTGGGGTGTATTGTGTGTGTATGTGTTTATATCTATGTTTGTTTTCATCTGTGTGTGTATAGATGTCTGTGGGCTATTGAACGTGCTGTTTCTAACCAACTGTCTTCTTTCCTTACCCAGAACAACCTACTAGACCCCCACCGGCTTCAGACCTGGCCACTCAACGGAGACCGCACTCCTCTCCGTCAGCGAGATGCTTCACGCAGCTCGGACAGCCTCCCTCTCCTCTGTGTTAATACTCCTAGACCTCTCTGCTGCCTTCGACACCGTAGATCACTCCATCCTCCTGTCATCCCTGTCTGCAACGGGGATCGGCGGCTCGGCCCTGGCCTGGATTGAGTCCTACCTCTCGGAGCGCTCCTCCCAGGTTGCCTGGGCTGGTAAAGTATCGGCGCCCCGTCCCCTTACCACAGGAGTCCCCCAGGGCTCAGTCCTTAGTCCCCTCCTTTTCTCCACCTACACCAAATCCCTTGGCCCTGTTATCACTGCTCATGGTCTTTCTTACCACTGCTATGCTGACGATACTCAACTCTTTCTCTCCTTCTCACCCTCTGACACTCAGGTGTCAGCCCGCATCTCCGCTTGCCTGAGAGACATCCAGAGCTGGATGGACAACCACCATCTGAAGCTCAATCCAGGCAAGACTGAGCTCATCTACATTCCTGCTCTAACCTCTCCCCCTCTCAATCTCTCCATTTCCCTAGGGGACACTCCACTGACCCCAATGCCCTGTGCCAGAAACCTCGAAGTGGTGATGGACAACAGGCTGTCCCTCTCCGAGAACATCGCAGTGGTAACCCGGGCGTGCAGGTTCTTCCTGTACAATATCAGGAGAATCCGTGCCTTCCTCACCACCCACTCAACCCAGCTCCTGGTCCAAGCGATGGTGCTGTCCCACCTGGACTACTGCAACTCTCTCCTGGCTGGCCTGCCAGCATCGGCCATTAGACCCCTTCAGCAGCTTATCCAGAACGCAGCAGCGCGCCTGGTCTTCAACCTCCCCCGACACTCCCATGTCACCCCCCTGCTCATTGACCTCCACTGGCTACCTGTGATGGCTCGCATCAAATTCAAAACATTGGTGCTCGCCTTCCAGGCAGTCCGAGGATCAGCCCCTCCATACCTCCAAAAGCTCATCAGACCCTACACACCTACCAGATCCCTGCGTTCCGCCTCCTCAGGACGACTGGTACCCCCGCCCCACTTCATACTAGCACCCGGTCTCGACGTCTGTCTGTCCTGGCCCCACGGTGGTGGAATGAGCTCCCCGTGGAGGTCAGAACAACAGAAAGTCTGACCACCTTCAAGCGCAGATTGAAGACTCACCTCTTCAAGCTGCACCTCTCTCCACCCCTCCCTACCTCCTTGTGACCTCCCTTGATTGTGTTTTTCTGAATCCTTGTTTAAGTGGTTCAAGCTGCTTGTTTAATACTTAAGGTTACTTATTGGCTTACTGTTGTACATGCCAATGATCGATATCGTGTGGTCCCCCCCCAAAAAGAAAGAAAAAAAAAATCATACTGACTACGCCTGATGCTTGAAATCGTATTTACCTTTTAGGGTTGTTTTAACGCACTTGTTCCTAGTTTGAAAATGCACTAATATACGTCGCTCTGGATAAGAGCGTCTGCCAAATGTAGATGTGACTAAAATGTAAATGTAAATGTGGGGTGTATTGTGTGTGTGCGTATGTTTATATCTATGTTTGGTTTTATCTGTGTGTGTATAGATGCCTGTGGGGTGTATTGTGTGTGTGTGTTTATATCTGTTTGTTTTCTTCTGTGTGTTCATAGATGCCTGTGGGGTGTATTGTGTGTGTGTGTGTTTCTATGTTTATATCTATGTTTGTTTCCTCTGTGAGTGTGTGCATAGATGCCTGTGGGGTGTATTGTGTGTGTCTATGTTTATATCTATGTTTGTTTTTATCTGTGAGTGTGTGCATAGATGCATGTTGGGTGTATTGTGTGTGTGTTTCTATGTTTATATCTACGTTTGTTTTCATCTGTGAGTGTGTGCATAGATGCCTGTGGGGTGTATTGTGTGTGTGTGTGTGTGTGTGTCTATGTTTATATCTATGTTTGTTTTTATCTGTGTGTGTGCATAGATGCATGTTGGGTGTATTGTTTGTGTGTGTGTGTGTGTGTGTGTTTCTATGTTTATATCTATGTTTGTTTTCATCTGTGAGTGTGTGTATAGATGCCTGTGGGGTGTATTTTGTGTGTGTTTCTATGTTTGTTTTTATCTGTGAATGTGTACATATGTGTGCGGGGTGTACTGTGTGTGTGAGTGTGTATGTGTGTGTTCTTATGTCTGAAATGAGACAAAGAGTACGGGCTCACACCCTCTCTACTGCTCCCCGGTAATGCTTCTCCTTCTCTTTGACATCTCTGTATTACATTGTCACCTTCACACAGATAATGCAGTTCAATACTGAATACTTTTTTTCAATACTTTTTTGGGAGTGAGGAACCTTGCAAGAGTTAAGAGGCAGATTGTTGCTGTTCACAAATGGTGCGCTTTCTGTTTGTGGTCCCCTGGAACACAATTATTACATTAACAGAAACGCACAGAGTCCATGAGGTAATCTGGATGTTGGCTTTATACTGAGAGGCAGAGCTGTTACAAAGGGCAGAAAATCAACAAGTCACCGCAGTGACGAGCTTCACAGGCCCCCCTATGGTGCCTTCCTTCCATACATTTTTGATGGAGGGCAGAACAATTTTATTTTATCTGGGGCTCTGACCGCTCTTGTCCAAAAGGCAGCAAACTACACGTTCCCCCAACATTCCTCTTTCCCAATCCTGGCTCCTCGCTGCGGTTCTGAGTCCATTTTCACTCTTCTAACCCCAAGAAACGGTTCCAAGCGATTACGCCCCCTCAGATCTCTCGCTCTGGAATGGCTTGTAAAAGCTGGCAGACTCCTGCACCAAGGGGAATGCTCGATTATTTATTTAATTTTTTATTACTTAATTTTATTTGCTTTGTACCTTTATTTGATTAACAGGCACACTGGTGCCAGCGTTGGGGTAGAAGAGGACACAAAGAAAAAGAGCATATAAGATATTATAAAAGTGCAAGAGAACAGAAGATTATATGCTCATGATAAGTATCGTAATTCCAGGGGAATTCTATTCGTGGCACAACTCAACGTTGCTGGCGCAGAAACCTCCATCCTGGAAGCAGCAGCTTTGCTACCTTGTCCAAGCACGAGCAATATTTAGCGCTTTATTACTGGGAAAAAATGGTAAATCCCAGTTTTTAAAAGGCTACCATATTACTGTTCCGCCTACAAGAGCACACAAATACAGATCAAGGCCCAAGATAAAAGCTTAGGTAGAGACTAGCCTGATTACAATAAAACTACAAAGTAAAATACAAGTTAAAGAGCCAATGTGTGCTATATAAGGCTGTTTTTATATTTTATTCCTGAAATGCAATAACGCAATGAAGAATTTTGAGTGTCTTTCCAGTCAATGTTGACGAGGACACAGGCAAAGGCCCAGTCCAGGTGTCATTAGCACCTTTTGCAGATGCTGCAGTCAAAGGGACACGCATAACCACTTTTACCTGGAATCCCATTAACTCGTCACGAGAGCTTTCAGTATGATCCACTCGTTTAGGAATGTGTATTTTTCCTAAAACACAAAGCAAAGGGGTTCTCTCTGATGTGGACTTGTTTTAGGGGTTGCTCCATTGTACCATAACTCGCAGGATGTCATATGAGTCAAAGGCAGTCCAGACACCTTTGTTTTGAGTCTTGTTTGTCAAAAAAAAAAAGCAAAAAACATAACAAAAAACCTGAAGCTCAGCCAGCCGTGCAGAAGCCAGAAACCAGACAAGAGATAATTGCTCTTAATTCTCTGCGAGGGCTTTGCCATCAGTAAAAATCCCACAGGACTTAGCAGCTTTCAGACCAACCCTGACACTCCTTGTAGACACAGTTGCGGTGAAACAACTGTGATTATCATCACATTCAAATATGGCTTGACGGGCCACGTGTTTATAGTTGTTGTTTCTTTGACTGGAAAATATTTATTTTCTGCTGAATTCAGCAATGCAACCAAACACAGAGTCTTGATAACTCGGACAGTTCCTTAAATATAGTTCCAGTGCACAAGATGCGCTCAATTAACTAGTAACAAATCATACGCTTACGACTACTTCCAGTGTTTTGACTAACAAACAATTAAGGATTGTGTATTGTTAAATTGCGTATAACTCCCCCAATTATTCTATGGTCAAATGTTTTTCTTTGCACAAATTCCTTAATGGCATTGAAACCTATGTTTTCATTCAAATTTGACAAACATGCCTTATAACTGATTAGTTAACAGGCAATTAATAGTAATTCATGAAATACACAGGAAAGTGTAAAGCCTATAAATAATACTTATGTGCCATGTCGAGCATGTGTTTGGTAATTGAATGTTTTTTTCACAGCTAAAACAGCATAGGAACCACATAACAGTGACATGCAGTGATCCAGCATAACAGCTGACTACTTTAATGCACTAAAATGGGGGATTTATAAAAGCTTTACATAATGCTGTTATTAAAATTCATACTAAGGCACTTTACGTGGAAATGTGTCAGCAATTACCCGATTACAGGGTATTAATAGCCTTTCGGCCAGCATGTGTGTGAGGATATCCGTGTAGTTTTACCAATAATGCAAGCAAATCTGTTCAGGAATGGTATTATCGACAAGTCACGTCTTAACACTGGACACTTTATACTCTGGATATACTCTGTACTCAAACACGCTTTCTCATGTTTAGTCCAGTCTCTAAAAGGCTTTAGCTAGCATTTGGATATTAACCCAGGTGCACAGGGACCATCGTTTTTTGAGCACAGCATATGACTTATCAGCATGTCCTGTCAGTAGTTTTGTCGGATGGAACACGTTCATAAGAGATTTGATTTAGAAGAGGCAGTCGGCAGAGAGACCAGTCATGAATCATGTTCCAGAAATATTCCAACTTCAAGACATCTTCACAGGCTTATTTTTTTTAGGACAGGTGGAATTCATTGGGTCTCACTCTTTGAGAGCAGCCATTTTTCTGTTATTTTCTGATCCTTCTCCTGCTGTGGATTCATGGATTCAGAAACCACACCCTTCTCTGTCAATACCACTCTCTCCTTTTCCAACAGGGGCATAAGGCTGGACAGTTTGGTCCACACCCCCCCCCCCCACTCCTCTCCAGGGCACATGGGTGATCTCCACAGCTCTCTTCTAGAATATTCCACGGAACAGCTGCTTGGAGATAGCTAGATATGCAGCTACTGCAAGTCAACACTTTGACCAGATATCACTATAGATTAACACATACATTCATATTATTTACTGGCAAGAAGTCATTGATAAAAAAAAGTATGTATGTGTAGATTATAGCATTGTACATACAATGTTACAGAGTCTGAAACAGTGACGCACACACACACACAATCACAACCTGAGAGTTATGAATCCAAAACTAGCATGCAATTATGCCTCCTTAACATCTTTATTTTTAAGACTTGTTGTTATTATGACTGATGCAATATAGGTGAACATTGCATGGAACCAAATGTCACTTTCCTTCAATAAAAAGTGGAAATACACCTCCTGCTCTATAACGGCATGCTGTAAATCCATGTAAATCCTCCGACCTTCCAAAGGGGAGCAAGTTTCCAAGGGAGAATTGTAATGAAAGAAAAACAACGTTACCCACTCCGGTATACATCGTTTGACAAATGGACCGATTTTATATATTGGCTCATTGCACTGAGCTAGTCTTTGATGTTCATGGCTGTTTTCACTTGGTTCTTCTTTCAAAGGAATGTGAACATGACAATATGACTTTGGGATAAGTTACTAAACAAAGAGGTCGCATTAATGAATGTTTTGAGATTTTATTTGTGTTTCAATGCATTAGGCAAACTATTTTTAAAAAGATGCAAACACTGCGATAAAAATGGTGTCTACGCCAATGAAATATTCTGTTTGAAAGCTGCCTACCTTCCAATACCTGCCTTGGTCAAAATAATCCAACTGTCAGCTGTGTCATGGATCTGCAATTCCCTTACCTGGATATAGGCAGCCCCATCCTGCTGAAGGGACACTTCTCTAGCAAGCTGATAATCAAGAGCTAGAGGCCTGCAGTGTGAGGTTAATATGTAGGGGATTTATTAAATATTTATTTATTTTATCACACACAGATGTCTGCTTTCCAGTGTTTGGGCAAAGAGATGTGTTAAAATGCAAACTCAAAATCACCGTTGACCTGGTCATTGTGGTTTGCTTAGCACAAGCTCTCGTTCGCTGCTTGAAGGTTTATCTTGTGTATGTTCAGAAATCCATGGTTACAGCTGTAGAGTTTCATTGAACAGTTTTGTCAGAGTGAATGAGCGAGACACGTGTTACACCGGCTGAATTCTCGCACAGATTTCAAACTCATAGTCCTCAAGTGTGGAGCCCTGCACTCAAACTACTGTACTGTACACTCTCAGAAAAAAAAAGGTACAAAAAGTACCTAAGCAGGTACAAATGCCTGTCACTGGGGTGGTACCCTATAGGCCAGGGGTAGGGAACCCTGGTCCTAGAGAGCCGCAGGGTCTGCTGGTTTTCACCTTAAATACATAACTACTTAAACCAAAGAAACCAGGTGAGGTGAGTTAACTGTGTAATCAAATGCTTTAATTGATCAATTAAGTGGGGAGTAACAACTAAAACCAGCAGACCCTGCGGCTCTCCTGGACCAGGGTTCCCTACCCCCTGCTATAGGTACATATAATCGTACCCCGAGACAGCAATACATAATTCATTTGTACCTTTTTTGCTTGAAAAGGTACTTATTAGTACATTTCAGGGTACATTTGGGAACTTTGTTTCTTAAAGAAGAACCTTTATTTCTGAGAGTGTATGATGCCTAGCTGCTTCTCTCTTTTTAACCAGAGAAGCTTCTCATTCATGTCATCACCACCCTGGCACGATTTCCTCTGGATGGGCAGGGCAACGCTCCTAATGGCTCTGTACAGTAACTTTCCATCCGCCTCCTCATTGGTTAGCCTTTAAAGAGGAAATTTGGCGCTGCATGTGATTGGTTGTGTGGGCTGACTGGATGCAGGGCAAAAGCACATAGCGTGTCGTTCTCAACAGAAGGAAAAGCTCACCACAGCTGAGGGCCTGAGAACAATAGCGAGAGATTCAGATTCTCGATACACTGTGTTAAAGATCTCCATGAGTTTGACGTGTCCCACGGTTGTTTGTCACAGATACACGTAATGCTAAAATGCAAAGTTCAGTGAGCATGAGGTATGAAAAACTATTTGGAACCAGGCTTAACAAACAACCACCAGCTTGCACGTGAATGAGTGGCCCTTTCTGAGAAAACTCCTATTTTAAACCGTCTGTGACAATAGTATCTCATCTATGAGCATGTGTGAAAAGCCATGATTGTAGTCGTGTTAACGTAGAATTAAAAAAACAATTTGTTCAATTTATATCCGGAACCACTAAAATGTAGTAGTTACATACCTGTGTGTGTTCATTTCTTCTCACTTCTGACAGAGTGAATGCCTAAAAACAATAGTTAAGATTATAAATGACAGATAATTAGCAGACATTAGAAAAGCAGAACCTGCTCAATTGAATTGCTCATGTCTGCTAATGTACGATTTAACTCACCACTGTCGTACACAAAGCAAGGCAACAAAGAAACAAACATACAAAGAACAAAACAAACAAATAAACACATATTTAACTTAAAATATAATTACAGTCATGTAATTTATCAAAGGTATAATTACTTACTAGCCACTTCCATGGAGATTAACAGTGTGTTGCGGTGGTTCGCCTCTTCAAAGCCCGTGCTTGTAAATGGCTTTTAAGAGACTCAACGGTCTTTCATAGTGGAACTTGAAGATGCATTCAGAAACGGGTTATTAACAAAACAGCATGGAATACTGTAAGCAAGGCAGCAGAGGGCTTTGTTTAGTCAGTTGTATGAACGTGACCAGCTGGTGTGTGATTGGACCATGGCCTGGGACGGCTTTCATTTGGGACTTACAACTCAAAAAATAAAGCACTCGCAATGGCGTGACTTGAGGGCTTCTTTTTGCCAGCAACACATCTGTAGAAGATGAATAAAAGCCCACAGTCTGCTAAAGGTCCCAGAACAGATAGCACTCAAGTCTAAACACTGCTTCACTGTCACCATAAAGGAGGCCAATCAACGTATGATCCAAAGTATAAGAGAAGGGTACATTATTACAAACCTACACTTTAAACCTAAAATGCAACACCTCGTTTTAGCAGAACAAGTTCATGTGGTGCAATGCAAGGTTTTGGCCCCCATGGTCCCTCTACTGGTATCTGCAAGGTACTGCATGTTGTTAAGACCAAATCATTGCACACCTGCTGTTCGCAGTTCAAACAGTTCGCCGTGAGAGTGTGGCACCGTTGTTCTCATCTGATAGCCCACTCTTTTCGAGAGTAGAGACATGTGCTAACTGTAGGCGCTTTTATTTTTATTGTTATGGAACTCAACAAGAAAGAAGCATGGCTAAAGATTAGCAGGGATTCCATTCACCTGAAACAAGCCACGTGCAGTGAATCACATTTATTAAAAAAATTTTTATTTAACCTTTATTTATACAGGATACGTTGACTGATGGCAAGCACGCTCATTAACAGCAAAGCCGTGTTCACAAGCCCCCCTGGAATTAGCTTAACCTGCATGCCTTTGGATTGTGGGAGGAAACCACGTGGACACGGGGAGTACTTGGGACCTCCACACAGAAAGGCCTTTCTTGCCGTGCGGCGACAGTGCTATCCACTGCACCACCGTGTCGCTCTATGTGCACTAGATCCTCAACTGGCTGTACAAAGAGCGCCTTCCTCAGGCTAACAGGAAGTGGCTCGAAGAGCTGCAGGAAGGAGGAAGAAAAGCGATGAAGAGATGAAGGAAAGGCAGTTGAATGGTTTCATCTTTAGTGCTTCGTAACCCTGAGGCTGAATAAAGGACAGGGTTTCTGTCACAAAAATGTATCTGCTCACCTCCTGCGATCCCTGCGATTTGTTCTCCCTCCCCCCAAGTTCCTCACACGGACAAGGGCACTCGACGACATCCAAATGTGAACATGAGTCAATGTCAAATTTGAGAGCGATAAAATATCCGCCGAAAGCTAGACACACGTTGCCAAGGGGTAATTTGGTTGTCCTCGAATGAAGAGCTGAGAGGCTCATTCCTGATGCAACAGTGGAGATCACTGGCAGCCATCTTGGGGACTCAGAGTGCCAGCTCTGGCAGCCATGTTGGGGACTCTGAGTGCCAGCATTGGCAGTCGAAGTGTTCAGAGCAGCTGAGGACAGGTCCTCTGGACCCTGTCCTATCACCAGATAGGTGAGGAGCCATTTTGGCCTGTGCCAAGGTTCCCATTTTGGCTGCATGCTATCGCAGTGTATTCTCGTGAGCCATGATTGGACAGGTCTCCAGGAGTACTGGCCCACTTTGACCTGCACCTATGACCCTGTGCAACGGCCCACCGGTCACAGAAATACGTCACCGCTGACATTTCTAACATCTGCTCGGCTTCGAGCCGAACGTGATCTTTGGGCTGCAGTTATCAGCCTCGTACATCTGATGAGGCAGGTTTGACACCCCCTTGTCCCTGTCCACACTGCGCTCACGGCTAACGCAGCGCCGCTAGCAGGCCGATGCTACTCTCCGCCCCTCCGCCTCTCCACCGCACGGCTGCTGGCTGAAACCGTGTCGTCGTCTCCTAATCGGACACGAAGCTTGTGACAGGCGCACTTAAAACCCAGCAAGAGCCGTGTGGTCTTGACATACTACTCTTGGCTCGCGTTCTCTCCAAGTCGTAACTCATCGGACAGCGTAGCGACAGGCTAACACAGGACGTCCAGATGTCAAACCCGATGTCAGCACATTTTCCCAAAAGCCGGCAGGCAAAATGAATCAAATGCCGCATCATCGCTTGGAGCTGGATTCAAAAGATTCCTGCTTGAAGCCTCCCCTGTTTCTGCTGAGTTCAAAGCTAAAAAAATGTTGACTCTATATCGTCTACCCCTGAGAACAATAGCACTAGCACGGCTGCCAGAGTTGATGCTGGAATTGAGTTTGATTCTAAAACAATAATACCAATAACATTGATGGTACCTTTGGGAACTGAGGGGAAAAAAAAAAAACGACATGATGTTATATACTCTCATCCTGTTTTGCCTCTCAGTTCAATGGCATGAAACATCCACGTCAAATTAATTTGGCGGAATAAAGAGAACGGCAAGTGACCGCTTAAAAAAAATAGACACCCGCTGAAAAAATCATACTCGTAAAAAAAAATGAAAGGATGATTTATATAATTTCAAGCATGTGTACTGCATTCCGTTATCATCGTCCCCAAGTTGCTGCAGAATTTAACTGGGAATCACAGACAGGGATGTACAGGGCATTTTCTTTTCATTGCATACTTGGTGTTTGATTCAACTCCACGAACTACAACAGCTGCTTTCCTAATTTTACGATAACCGGCCGATGAACATGTGTTTCCTCTTTGAAAGCCCGGCTCGTCATGCAAGTTTATTGATCTCTTGTTGATGGGGAAAAAAAAAGTAATTGTTTACATCAGAAAATTTGTGCAGGCCAAATAAATATTGCACACAAACGTTTTTCTTTGGGATGTACGTTTGTTTCCTTTGACCCTGGATAGTGGAATTGCTTTCTTGTATAACTGTGCAAGATTGTGCATAGTGAGTGATTGAACTAGAAGGCATTCAATGCAACCATGATGGTCCTAACTAACTACTACTATCTCTTTTCTTTGGCTAACAATTTGTTTTCCAGTACTGTACAGCATTTTTTTTTTTTTTGGAAATGAATGAAAACTTGTGCAAGAATCAAAAGGACATTATATTTTCAGAATAATATTTTCTCTATTTTTCTATTTTTGGCCGAAACCGAAGGAAACAAGCTTCATAATGAGCCTGCTCCTCAAAACAATGCGAAGTAGCCACAGCCGCAGCCACTTTCTTTCCTGTTAACGCTTTCTGTTAAATTCTTGTCGAGAGTAAAAAAAGCAATCTAGCACCAGAAAGCAACTGGTTAGAACACCTCGATGTTCTGTGCCATGCTGTGGGGGAAAATGCGTCATCATTTGAATCATGGAATGCGCTCTTTCTGTGCTCTTTTAATGAACTACAAAAAAAAGATAAAAAGATGATTGAAAGTGACCCCACCGGCTGTTGGCTCTGTAACCAAGAGGACAACAATCTGCTGCCCTCCTCTCCTCTGTGTGCTGCGGCTTTGTGTCCTCTTTTCTCTCAGCGGGGTAGGTTCTTGTCCATTATCTACAACATGGAGCTTTCATTTAAGCTGGTGGTCAAAGTTTGCAAGCAATCCATTACGGCAATGGCATTGATAGGTCTTTCACGTGTCTCCAGCTAGATAGCTTTGGCATCCAGTAGGGTGTAGTGTGCCATATCAGTTTGCTATTCAGAGGTTATCATTGTGATTACCTCAGTTCGAAAAGATCTTCAAACATTAGCTATCTTCCGTGGCCAATCATTTATTCGCCTTGCCCAGTTTGGCTTCAGAGGACTTTGGCGACAAGTGACGAAGATGATGAAGATGAAGGACAGAGGCCCTGGGGTTTTTTTTTTGTCTTTGGGGGATGCAAGTTGGGATCACTGGTTTGTCCTCGTGTCCTTTTATGACTGGTTTTGAAGGCCACTTTCATGCGTGAAAAAGGCTAACTTGTGCAGTACAGTTCAGTTCTGTGATCACTTTGATGTCCCCTTGTATGCTCTGATGCTATAACACACAAGTCAATGCCAGTGATTTTAGTGTATTGTTAATTACATTACATTACATCACAGTCATTTAGCAGACGCTTTTATCCAAAGCGACATACAATAAGTGCATACAGAAACATCATCGAAGTAACTGCAAAACAGATAAGACAAAGCACATCCTTCCATAACGTAGCAGCTATCCTTAGTAATGAACGTTGACTGTAGTTCACAGTAAGCTGTGGGTAAATAAGCTATACTACAATTATATTCTAAATACTATTATAACCTATAACAAACAGTTAGACAAGAAAACACAGGGAACAAGTATCATGAGAGGTCCTAGATTAGTATATCAAGTCAAGGTTAATACAATGACTAGCCTAAGAGTAGGCCAATACTAACCTAGTTCCGCTGGTTTGAGGACGCTGGGGCGCCCTTTTTATGTGTGGGGGGATTAGGTTACGGCCGGTTTGTACAGCCGCAACATAGTGGAGACATACAACGAGTTTGTTTAGAGAAATTACAATTTATTAGAAAAACAAAAGAGGGAACCAGAGTATTTACTCTATCAGTAGAAGGGGGGGAAAAACAACCAGCCTGCAAGAATATCAGAGAGAGACCTCTCTTTGGCACAAACCGGAACTTTCTACAGCACCAGACAAGTGCTAGTACTTTACAGACCACGCCCTTCAGCCTCATCTCCGCAACCTAGCAGATCTGTAAGATAGGGAGAAACACAGACAGGCCAACAGGAACAGCAGGGAAGCGTAACACATACAAGGTAATCCCAGTCAGAAATGTTGCTACAGTGGGGTGGGGTGGGGGGTTTGGGTTTGGGTTTGAACCCCAATGGCCAGAGATCTGTATAAAATCTGCACAAGCTGATCGAGAAGAACCGGAAACCCAACCCCCCCTTACACAAAATACAAAAGCACACGGAAGATGATGACTGGAAGACTTGAAAAGTCATCATTCCCCTCCCCAATCCCACATCCACACCCCCCCCCCCCCCCCCCCCGGTCCACGCACCCCCACCCCAATCCCCTCTCCCCTCGGTTGACAATTTGGTCCATTTGTTGGATTATAATTTTTAACCAACAAATGTGTTCACATCCCATGGCTAAACATGGCTCTCCCACTGTGCTCTGTTCTCTCAGAAAGCACTCATTGCTAAGCCGTGATGCTCACATGCTCCAGTTCAAGAGTACACCAACAACTGTGGTGAAGCGCTCCATTGTGAAGAGTCTGTTCCCTGAGACAAGCAGAGGGACGTTATCAAGCGGAGGGATGTTATCAGACTATCAGGCAAGATGCAGTCTTCTTCACTTCCTTTTGCCCTGTGATAATAACAGACGATTTATATTTCTTTTTCTTTACTTATACCTCTTTCCTGTTTTAAGAAGCCATTAATTATGAATTGAGATATGATTACATAACTACAAAGCAAGCTGTATTTAGTCAAAAAGGTCATGAGATGAGTATGGACCAACGTCCTCCGGTTCACCCCTTAGACTAAAAAGAAATTAAAGAAATTTACAGTCAAATTTGGGTACTGGGTTGCTAGTACTTTATCGTACACTGTACAAAATGTCTGTGAATCAGTAAAAGTCTGTGAAATAGTGAAGATACAAAATTGTAAACCACTGAAATGTCAATAATTGTATTGTTTACGGTGAACCACCATTATATAATTAGATATACAACCTGCTACCATTATGCTTAATATATTGTTACCATTATTGATACGGTAAAGTTCTGGCAACATATTTGCAAGTATTTTACCATAAAAGTGACATTGCATTTACATTTTTTTGTTATAAATAACAGTAACAATAAGTTAAGCATGTACAAACGTATACAGCGGGCTGTATATCTAATTATATTATGGTATTTCACTGTAAATAATACCATTATTTACATTTCAGCCGTTTACAAGTTCCTATACCTTCGCTATTTTACAGTTTTTTACAGTAAAATTCATGGACATTTTTTTTTAGAGCGTAGGTTATAATGTCTCCACAGGTTTTAGGTAATTTCTGACCCCAGCAGCCTCGACGTATCCAGGATAAATTCACACGACCATAATCCAGAACCAACAACCCTCACAGATCATAGTAATACTGGACCAACTCCACTGACTCATTCCCTCTCATGCCACCATGTTGCCTTTCCCCCCCCTCCCCCTCCCCCTCCCCCTCCCCCTCCCTACTGCTCATACACAGTACAAAAATGATGATTGAACACATGATTTACGATCTACATGATAGCATTAGAAACAGGTGCAGTTGATAGATACTCACACTGGGACTTGGGGTTTTTGTATTTGCTTCAAAGCTGTGTTGCAGAGAGTGTAGAGGGGGAAAGGATATACCCTCTTCCCCATAAATACCCTGCAATCATGGGACCCCCTTTGCTCTCCTCTGATCAGACCTGAAAGAGGAAGTTGAAATCACTTCCCGATATGGCCAGCGGCATTCTGCCGATTCATACGAGCACTGGAGTTTTTTTTGTCACACAACATTTACAAAGGAAATTTACCGCATGTAGATCAAAGTAAAGTCGGATAGCATTGACTTCAAACGTGGGAATGTGTGTGATTCATATAAACTCTTTGTAGGCAATGATGAAATAAGTTCATGATAAGTTAATGTAAGTCATTGCTTTTTTAAGTGTATCTTGACCTTTCAGTGAAGTGATTTTCTGTAAAAGGTCACGGTCAGATCTATTTTTAAATGAGCAAATTATACATTTTGCAATAATTCTTCAAAGAATTTCATACATTGGAAATTGTTACATCAGTTTCTGTGCCTGTGTAATATCTGAAACTGTTAAATAAGTAAATAAATAAATAGACTTATGAAGGGAAATTTAGTTAATATAATTTCAACACATACTATTGCCATAGATGCTCTCATACTATTGCCATTTAAGCACAAGTCTGAACAAAATTAGCCAGACAGCACCTTTCACCAAATTGGCATTAATCATCTGAAGTAATTTGAGACTAAGAGCATGAAGCTTTCTTATCGTTTGTAATCTGCACATTCTCAAAATAGCGCCCGTCTCTCAGTGGCTTGTTTAATGGGATTACGGTGAGGGAGGTTACTCTCAGATTTTGACGCATTTTCATTCATTATTGAGCAGGCTAATCACAGGCTGTGCATAATCCCCATGCATTCAGGCCTGGCCACGATTCAGCAGTCCAGCGTATGCGCCGGTACTCCAGCATGAGTACTGCCCGTCATAAATAGTTCAATTAATAATTTAACATTCGCCACTAATACCAAGCTTTCACATTTTTTGTTAGGAATATTGTAATAAGCGGCAATGTGGCAATCAGCAACAATCACTCACTTGTAATGCAATCTACCCTTCCCCATGTAATAAAAGAGACTGCAGTCATCTGTGGAGATTGTCATTGTATTGTGGTTGACTTTCTTGACAGAAACATTCCACCTTTAAACAAATTCTTTGGCTTTCTTGCTTTGTAATATATACAAACCTTTTATTCCTGTCAAGTCCTGAAATCATGTGATGTAATAAAAAGTATCAATTATTTTATCTTATTTTGATAAAAGACACAATAATATCTTTGTACACTTTGTCGAATAATCATAAAATTGTATGCACTCCCTTAGGAAAAAGAATATACTGCAGTATATTGTAAATATATAAAAATCTTCACAATATATTTTAAATATATTGCAGTATATTACATTTCCATAAGGGCTATACTCTATACATTACATTACATTCATTTAGCAGACGCTTTTATCCAAAGCGACGTACAATTAGTGCATACAGAGACATCATCAAGATCACTACAGATCAGACAAGACAAAGCACATCCTTCCCATAATGTAGCAGCTATCCCTAGTAATGAACGTTGACTGTAGTTCACAGTAAGCTGTGGGTAAATCAGCTATACTACACTTCTATTCTAAATACTATTATAAACTATAACAAACAGACAGGAAAACACAGGGAACTAGTAAACACAGGGTGTTTACACCCTAATCCAACTATACAGTGTTCATACTTTGTTTCACTAAATAGCCAAGCTTGCATCCAAATAATTTTGGCAAGAAATAAGTGTTAAATTGCTTCATAAATTACTTTTTGTCAAGTTTCCATATGTAAATAAATATGTTTTTGACTGTCACACAAGCTTGTTTGAAAATAGCCTCTGCCTCACTGTCAATATGACTAAATTCTGAAAAAATAATAAAAATCTGGTCGTAGTGCTGTAACAGTGGTTAGACAATAAAAAATAACTCCAAAATTAACGCAGGCTAATCCTTTTGCCTTGCACATTACCATTGGTGGCAATAGCAGAAACCTATCCAGTCTGTCAAAGTGGAGAGAGGTGATAAAAATGCTCTTGACCTGCCTGCGCTCGCGTAGACCTGGGGGGACGGTGACAAGTCCGCCCTAGTTTAAAAAGGGAGGGGATGGTGTTGGGTTTCGTCACAGTCTACCCAAAGCTATGCAGTCTTTGCTAGCCTGGTGACCGGCTTGACCTGCTGGATAAACAGTGTCTAGACCATTAGAGAAGTGGCCATGGCCCAACAGTGATAAGAGTTAAAGAGCCCTGGGAGAGAGAGGGAGGGAGAGAGAGGGAGAGAGAAAGAAAGGGAGGGAGGAGAGATAGAGGGAAGAAGAGAGAGAGGGGGGGGAGGGGAAGAGAGAGAGAGAGGGGGGGAAGAGGAGAGAGGGGGGAGAGAGAAAGAGAGGGGGGAGAAATAGAGGGAAGAAGAGAGGGGGGGGGGAAGAGAGAGAGAGAGAGGGAGTGAGAAAGAGAGGGGGGGAGAGATAGAGGGAAGAAGAAAGGGGGGGGGGGGAGGAGAGAGAGAGCGAATTGGGATGGGAGGGGGTCGGTGATGGGACGGGGGGGAGAGATAGAGGGAAGAAGAGAGAGAGGGGGAGGGAGAGAGGAGAGAGAGAGGGGGGGGAAAGAGAGAGAGAGAGAGGAGAGAGAGAGAGAGGGGGAGAGAGAGAAAGAGAGGGGGAGAGATAGAGGGAAGAAGAAAGGGGGGGGGGGAGAGAGAGAGGGGGGGGGAAGGAGAGAGAGAGAGGGGGGAGAGAGAAAGAAAGGGAGGGGAGAGATAGAGGGAAGAAGAGAGAGAGGGGGAAAGAGAGAGAGAGGGGGGAGAGAAAAAGAGAGGGGGGGGAGAGATAGAGGGAAGAAGAAATGGGGGGGAGGGAGGAGAGAGAGAGAGAGGGGGGGGAAAGAGAGAGAGAGAGAGAGAGAGGGGGGAGAGAGAAAGAGAGGGGGAGAGATAGAGGGAAGAAGAAGGGGGGGGGGGGAGAGAGAGAGAGCGAATGGGATGGGATGGGGATGGGAGGGGTCGGTGATGGGACGGGGGGAGAGATAGAGGGGAAGAAGAAAGGGGGGGGGAGAGATAGAGGGAAGAAGAAAGGGGGGGGAAAGAGAGAGAGAGAGAGAGAGAGGGGGAGAGAGAAAGAGAGGGGGAGAGATAGAGGGAAGAAGAAAGGGGGGGAGAGATAGAGGGAAGAAGGAAAGGGGGGGAAAGAGGAGAGAGAGAGAGAGAGAGGGGGAGAGAGAAAGAGAGGGGGGAGAGATAGAGGGAAGAAGAAAGGGGGGGAGGGGAGAGAGAGAGGGGGGGAAAGAGAGAGGGAGAGAGAGAAAGAGAGGGGGAGAGAGAGAGAGAGAGAGAGAGAGGGGGGAGAGAGGAAAGAGAGGGGGAGAGATAGAGGGAAGAAGAGAGAGAGGGGGGAGGGAGAGAGAGAGAGAGGGGGGGAAAGAAGAGAGAGAGAGAGAGAGAGAGGGGGGAGAGAGAAAGAGAGGGGGAGAGATAGAGGGAAGAAGAAAGGGGGGGGGGGGAGAGAGAGAGAGCGAATGGGATGGGATGGGATGGGATGGGATGGGGAGGGGGTCGGTGATGGGACGGGCAGTGCAAGGTTCTGCCACGCCCTCATTGCCAATGGTCATTAGATAACCTTGTTTGGCTGTTTAAATACCTGAGTACCTTGTGTAACCAGTCCTGCAGGATTTACTGTTCAGGGGGGGAAAATTCCGTTTTAGGTTCATCATCTGTAGTTACAGCCAAGGAAGACTGTCGACCAAACCCTACGCAGAAATGAGTTTATCTAGCCTCTGTTTCAAGCCACGACTCAAACAATCCTTCAATTAATTGTGGCAGTCATCAAATGAACCATTCAGGTGCATGAGAAGAATGACAGTGCATTCTCCATGATCGTTGGCGCTTATCACAGTCAGACTCGGGGTGCTATCTCTTAAACGATGCAGCGTGTTTTGGAATATGCGTAACTGAAGGCCCTGAACGATACTGCTACAATCACTGCTCGTGCGAGCTGGCTAATAACTATTAAGCTAGTAGAACTGTTATCACAGAATCGCTGCTAGCTATAATAATAATGTTTTATTGCTGTTGTTTTATGAGATGTGTACAGGGCAGTTCGTAAGTATTTGGACAGTGTCACAAGTTTTTTGTGTTTTTGGCTCAGTACTCTAGCACATTGTTAAATCAAACAATGAATATGAGGTTAAAGTGCAGACTGTCAGTTTTAATTTGCTGGTATTTACATCCATATCGGGGTGAACCATGTAGGAATAGCAGCCCCCTGTATACATAACCCCCCCCCCCCCCCATTTTAGGGGACCAAAAGTAATTGGGCAATTGGCTGCTCAGCTGTTTCTTGGCCAGCTGTGTGTTGTTGCATCATTAGTACGAGCTCAAGAAAGTTAACAAAAGGTCTAGAGTTGATTCTAGGTGTGGAATTTGCATTTTGAGTCAACCAATAAGTGCCAATGCCAGTTAAGCAGGCCATCATGGGGTGGAAAAATCTGAATAAATCGATCAGAGGACATAGCCAAAAAATTGGGTGTGTCAAAATCAACTGTTTGGTAAATTTTTAAGAAGAAAGAACCGCACTGGTTATAGCAACAACCTGGTAGATCTGGAGGACCACTGTAGTGGACGACCGAAGACAACTATCAATTGTGAAGAAAAACCCCTTGTCAACTGTCAAACAGATCAAGAACACTCTCCAGGATGTAGGGCATAGAGGCGTCAAAGACTACCATAAAGAGAAGACTACACCAGCATAACCTCTGAGGGTTCATGAAAAACCACTGGTCAGCCTCAAGAAACAGAACAGGTTAAAAGTTCTGGAACAAAGTCTTATGGACAGATGATATGAGCATTAACCTGTACCAAAGTGATGGAAGAGGTAAGTGTGGAGGAAAGAAAAGGAACTGCTCATGATCCAAAGCACCCCCCCCCCCCCCCCCCCCGCCCCTCATCTGTGAAACAGGGAGGAGGTAGTGTTATGGCTTGGATGGAGGTAGTGTTATGATTTGGGCATGTCTGGCTGCCACTGGAACTGGCTCACTTGTCTTTACTGATGATGTGACTGCTAATGGCAGTTTCTGTACATAATTGTGTACAATTATGAAATGTACAGAAAACATCTTATCTAATCACATCCAACCAAATTGCAGCAGGACAATGACCCCCAACCAAACAACTAACGCAACCAAGGAGTTTTTCAGGGCAAAAAAAAGTGGAATGGTATTGACTGGCCAAGTCCATCACCCTTCCTGAATCCAACTGAACATCCGTTTCACTTGCTGAAGACAAGACTGAAGGCAAAAATCCCCCGAAACAAACAGGAACTGAAGATGGCTGCAGTACAGGCCTGGCAGAGCATCACCAGGGGAAGATATCCAGCGTCTGGTCTATTGGTAGCAGACTTCAGGCAGCCTTTTGGTTCCCTAAAATGGGGGAGGCTGTGTATAAAAAAGGCTGTAATTCCTGGATATGCATGTAAATACCTAAATTAAATTACCTTAAATTAAAGCTGACAGTCTGCACTTTAACCTCATTTTCATTCTTTCATTTAAAATCCAATGTGCTGGAGTACAAAACAACAAAAATTGTGTCACTGTCCAAATACTTATGGACTGCACTGTAACTGCAAAGAAACACAAAATGACTGCTGAATAAACTACAAATCTAATTGAACATTATACCAGTCTAAATGCAGAGATGCACTGCACGGTGAGCCTATTACAGCACAATTCACAAACACGAGGACCATGGTCCTTGAATCAAACACAGACTGTGCCAGTGCAGCTTTGGCTGATAGCCCCACAGGGTGGCACACAATTTGCACAACGCTCGGGCAGAGAGGCACGTCTAAGTCTGACATCACGTTTTGGAGGACAGCGCTATCTAAACTCACAGAGGAGGTTTTAATGAAGAGCTAATGTTTATGAATACAATTCTTTTGCATTCCAAATTGGCAGAATATGGGTGAAAAACCATGAAGACACCTTGTGATTGGTTTATTGTCCCGAGGACACAGTCAGTCACTGTTCCGCTTGTAGGCAGCAGATTGCACTCTTACAGGTACTGATGTGTAACTGAGAACCGGAGCCCAAGAACTGTTCCCAGCACAGACTGAACATATTCTTCCGTAAACACACCACGGGCAAAGAACACGGTTAAAACCCTAATTCCAATCGCAAGTGCCAGCCCAGTTACAGAGTTACTGCATGTGCTAAGCCTAAGGCCCCATGCCTTGAAAATATTTATAGCTAGACTGTAATTACAACCAGCTGGAGTTGAACACATTTTGTACAAGACAAAATATAACAATAATAAATTGGTCACTATCACTTTTTTAAGCAACTATATTGCTATATTTAATTGATTATATGTCATGTTTTATTTATTTATTTATAAAATGAGCACAATTCTGTGACTTTTGTTGGTTTACATTAAGCACATTGCAACAATGAATGGTCAAACCACAATGGCAAAGCAGAACAAACTAATCTTCAAAAAAAACTGACTTGTTTGAAAGGGAATACACTTTACTGTCCAGATTCATGTACTTCAAGCAAAATAATCTACTTAAATAATTATGTAAGTGGCATATTAAATAAAGCCATGACATTGCTGCCAAACCAAACTGCTTACATCGTAATTAAATTGTCAAAATGGAAGCCTTTAAGGTGTAAGATCACAAATATGTTATTAGAATGTTCTTAACTGAACATTACAATGCTGATTGTCACAGTCACTACTGGTAATTGAAAGCAATGGAGTTCTAGAACACTGACTTAGAATTTTGAGAACACATTCTAAAAAAAACTACTCTTCAAAGGGTTAAACTACACAAGTGATAGGGAGGTAATGGGGGAAACATATTGAAGAGATGCTTAGAACGACAGAAACATCTAATTCTCATTCATATACAAAAAAAAAACTGAAAATATAGACAGATTGATTTTTAATGAGCCATCAAGGATCCAAATACCAATGCAAAACAAATAGCTAAATCCAATGAGCAAGAAAATAGAATAGAATAACTTTGATTTTCCCTTTAGGGAACTTCAGGCTGTAGCCACCAGCAACAATGCCAAAATACATATAACCAGGTACAGTATCAGATAACATAAACAGCCCCTATCTCTGCGATATCGGCTGATCTGAAAGTGGTTAGATCCCAAACCAGCATTAACATTTTCACTCTACAGAATAAGACCTTGCAGGCGAACCTGATATCACTACATAGGTCCATGCTGTGTTTCTTTACCTCCAGTCATCTCCTGGTTGAATCTACTCAATGACGTATGACAAAAAGGTCAAAGTACTTACAACTGCACAGACAAGACAGAACTTGTGAGTTATATTTATTGTGACCATAAATGACAATAATACAATTAAATTACCTGTTCTCAAGTACCGCTGTTTAAAGGCCCTCTTTGCATTCACTGTGCAAAGGAGGCTGGGATTGGGGGCATATTCCAGAAAGCAGGATTACGATTTAGCGAGGTAAAACTCGGAACCCACCGAAATCTGGGACATGGACTGCAGTAAAAAAACTAGCTGTTCCGGGATTTTACTTAGTGCAGTTATCCAGCTAACTCAGTAATCCTGCTTCCTGGAACATGGCCCTGGTCTTCAAAAGCTAAAATGCATACAAACATCATAGGATTACAGCTGCTGCCAAAGCAACCAGGGAACAACAGAAACAATAGATTAGAGGTTTTTATAACAAAAGTGTACTTTTTACAGTCATTCTTTGTTAGTCCCAGTTCTCATTTAGGATATTCCCTGGTAATTACTGTCACTTTGATAGACACTTAAACTCTGGATGGACCACACAACTGAGTAGCAGGCTAAGACTGCTACACCATGGGCCTGATTTTACTAAGACCTTTAGCACGTGCAAAACATTTTAGCGCACACATAACTAATAACACAACCAGTGATTGGTGCAAAAGCAAATGCCATGACCGATCATTGGTCATGTTATTGGTTTTGCGTGCGATAAAAAGTATTGCACATGCTAAAGGTCTTATTAAAATCAGGCCCTATATGTGTCTGTTTGTATGCAACTCTCACATTTTAGACCCTCATGTTTTAAAAAACATTTTAACGATTCAGACATGCCCAGGAGCAAATTTTGAACATTGTACACCATATTACACGTGCAAAGATATTATATCCATCACACTGCAACCTAAAAAAAACTGTCATCCGAGTTTTGAAATCACGATGTGTTGTAAATGTCCACATTCTGTGATTTTGAAATCAGGGGAGCAAACTGCTTCTCCGTTGTTGATGTTTGTGGTGAGGTAGTTCTGCAAAAACCTGGCCGCGTTTAAACTGGATCTGAAGTGGTCACTGCTTTAAATAAGAATCAAAAGTGTATGTTTTATCAAAATACTGAGTAAAGCACTTATATAGGTAGTGTTCAACATGATTAAATTACATAGGATTTGTATTTTTAGACATAATAATAATAATAATAATACTAATAATATTATTATTAATAATAATAATAATAATAATTATTATTATTATTATTGTTATAATAGTATATTTTGTGTATATAGAGCATCTAATTTTACAATAAATATCTCAAAATGTTTTACATGGGAAATGTGGTGAATATAAAATGATACAAGCCTGTATTGCATATAATAATACAGTATATTGTATAAACTGCATAATGCACATATACATAATATATCCAGCACTGACTACACATATTTAGTCATCATTTAATTACTGTTCCCCTTTTCCTTTCTTACTCGATAACTCATTGAATATATTTTACTTACCTTATATATTAAAATTAACTATACTATAAATAATGATGGCTGTTGGCTGCCTTATTTCTAAGCCTAAAAACAAGTATCTTTTTATAGATAATTCATAAAAATCTCATTGTGGACTTTCAGCTGTAAGGGTGACCCTTGTGTGACTCAGTTTAAACTGTAGCCCTTAGATCGTTTCCTTTAAAGCACCATCCACAACAGCCTTGGGCCAGTTTGGACATTCTCTCAAATTTGCACAAATTCCTGCAGGTCATAGATAGAAATGTCCCACAATTTTTCCTTGATATCATGGTCTGTATCACTGTGATATCTTTATCAAGGAAGACTGACTTTATCAATGCCATACTGTAAAACATTCATTTTAGCTTTCGGCACATTTAAACAAAAATACTATAACTACTAAAAATACATTTTGTTGACAGAAAGGAGACTGTGGCTGTTCAAGGAACAAACCGTTTTTTATTTATTTCTGAGGACTACTTTAGTCTCTGAATCGTAAGTAAAATACCAAGCTCTAGTAATCTTTTATCTGATGCTGTTGGCAAACAGATTATTTATCACGAGCTGATTAATCAAAATAATATATATTTAGTTTAATAAAACACCAAAAGGAGAGTAAAAGTAAATTTTCAGCAGTGTATTTGATGTTGTGTTGAATAGTCTTGAGCCCCCAATGTTTTAGCCACAGTACAGCACAGCTGCTTTGTGTTCCTTCATATTACATAAGTGAGAAATATTAGTGAAATTAGAAAAAGTGCTTTTTATATGGACTATATCAATTTTTATTTAAATAAATAAAAATTTTAAATTACCTTCAATTCTCATTAAAAATGGCATTTCGAGTTAGACTACTATTTGGAAAATTATGTTGTATTAACAAAAAGAAAACACTTTGCCTTAAAATACCCTGAACACAACATGTTCAAATTACATTGACAAAGGGAACAACAGTCACAGGCTTCATATGGGATAAGCTCATTCTGTCGCTTCATGCCAAATACCGGAATGACGCAAAACGCTAAGGAAGTTACAACTGCACTGCATAGAATACATATACATAACAGCTAGTTTGACAGAAATTAACTGCGGTTTGCACAATCTATTTTCACACAACTCCTTAATAGCCCTTCCATATCTACAAACCCCAATTCTAAAAAAGTTGGGACAGTATGTGAAATGCACATAAAAGCAGAAAGCAGTGATTTGTGAATTCTCTTTTACATATATTTAATGGAAAACAGTACAACGAAAAGATATTTAATGTTTTACCATGTCAACTTTATTGATTTTTGTAAATATATGCTAATTCCGAATTTGATGCCTGCAACACGTTCCAAAAATGTTGGGACAGGGGCAAAAAAAAAAAAAACACCTGTTTGGAACATTCCACAGGTAAACAGGTGATGCTATCATGACTGGGTATAAAAGGGTTGGCTAAATGAGTCAGGAGAAACAACCCTTAAAGTGATCCATCCATATCAACTGCATATCTGGCAGCAGAGTGATGGTTTGAGGCTCATTTGATACCTCAGACCATTGATGACTTACAACCATTTAGCCAACCATGGGTTCCATACTATTCTCCCGTGTAATTTATCTAGTCCCACCCCCCAATTCCCATAGAGATCCATTCAAATGCAGAGAGATTATAGTATCGCTTGTAAGAGTACCTGAAAATAAGATATCAAGAGTCTTTTGATATCCTTTTATACCCAGTCATGATAGCATTACCTGTGGAATGTTGTGCATTTTACATACATACTACCCCAACTTTGTTGGAATTGGGGTTTGTATGATATACTGTATTTAACCCTTTAAGGTGTAAGATCACAAATACTGAACATTCTAATGCTCACGTAACAACCACTACTGGTAATTGAATGTTCTAGAACACTGACTTGGAATTTTAAAAAAACATTCCAAAAAACCTACTCTTCAAAGGGTTAAGTACACCAACATTTCAGTGATTCTGTTTAACACTACACAGTTCCAAAAGTATGTTTCCGTTTGATACCAGAATCATGTGCGTTTAATCCACGCTGTTGAAGTTACAACTTGTGAGTTAGAGGAAGTAAAAAAAAAGAAAAGTAAATCCACAAGATAAAGTGCACAGCTTGCCCACTTGTGTATCGCATTTGCCTTTCACGCAAGTTCTATACAATCCTCAAGTGTTTGTTGAAGAATTACATCACCTCTCCTCAAATCCCCATCACAATATCTTGGGAGAACATAATGCTCTTAGGGGCAGGCAGTGGTTAGTAATGCCTGTAATGACCCCGGCTAACTCTGCCATGTGCATCGGACGGAATTCCTGCCATGGGCCTCTGACTGGGGGGGGGGGGGGGGCAAGGTTTATGGCAATCGAGGTACGTACAGCACAGTAACCCTGAGGAATTAATATTGTCACTTTACAGCCCTTTCAAACTGCCACTTGCGCCTGGCAGTCATAACAAGATTAAAACCTGAGAAAAATACTGCGTCTATCGACAACAATAAATGCTTTATCTTAAATGCTTTATCTTCTTTTACAGAGTATGAGTACGTGCAAAGAGTTGGCAGAAGTTCCTCCTTGTTTATTGGGGTTGGTTTGTGTGGTGTGTACGTGTGTGTGCATGTGTGTACGTGTGTGTACATAGGTGTGTGTGTGTGTACGTCTGTGTACGTAGGTGTGTGTGTACGTGTGTACGTAGGTGTATGTACGTGTGTGTACATAGGTGTGTTGTGCGTGTGTGTACGTAGGTGTGTGTGTGCGTGTGTATGTACGTGTTGTGTATGTAGGTGTGTGTCGTGTGTGTATGTACGTGTGTGTATGTAGGTGTGTGTGCGTGTGTGTATGTACGTGTGTGTACGTGTGTACGTAGGTGTATGTACGTGTGTATACATAGGTGTGTGTGCGTAGGTGTGTGTGTATGTAGGTGTGTGTGCGCGTGTGTGTATGTACGTGTGTGTATGTAGGTGTGTGTGCGTGTGTGTATGTAGGTGTGTGTACGTGTGTGTATGTAGGTGTTGTGTGCGCGTGTGTGTATGTACGTGTGTGTGCGTGTGTGTATGTAGGTGTGTGGTGCGTGTGTGTATGTAGGTGTGTGTGCGCGTGTGTGTATGTACGTGTGTGTATGTAGGTGTGTGTGCGTGTGTGTATGTAGGGGTGTGTGTACGTGTGTGTATGTAGGTGTGTGTGCGCGTGTGTGTATGTACGTGTGTGTGCGTGTGTGTATGTAGGTGTGTGTGCGTGTGTGTATGTAGGTGTGTGTGTGTGTGTGTGTGTGTGTGTGTGTGTGTGTGTACATCTGTGTGCGTTTCAGAACAGCATGTTCACTGTGGCTCGGCCTCAAGCTTATATGGTGTGGGTGCGTGACGGGGGGGGGGGGGGGGGGGCGCTGTGATGTAACCCCTTGGACCAGGGGAGCCGGCCTTCAGGTGCAGTTTATCAATCGTGCTGCTTTTCAGCAGGGCAGAGCCTTCGCTCTGCAAGACTGGGGTTGTGTCGAGGACCACAGGAACACGCGACCACAGGACACGCGACATTTAGCGCAGGCTAAATACTAGACGCCTTTACTGAGAGCGGAGGACTGGAAGACAGCTGTTCTCCTTGGGTTCCGCGTTATTGGTCGATCACTTCGCACCAACGTTTAATAGTGTTCCCTTCAGTGCTCTGTAGGAAGCAAGGCCCTTAGAGCCGGTCACTCATCTCCTCACTCCTCTCTCCTCAAAGATTCGACGCCGGTTTACAGAGGCAGACGCATAATCTGTGCTTCTTATTTGAAAGGATATGTAAATGGGGTTTAGAAAGAAACGCTAAACATGACTGCGTTAAAAAAATAAAAAAAAAAATAAAAAAACCCAGAGCGTAAAGATGTGATTGGCTCTTGCTTCTGTGAGGCGGTAATTCTCAGTCCATTGTAAGTTAAACCCCACAGAGGAGTTGTGAATTGTTCACATCAATCTTCCAGCACTTCATCAAGTCCACTTCCCGCAGGGGGGTGATGAGGACCGGGCTCTGGGCCCTGCATGTGTTTCCCATTGTAAACTCACGTCCCCATAGATGGCCAGCGGGGGATACTCCGTTTAAACGGGGAATAAGTCATTTCCGCAAGGTGCTTCAGCGGCCAACGGTAATAACCGGAACGTGTCACTCTCTCCCGGTGCTGTGGACGGTGGCCAGTGTGGGCCCGCGTGTCTACCTTAATTAGGTAGGCCCGCGTCGCCTTCGTCAACCGCCCCCTGCCACCGAGAGCGTTTCTCGTCACGTTTCATGGAGGCGGTGGAGTCCTTGGGCTCAGCCCAGAATGACAGGGCGAGGATGTGATGTGAAGTGGGCTGTATCTAATAGTTTACAGAACTGGGGGGAAAATGTTGGCCCGGTTTTCCTTGGATACTCTATTACTCCCTCCTGCCTGGAGAGGGAAAAAAAAGTTGTCACGAAGACGTGCAGTAGTTGGACTTTGCTTCCCAGCAGGAGACCCTGAGAGAAGAAGGGGGGTCGTGGTTTCAAAATATATTCAAATCTGCTAATGCTTCACAGAAAAGAGAAAAAAAATTAATAAATAACAAATGAGAGAGAGAACCAGGGAGATAGAGAGTGTATATGTGTGTGTGTGAGAGAGAGAGAGTGTATATGTGTGTGAGAGAGAAAGAGTGTGTGTGTGTGTGTGTGTGTGTGTGTGTGTGTGTGTGTGAGTGAGTGAGTGAGTGAGTGTGAGAGAGAGAGAGAGAGAGAGAGAGAGAGAGAGAGAGAGAGATCTGGACAAATCTATTCTGAGAGGAAGTGAGGAAGGAGTAAGCTTAACTACCATCTTAGGTTGCAAGGGTCAACATTTGTATTCACAGCATAAAGAATTAACTTAACTTTCAAGCTTCAATTGCTAACCAACATGTCCATCGCATGCTTGTGTGTGTGTGAGAGAGAGAAAGAGAAAGAGAGAGAGGGAGAGGGAGAGGGAGAGAGAGAGAGAAAGAGAGGCATTTGTGGCTCACTTCCACCAGTGAGGGGAAGGCTTCTCTACAGAGCTTAACTCTCTGAGAGAGATGGTCAGAGCATGCAGGACATTGGCCAAGCGATCTGTGTTTGATTCTGATGAAGGGGAGCCTTTGAAAGTTCACAGGAAACACCCAATTACGACAGCGAGCACGATTCCTCATCACCTCTAATTAGATGATGTACTGTGCGCACCGCGCTCAAATTCACCAGTGAAAATAAACCACTGCACACAACTCATGACATGCAGCAAGCAGAAAGACCTCATAATTCAGCATTTTCTGCCGCAATATATACCAATCGACCAATTACCTACTCATATCCATCAAAGCCATTCTGTTTCTGTGTCGAGAGCAAATGTAACAATTGATTTATGCACGTGAGATTTACACACGTGTTTCTTAGCATCTTCCAAGTAGTGGTTCTTCATTCATACTTGCTTGTGTCATTTTAACGACTTAATTTATGGCTGAACTACAGAATGTGTAACAGGGACACTTTATTATTTTGCAGCTGCAAAGGGTAACACTGTTTAGACGGATTAGACATAAGAAAGTGTCTGCACTGAGGTGACATCACTGAGGCAGGGTGCAGTGGACCAGGGAATGACTCGTCCTGCATCAGGGTCCACAGTGAAATAGATTGAACACGTGCGTTTGACACAAAAACTCACGCAAAGAGAAGATGGATGGAACACAATCAGCTACTGTATGAAACGTCATGATAAAAATGACTTTGTGACTGTAATATGTAATATTCAAATCAGTATCTGACACATACATTGCACCAATCAGCAATTGTCATAAAACTATTCATAAATTATGTTGACTTATGATATATTCGCAATGGCTTTATTTTCTCTGGCAAAGGATCTTTACAGTTCTATAATTAATTGGCAATCAATTTATGATGCATTGTGAAATATATTGGCAGTAGTCTACATTTGCGATGGTTTTGAACTGATTAAACATTTATTTACTGGGTCTAATAACAAATGTTAACGAACAATTAGTTTCACGTTAACATTATTATTTTCTACAGGGAACAAAGCCCCGTTCTTCTCTGCAGTACGTAACGACAGCGAGAAGGCTCTGTCATTTACAGCAGTAGAAAATGAACGGCAAAGTTTCCGCGCAAACAGAAAAGGGTGGAAAATGCCTGCTGCTGACTGTGCACCTGAAATGCCAACGTGCTAGCGTGCATTTGAAGAATGAACAGAATGCGCAGTGAATCTGCTATAAATACAGAGAGCGTTGTTCACAACACGGGAGAAAAATGGATGCATTTAAGAAACAAAAAAAAACACATTTTGCTACAGGGTGGAACATGAAGGCAGCTGGAATGAAAGCTGCCAGAGTCAGGGGTAATTTATGAGTATTCATTAGGC
Organism: Synaphobranchus kaupii; assembly: GCA_029718625.1. Lineage (NCBI taxonomy): Eukaryota > Metazoa > Chordata > Actinopteri > Anguilliformes > Synaphobranchidae > Synaphobranchus > Synaphobranchus kaupii. The sequence continues at coordinate 6,070,309 of CM056388.1, read as the reverse complement.
CCGGTTCTGCCGCAGAGCACCAGCAGCTGCCAAAAGCTGCTTGATTTCAAAGGCCAGGACTTGTGCGTATAATGTGAGGAGACACAACATGCCCAGAGCAAACAATGCGTCGAATGGAAATCTGACCTGCATTATTATGGGCCGTCCTGGCTGTCGTCCAAATCATTAAACAAATAAATATTACCTGCCCTTTCAAGTAGCCCCTACCAGCAAGTAAACTACCGCCTCCAAGTGTTTGTACAGTAGAACTCCCCCGTCTTCATGCTCTGGAACGGGCTTTTTAATTGGTTCCATGGGAACCCAATGACAGCAGCTTGTTGCAGCGATTCCAGTTGAGAATTCAGAATGTGAATGCTAATTGGCTGAAAGTGGACATTTCAGTTGCGGGCAGATCACACAGGTGGGCGGTGTGAAGAAATATATTCGTATGCTCAAACAATCTGCGGCAATGGAAAAATGCTGCTCGATTTCGTGACTTATACAAAACGAATGTTACCGCAAGATACAATCAAGAGAAACTTGATGGGCTGCCAATGGCGGTGACTGCCGTGTAGCTCTTTTTTTCCGGCTCGGGGTGCACTGTTGCACTGGCGTTGTGGCAGTTTCGTCATGGATTTTCACGTGGTTGAGCCCGTTTGGTAAGTCGGTGACTCGCTCTGCATCGAAGTGGGAGGAGAGACGCTTGTTGGGGGGTGTGTCAGTCCAGATCGAGCGGCACAGTACAATTTTGCTGCAGCCGATGGAAATTTTGGGATCAAATTAGTCTGCGATTCGCGCCTGCACCGCCCACCTGCTCAGATCAGCTTTACGGCGCAAGTCGCAGCCCAGCGTATTGGCGAGTTGCTAATTTCAGGGCTTTTCCAAGCAATGCGTGCACGATCATAACCTATTCAAGAGCCAATCAACCGTCTTCATGGATCATATGCTGTCCAATTTGACTTTATGAAGCAGGAAAAAGGCATACTTTGCATTTATTGTTCGTTGTCTTTTTTTTTAATAATGGTAATTCCTGTATCAAAAACAAGACTGATGTGGACAATCTGTAATATGTTGGTTAAATTGGCTTATTGTACTGTGTCTCACATCTCACATCAATTTTTCAGTGCCAGTGGGCAACTTAATGGCATCTTGTTATCAAAGATTGTGGCAGCTGCCAATTGCCACTCCCTCAAGGCACCGGCCATGCTCGGACATGGCAGGACCGGGGATCGAGCCCCCGATCCTCAGGGCTCAACCACACAGACAGACAGACAGTCTGCACCTTTTTATCCGCTGAACCACCGCTGCCCTGAGGAGGATAATTTTAATAACGAGGAGGAGTAAAATGTCAAATAAAGAAAACCACTTTTTCAGCAGAGTTGGCAATGCCTTCAAATTCTTTCTGGGTGGTTGTACTGATAAAAATCTGTTGCTCCTGATAGAAATGGCCCTGATCAACACTGTATGGTGACGTGGGAAGTGATGAGATTGCCAAGATTGCCATCGCCCTATCAGGAGTCAGATTGTGGTGCAAAACAGTCTGACCAATTTTTCTAATCCACAGGCAGCTCAAAACCGTAACAAAGGGTAAGAGTTGCAAAAACAACAGGAAATTAATATAGAACGTGCCCTGCCAATATCTTCATTCTGACAGCGCATGTCTTGCATCAGAAATCCTGTACGATTACTTAATTAGTCTCAAGCATTGACAAGAGCGCATTTTTAGCCAGGCGTGGTGTTACATCACGATGTTACCAAGTGTCAGTGAGAATGCCGGTAAGTGATCTGATCATCCGTCTTGTTTTCATACAGACAGAAGAAGGGGACGGAGATAGAATATAGCCTGTGTTATGTCAGCAAAGCCGTGGCAGACAGTTACGCAGAAGGGAAACTGAGGTCTCATGGTAAGGAGGATTTGAGGAACACTTTTCGTCAAGTCGACAGGTTATTTTAGACATTTGCTGATTAAACTGCTATTTATAATAATGATATTCAAAATGTGCAAAATAATAAAAAGAAAAACATTTACAGGCCTTCAAATCACCTATCAACATAATACTCTGCGATATTTCTTGTTATAAATAAACTGTGGCTCATTGGTCATACGGTAACGGGTCTCAGCGTGGCTAGGATTCTCTCCTTATTCTCCGTCGTCTGCCAAGCGTGTGTTGCGCTGTGAGGCTCAACACACACTCGGCGAAATGTGCTTTCTAAATACAGGGCCCCGTGTCATCCTTCACTGCACACTGGTGCTGGAGATGAACGCAGTCCGGCAATAATCGCACTGCTCTCTGCAGTAACCCTCAGCTGTTTCAATGTTTGTCTTCCCCCACCCCCACCCATGTGCTGGCAACTCTGTCCTCAATAAAAACAAACACGTTTCTTAATGCATAAACCCTGGTGATCAATACCAAGGCAATTCTAACGAATGGACAACCGGGCGTTCTGCAGGTTTTCATAGCAAAGTTCATGTTTTCCTAACTTTTCCAAACGGGACCAGTACACTGTGGACAGAAATAATAAAAAAAACTTTGTTTGTAGTGGCTGACAGTGAAGGACATACCTCTTTCTGTTTGTTTTTGCTACATTAGAAATGGCATGTATTGGTAAGGGACTTATTCTAAAGAGGAGCATAGTCTGATGTGGTGTGGCAGGGGTGTGGTGGAAGGGTTGCAGGTTTGACACCAGATGCAGGGTTAACGTCACCAAATGCATTCCCCGGAGGCTGGCAATATTCTCGCTTGGCCCGCTGTGTATAGAAATACTAAATAACATTGAGCTAATTGAGCCTGGGAAACAGAGTGACACTGCAATAACAACGCAAAATAATGTATTAATCCCAGGCTGGCTCAATGACAGCACTCAAAATGAGGAAGTGAAAAACTCAGTGCTCTTTGTTTACAAGACCTAGAGAGGCAGGCGGGACTGCAAAACCGGTGCCTGTTCAGAAACGCAGAAAAAGATATTCACATCCAGCAGATTCTGGGGTGGCGAGGGTGTGGGTTGGTTGTGGGGGTTTTTTTTTTGGGCCTGCGGTTTTGAGATTCACAGCATAGTGTGAAACGTTTCAATGCATCTGTGGTCGCAGAATATACTGATGCAAGCGATTCATTTCGCCGCATTCCACTCATTCTGAAAACACAAAAATGCCCTCGCTGGAGAAGTACTGCTTTTGGGAATGATTCCAGCAATGTGAAGACCAATGAGGGCAGAAGAAGTTGAAGTGAAACAAGAAAGCATTCTCTCTCTCTCTTTCTCATTTCCTCCTCCCTTATCTCTCTCTCTCTGACACACATTCATGCATGCATATGGTACACACGCACAGCCAGGGGTCAAAGGAAAGGTATTCAATTCCCTGGCTATTGGCTCCAAGCTGAAGTTTAAAAAAAAAAATGTAAAAAAAAAAAAAAAATTCAACACCGGGAAAACAGATTTTCAGAAAATGTTATACGTTGCAAAGCCAACTTTGCAAATGTACGTATCTCCTGAGCTGGTTCGCGTTTAATAGCCATTTAATAGCCGTTATGCGGACACAATATCTATGTATAATAGCTGTTATGTGTACACATAGACCTGAGAATTCAACGTCTATTATCGTTAATTTATGTGCTTTCATATTTTTACTTCACAGTGACGACTCCCACAAAAGGGAGGATACTTCATGTGCCAATAATGTGTCATTATGCCAGAAACCAAAATGCACGCATGTGTCAGTTGTACACTGTCTCTTGTTGAAATGGATGGCTGTATTGTGCTTGTACTGAGAGACAGGAAAAAGTAATTCAGCACTTGCATCAGTAGAAAGCCCTATGACTGTTACATAAGACAAGTGCATTGGGTGTACCACTCCAGACAGATGTGTGGTCAGATGTGTGGTCAGATGTCGCACTATTTATTTATACTGAATGCTCCATGAAAACAAAACAAAAAAAAACGCTCAAGGTCCTGATCAGCTGGTATGTCGTCGTCGTTTTCTCCTGCAGTCTTTTCATGTAATTAAAGTTAATGAACTCCGGTTCTTCATTTCACTGTTGAACTCTTGTATACTTGTTGTGCCTCTGATGTCATCTTTAGGAGGGCTGTGTCTTTGCAGAAGGAATTGTTGCGTGCAAGCGGTTCTGTCTCTGCTGATTATTAGCCAGATATAAATGCTTTATCCTTTTTTATACAGGAAGACCACCCTGAAAACAAAGGGCCTGATTTACTGAGACCTTTAGCATGTGCAAAACCTATTAGCACACGCAAAACTAATAACACAACCAATGATTGGTGCAAAACAAATACCATGACCAATCATTGGTCATGTTATTGGTTTTCCATGTGCTAAAACGCTTTGCACATGCTAAAGTGTAAGCACAGGCCCATGAGTGACTTCAATGTACACTTTTCCCAATCTAACTAAAAACAAATTTGATGATATATATATGATATAAAAGAAATAAAACTTTTTTTGTTCTAAACACAGGTATTCAAAGAAATTGACTACTTTGTTGAGACAAGGCATTAAAGCATATCACGTGTTAGATTTATTGAGACCCAAGTGCTACACTGGACATTGAAAGTTAAGTTGCAGATCTAAATGAAATCTTTTCAGAATGCAGAATGCAGTAAATCACCTTTGTGCACTAGACCTTTGTCACTTTACTGAGAAAAGGTATGCAGGAAAGAATGTGGAAAAAGATGGAGGCAAAAAAAAAGAGTTATCAATCAATTGAAGAAAGGGGTTTCAGAAAGGAATCTGGTGTGATGCAGTTTATCATAAGCCCTTCAACCCAGTTCACCGTCACAGAGTTTCTCTCACACACAATACATTTCTACCGCCGATATATAGCCTGATGTCTGTTAATTGAAGAACCAATGACCCCACTTGAACATCTCTGGCAGAGTCATTGACATTTCCCATGAGACCCCTCTCTTCCTCGTTGGGGGGAATCCATAAGTGCACTGCCCCCAGCTATCCGGCACCTCTACGACTGCCCTAGACTCATTAACAAGCGCGGAACAGGCCGCTTCGTGGGGCGCTGGTTGAGAATGGGAGGAGAGATAACCTGTTTTTCCTTCGCATCGACTCAGGACACAGGACTTTGGGAGAAGGCGTTTGCAACTCCGTAGATTGTGTTTCACGCGTTGCATCTGGCCATTGGCGATCACCACAGCGTGCATGTTTTCCAAGCACGGCTTGGCAGCCTCGGTGAAGTGAATAGACATGAATAAATCCATGAATATAAAACTGTACACAATGCTCGCCTTGCTTGGATTTCGCATGTTTGTGCGCTGGTCTCTGCCATTCCAACATTGACTGACCGGGGGGAGGGGGAGGGGGGGGGGGGGGGTTTGGAGTGTGTTCAGTTTGAAACCTGTGGGACCGTTAAGCTTTAAAATATGGGTTTCTAAAAGAGCGTTGAGAGAGGCGTTCTTTTGGCAGCCTCCCTGCAGATTTTGTTCTGCTCTTTATTTCATTCACATGTTGGACTCGTTTATCGGCAGTTCCTCCACAAGACCTACAAATCATCACAAAACCTTTAAAGCAACCAATTTGTTTCTCGATCCATTGTGGTGTCTTGGGGCAAAATGGTAGCAATCAAATTACAGCCTCACCAATGAGAGGCACAATCGTCCAACAGCTTTCTTCATTCACTCTCTGCCTGACAGATAAACAGCCCTGATTGGACAAATTCCAGCCTGGCTTTTGATAGGTTTAAATATTTACGGACTGACTTAACCATGTTATCTCGTTCAAGTTGGGAAGAGAGCAAAGTCCTCATATATACAAAGACTGAGAGTGCAGTTCATGTGAATGAGTTTTAAAACATCTTAGTCAAACGTTAAAAAAAAAAACTTTAAAAGAACGCTCCAATATAAACATGGTTTGCTTTATCTCGTGTAGAACACAAAGTAGAAGCAAAATCAATAAAGATATGCAACATGGAAACTATATCCAAGCTAAAAATGACAATTTGTTTTTAACACATAAAGCTATTAGTGAACTAGTGCAGTAAACGTAATCAATCAAAGCACTCTATTGAAATTACCGTTGTTCTCCATTATTTAAAATGAGTTTTCAGTTCTCCAAATGCAGTCCTTATTTGAGTCAGTGCTAGTACCTGCAGTACCTCTTTTAAACATAAGCTCTGTCTTGGAAGATATCCACCCTCCTACACCAGCCATGGTCAAATAGTCATGGACAAACTACAGTTATAGGCTTCCATTTACAATTAGCTCCAACATCAAAAACCATCATACTCTCCAGGACAACAGGAAGTGCTGTGCAAACTTTGAAAAATTCAGTCCAGCAGATATTTTATGAGACGATATTTGTCTTACCAACATGTCAGTAGCCATTTATTAAAAATTCTGCTTTGACCAAATTCACTTACTCGTAAAAAAAAAAAATCACACTGCACCATAATTTATGTAGACTTATCATTTTCACAGATGCAGTATGCAAAGATTCTCCTGTTCTGTCAAGTGCACAGGAAAGGCATAAGAGGAAGTTGTTTTTTCTGCTTAAACACGAAAGGAAGTGACAGGAAAAAATAACTAAAGTAAACACAAACAACAAAAAAAGCTAATAAGTCCAAGTGAGGGAGCATCACTGAGAGAGCTAAGCTGTTTGTTTCTAGAGCAAGCAGGGTTAAGTGATCGGGAGTAATCACTGAGAGAGCGAAGCTGTTTGTTTCTAGAGCAAGCAGGGTTAAGTGATCGGGAGTAATCTCTGAGAGAGCGAAGCTGTTTGTTTCTAGAGCAAGCAGGGTTAAGTGATCGTGAGTAATCACTGAGAGAGCGAAGCTGTTTGTTTCTAGAGCAAGCAGGGTTAAGTGATCGGGAGTAATCTCTGAGAGAGCGAAGCTGTTTGTTTCTAGAGCAAGCAGGGTTAAGTGATCGGGAGTAATCTCTGAGAGAGCGAAGCTGTTTGTTTCTAGAGCAAGCAGGGTTAAGTGATCGGGAGTAATCTCTGAGAGAGCGAAGCTGTTTGTTTCTAGAGCAAGCAGGGTTAAGTGATCGGGAGTAATCTCTGAGAGGAAGTGAGCGAGGAGTAAGCTTAACTACATCTAAGGGTTGCATAGGTCAAAATTTGTAGCCACAGCCTACAGAAACTTAAACCTAACTTCCAAGCTTCAATTGCTAACAAACATGTCCATAGCTTGCTGGTGTGTGAGTGAGACAGAGAGTGTGTGCGCGCGCGCGTGTGTGCGTGTGTGTGTGTGCGTGTGCGCGTGTGTGTGTGTGTGGGCAGAGCACACAGTGCCATTGTGAGTATAGTCTGCACTTTCCTGTTTAACTTTTGCTCAGCACACAAAGTTATGAGGATATGGTTTCTGAACAGACTGCTCAAAATTTATTGGGGGTAAAATAAAATAAAAATAGGAAACACCTCCAAGAACATCTGAAGATATCTGTCTATCTGCATTACTTTGTAGTAATTTGGTCAGTGCTTTCTGGACACAAGCAATATGTCTGATTAATATTTAAAAAATAAATATTTGATTAATGAATCAGTGAAACTAGCCTGTCAAATCCTTATCAATGCACCTCCTGTATATTATCCTAAACCAGCCTTACTCCTCAGCATTTATGAAGGGTACCATTCACCCGTAAGACAAAATCCATATCAATGCACCTCCTGTATATTATCTTAAACCAGCCTTACTCCTCAGCATTTATGAAGGGTACATTCACCCGTAAGACAATTCTCCATTACCTTTCTGCATTAACACTGTCTGGGCTCATATTCTTTGATGCAATTAAAAAACTCTCCGGGCACAATTAGCCAAGTATGACAAAGTACAGAAGAAGAATGAGTCTGTTCTCACTTGATGTACCATAGAGCCTCCTAACTGAAGGTCATGAATTAGAGCAAACTGTACATTTATCTTAAATACATATAATAATAATAATAAAGTTCCAGGTTGTTCCTGTCAATGGATTTAAAAAAAAATGGTTTCTGTGATTTCTCCTGTGATTAAAGAACAGCACAAAGGGTGAGTATTTCTGTGATCTCACTGTCCTTCGTCCACTTACTAACCATTGTGGAGAAGTAAGGAGTTTCACACATAAAACAAAATTAAAACTGTTTTTTTTCCGGTTTTTTTTAGGTGAACAACTAAAATATGCCAAGAGGAGTTGTCCTTCATGTTTGTAACTTTGTCAGGTCAATGTATACCTAAAGGTCTGTAGTTCATGAACTTCCAGCATACTAAAAACCTGAAACTAGCTTCTTCCCCTTGACCTTTTCAACTTTTCACTTTTCAGCTTCACCTTGTTAGAGGAAACAAATCTTGCCAGGCAGGAGGGAAGGGGGGGTTAAACTCCTTTACCCCCAAGAGTTAAGTTTCAACCTAACTCAAAGCTCCAGTCTGATGCATGAAATAAATTGAAATAAATATTGCGCAACCAACCACTACCTATGGGAAGGAAATGTTATGTTTACGTAGTTGCAGGCGGAGGCTTAAAACCTGCGCCTAGATTAATGAATGTCATCGGCAACTGAGAACATGGAGTTACAGGGTACGCTGCTACACGGCGGTGTAGTGTGATGGTTAGGGAATTGGGCTTGTAACCCCTGATGTTGCACTACCCTTGAGTGCCCCAAGGTACCCCACCTGCATTGCCTCAGTAAAATACCCAGCTGTATAAACAGATACTATGCGAAACGCGTACGCTGTGCGAGTTGCTCTGGATTACAGCATCTGTTAAATGACTACAATGTGATATAAATGAAGCCGATGCAGCCCCTTCTCACGGATCCAACAAATACGTACCTGCTCCCCTCTTTCCTGCTGCACAATGCCATGGCCAGTCACACAGTGCGGCCTTGCTGCCAGCCAATCGCAGCAGAAATGCTGAGAGAGAAAGAGAGAAAAAAAAAACAGTTATTTCAGTATCCCGTGAAAAAGTGTGTCCCATCTGCTTCTCCCAAATTGCATATTAATTTGGCTAAATTGGCTGTTGACAGCTGGGTTTCTGATGCGAACAGAATGGATGAAGCTATTTGAATGTTTTTCTTTTCTTTCTATAAACAGTGTGAGGTGAAAATGTAAGCTGGAAAAAATACATTTCAATAGAAGTGTAGATTTCCAATCTATTCAAATTTATAATGGCCTATTAATGCTTTCAAAATGAGAATAAACAGCGTTAATATCACTCAGTTTGTTATGTTTAATTTCTCTTTTATGCGCCGAAGTACTGTAGTGTGAGCATAAAACTGGACTATTGTTGTCTTATTTTTCATGTTACACAGTGCCTGCACTGGCAGGCGTTCAACGTAAGTATCGTTTTCTCGGCGCAGTCATTTCATCTCCCCGTTTTATGACAATTTCACCGTGATTATAGTCCCTGTGGTCATTGTTTCATTGTAATAGTTCAGCACATACAAAAGCAAAGCACTTATAAAATCAGCCCGGAAAGGTCGACCATGAGTGTGATTGATACATCCTACCAAACGTTTAAAAAAACCCACATTCACTTCTTACAGAACCCAGAGTTACAGAGTAAATTATCAGCTACAGTAGACGTATTCTACATACACAATGATAACTCGTTATTATTTATTGGACAACAGCCCTGGAGTGCATGTTCAGATCAAATATCTTCACAGAAAGTGACCCCAGTATTAGACTATGGACATCTGCTTTTCAGGTTAATGCAGATGCAAGCACTGCACAACACCCCGTGTAGAGGAACACAACATGTAAGATTCGGTCGTTTTATCTATGTTTAGAATTTGCATTTGTAACACCGGTGATACTCCGTAATCGATTTCAGTGTCACATGACACAAATCCTCGGGTATGAAAAACTTCACCAAAAAAAAGGCTGATCTATTGGGGCCATAAATACCATAAATACCTGTCAAATAAAATCAGGGGTGTTAACCGGTGTAGATTTACACGAGCAAAAAAAAGAAAACGGGTGATGGTCGATAGGCCAGACCAATTTATGTGACCTGTGTTCAAAGGTTGCCAGTGTGATAACGGAAAACCCTTAACTCAAGTCATTTAGCTGAGATAATATGGGCTGAGCTTATGTCAGCAGTGAGGTGATCAATATTTAAAGATAACCTGTCACATGGCCCTTTTAGCACTGTCATGTTTTATTAAACCTCACACAAATTGTGATTTATACTTCAGCTATAGGGTATTATTTATTTTAAAGGAGGAAGAACATGTTTGAAGTGTGAAATATTTGAAAATATATCATTGAAAGCTAAATTCAAGTGCTCTAACATTCAAAAATAAAATTCAGTCAAAATATATCCAATGTTCTTATGACTGACTCAGCACTGCATATTCATAACGTCCATAGCTCAGTAAATGTCTCCGTAGTCAGTGTTTACTTTTATATAGTATCATAATGCAATAAAAAGATGATGCAAATCTATCCTCTTTGAGAGGGTGTGTGCTGTGTGCCCTCTGACCTAACGCATAATATCTGCAGTAACTGTGGTAACTGGGGCCAATGTGAGGCACTTTCTCCCCCACTCTCAGACCACCAGCTGTCAAGCACATCAGAATGAGACAGATTCTTTGAGTCTATTCAATGTCAGAATATTTTTGTGCCAAAAAAAAAAATCATATTGACTTTTTCTGTCCTTATGTTTTATGTTTTTTTTGTGATTTTTGATTGAAGTTCTCATCCAGCTCCATGTGCTGTTATTGTCTCATAACCAAACAAATATAGTTTGAAAAAACCCCATTGTGTGACTAAACCTGACTAAGAGTTGTGTTTGTAAATTAAAATGGAGTTTGTTATCGCTGTTCCTGAAAATTATTCGTACATAAAAGGTTTTGGCTTGACACCGACAATGAGATGTAGTCAGTGGCCAATGTTATAAAAACGTAATATTTATGCCTATTGTCTTTTATTCTACTGCCTGTGATTATCATCAATAAAAATCTTCCTTTTTTTTTGTTCACTTTTCAAAGTTAACCCACCCATTGGCAAGATGTCAAATGTAGAATGCAGTTTTTCAGCAAGAACAGCATTTCCCAGAAATCCAGACCTCCCTGTCCTGTTTTCTCAGAAGACTTGAGCTTGCACAGTCTTCACACAGGGACGAGATAAGACCGGACAGCTCACCCCATTTGTAACAGAAGCCCTTGGTGTGTATTGATTGTTTTTGCACCCCCCAGCAGCTACACAAATGTGCAAAATTAATTAAGTGCACTTAATTCATATCTTGCACACGCATTCTATGGGACTGCATGAGTATACTTAAATATATATGTGGAATGCTCACGTGCATACACACAAAAAAGTCACGTTGATATCCAAAATGTTCTGTGTATGTATATGTGAGAGCATTTAACATATATGAAATTTTTGCACACGCAGACATTACATATTTCAGAGTCAGATGTGCAAGTATTTTGTGTGTATGAGCTATGAACACTACATACATGTACTGTATGTGTGAGTTATTCATATAAGGGTATGCTAGTGTTTCATTGTCGTAACGTTTCATTTCATTTGTCCTTGAGTTTCTTGAAAGGTGCAGATAAATAAAATGTATTATTATTATTATAAGTAAGGCAAAGCCCCTAGTGTTCCCATTGCACTTCCTTAGCTATTGTTAAGTATTTTAAGTAAGCTTTTATATAATTTTTTTTAAAAATAAGTGCATACCAATGGACATACAGTATGGCTATATTCCCATAAATAACTTGTCCAGTGAATCACAGTTCAGTGTCTGCGATACAGTAGTTTTTAAAGTTTTAATCAGATATTGTCAAATATACTTTTTTTTGTCACTGTGTCGTCAAAATAACTAGCAACTATTTGCTATTTCCCCCCTCATCACAGCACAATTGTTTATTTGCATGGCCAAAAGCCTGTTACAGAACCTTTAGTTCTACAAGCGCCATACAGGCCATCTTGGCATAGAAAATGAAACCTAACCAATGCTAACAGCCACGGCAGTGATTTCGACTGTGCAAAAAACCTCTCCTGGTATCAGAACAGATAAGTATGGACAGACTTTGTGCAGGTCAAGTCTTTCTTTAAAACTAGAGTTAACCAGGCTGAGGTGGCTCAGACCGGTGTATTACGTGAAAGACCTTTGTGTGTGGCACTCTCGAGGCCTTCGCTGCGCTGCATGGAGGTCAAAGCCTTCCCGTCAAACTTTGAGCCTTCGCCTCTAAAGACACACATCGGACTGCAATCTCTGTCAAAAAAAAAGGCCTTATCCTGATCTCTGCATCCCAAGGAACTTCCCAAGTCATGATACATTGGACCCTCATTTAAATACACTGAACACAGGCCTCGATTAGGAGACGACTTTATCTTTTTATCTCATGAAGCGCTTGCACCCTGTGCACCATTGCCTTTCTTCCTTTTCACATTTGGTGATAGGGAGAAGCTTTTCTGGATGCATATGAATATCGTTACTTGTTTACTGGTAGGAAAGAGCTGAACGGAGCAAAATGAACCAACCCAGTTGCTTTGGTTTATATTCTATGATAGAACCCAAGCTGCAAACCAAGTGAATTGGTATTGGAGATATACAGTATAATATATACAGTACTGTAGATGTATGCTGTTGCATAAGTTCATTAGCAAGAGATTTAGGTTCTCTCTTTCCCTCTCTCTCTCTCTTTTTACAGCACTACAGTACCCATGCTTCCTTTGATTTTTCTTTCTGTATAGTTATTGTGACTATTTATAAGTACAGCCTTCAAAGTCCATTTTACCACAGAACAAGAATGAACATTTGACAAAAAAAAAGTTGCGGGTTGATTTTGACACATTGTCATCATTCCATAGTTTAATTGAAAACCACATCATTTTGACATAACGAATCTGGTCAGTTCCTTACTTTTTGCCAGCTTCGAAGCTGAGACCACTACACCATTACCACCATACCCCTGCCCTGCTTCTATCTGGTGCTGGAGTTAACTTGTGGGCTCACTTGGCTTTGAAAAAATGATGACGTCAAACCAAAGCAAACTTGAACCATGTCATCATGGCCCTAGGTCCACAGTAAAAGGTGTGTGTGTGTGTGTGTGTGTGTGGGTGTGTGTGTTCGTTACGGGACTTTTGTTTGTACACCAAACACTGAATCACCTATTTTTCTTCAGTTGGTAGTAATTAAATAATTTTTCTTAAAAGGACAAAAACAGAACAAAATAAAAATCTTATCAGAGCAAGTGAGCAACAGAAGCATACGTGCAGATCCTGTGCTCCAAGCTCTCTCGCTCTCTGTTATATAGTAAAAAGCCATTTACTATGAAACATGGGTATCTTTTAACTGTTAACCTTTGCCCTCTGCCTGGTGCAGTGACCCTCACTGAAGGTCACTGATAATATTTTCCGGTCCTTTGGCAAACACGCTCTGCCGAGAGGGTCAATCATTTGCCAGACAGATTAGCACAAGACAAAACTCAGCGGCTAACCTTTTCTACTCCATAAGAGAATACCTACTTCAATACTCTGGAGGCTTTCTCTCCCGATAACTTTGTTGTTTGTGCCCTGCATGTGGATACCTGCTCCTGGCCATTTGAGCACCTTGTTAAGGTGGGGTCCTGAGAGCTGTGTGTGTGTGTGTGTGTGTGTGTGTGTGTGTGCGGGTGGCGGTTGAACAAACTATCTGACGATATCATTTTATTCTGTGCTGTGTGCCTGTGTGTGCTTGCTAAAAAAAAATAAAAATAAAAAAAGCAAGGGGACACACAGTCAAAACATCCAGATTGATTAAAAAAAAAGATTTTGTCCAACCACAAAACCACACAAGCCACTATGCCGATAACAGGACTCATAATACAGTATGTAGGTAGTTCAGATTTTGAATCGACTCAAACTTTTTCCCCTCAGGATTTCCGCTGGAGTGAAGAGGGTTTCTTTGGGCATATTGCTTTTGGAGTCTCAGCCCACTGATAAAGACAGACTCAGCGATGCAGATACAATGTACTGATCTGACCCATGTAAGAGAAGATAAGATAAGATATACTTTATTGACCCAGTAGGGTAATTTGTCCTCTGCATTTGACCCATCCTAGCTACTTAGGAGCAGTGGGCAGCCACAGTACAGCACCCGGGGACCAACTCCAGTTCTGACGCCAGTGCCTTGGTCAAGGACAATGGCAGGAGTTTACCTAACCTGACATACATGTCTTTGGTGTGGGAGGAAACCGGAGTGCCTGGAGGAAACCCACGTGAACACGGGGAGAACATGCAAACTCCACACAGAGAGGACCAGGACCGGGATTCCAACCCAGAACCTCTTTCTTGCGAGGCGACAGTGCTAACCACTGCACCACCGTGCCATTAAGAGAGGCAGACAAAAAAATCCTTCCCAACTTTGCACTCGTTCGGTCAGTATGACAAAGCGTTGCATCAGCCTGAAGATTCACATTCACGTCCTCGGTAGCCCCAAAATCCGAGATGGCTGCCTTCCTGGACCCAAAGCACAGTGGAAACCGGGGGGTAAAAAAAAAAAGGGGAAAGTCAGAAGAACAAACGGTGACCCCCAAATTAATTTAAACATCCTCTGAAAAGCACAGGCCAGGGTCAAGGAAGCATTTAAAAAGCAATTTACATACCATTTGAGGCAATTTTCAGTGGCTCTGGCAGGCTGTGTGCAGTGAGCTGTGCCAACCGCGTACCAACCGGAGGCCACATCATTATGCCCAACCCCCCCCTCCACCCCCCCACCCCCCCAGCGTAGGCCTGCCACTGCAATGGCAGGGTGTGCGCAAGCATTACTGCCAAAGCAATGAAAAATGGCATAAGCTTCAATTAACGCGAGAGCGCACAGCCGATTCGCCGATTCACTCTGGCTGTACGGGACTGAGCTTCTCTTACATCACAGAATTTTAGTCGAGACTTGAGTGATATGTATTATTGTGTGTTTATCCAGAGCTACGCGTGGAGATTAAAATGCTATGGTGCGGGACTGAACTTGTGTGTCACCATACGTTTTAAGGCCCTTCTGGGACTACCAATGAATCAAAGAGGAAAAAGAAAAAGAAAAAAAAAAAGCTTTGCAATTATAAATATGATTTTGTTTTTAAACTAAACAGGAAGCCCAAATGATTAGTTACTTAGAGCGGGGGTACGGAGGGAACATTTAAATAAAGAACGCACAACGCAAGAGAGAAAACAACAACAATAGCACAGTGACCTTGCTTTGCTTCAGCACTTAAGACTTGACACTCATGAAAACGGACAACATGCAGAAGTCATGAAAATCTTAATGGGCCGACAACTGACCATGACTGCTCATGTCTTGGTTAATTATTGAAGTGGAATTTTCCTGCCAGCCAAAAAACATTCAAACACTCAAACACAGTCCCCTTCATCCCTGTCCCTGCGACCGGCTTTGCGAAGAAAGACCGTGGTTTCCAAGGTGATACGACTTTCTACAAGTTTACTTTACATACCTGTGGAGTCAAAGGTCCATTTGGAGTGGAGTGCTTTGAGTAATGGATTTGACTTATGAAGGAGTTTTCACAGGATTATTCATTGACTCTGTTTTGCACCCTTGTTGCTCTTTGCGATGCTGTTGCCGGCGTATCAAGAACGGAAGAATGCCGTTTTGTGAATGTTGTGCTGTTTACAGCACAACGGCAAACAGCCCAGAGGCAGGAGAGTCTCCAGTCATCTTCCACGTTTCAGTTTTTATTAATAATGTTCTTGTCCCCCTTGCTGAAGTACTAACATCCCCCTTATGAGATAAGTAATGAGAGTTAAACACGCGTTGTCAAGAAAACATCTCCATGCTCCTGTTTGTTCTGAAATCAGCATCTTTGGAATGCATAAATGTGTTTGCTGTCTTACAGCCAAATACTTCACGTTGAATCCCACATTTAGTTTGTTACACTGACTTACAGAACCTCAGAACGACCACAGCCAGAATATCTTTCAGAAGAAGAGCCTGGAATACTGCAAGGAACGGTTTGCATAGGAGCATTAACATTACATTACATTACAGGCATTTAGCACACGCTCTTATCCAGAGTGACTTACACAACTTTTTTTTTTTAGCATTTTTTACATATTATCCATTTATACAGCTGTATACTGAAGCGATTCAGGTTAAGTACCTTGCTCAAGGGTACAACAGCAGTGTCCTACCTGGGAATCAAACCTGTAACCTTTCGGGTTACATGGCCAGTTCCTTAACCATTATACTACACTGCTGTAACATACTTCCAAGTAACTCAAAACCAGCTTGTACAGCAACGCTACGTTCCCAGAGGCTTTGCATATGAAGAGATAAATTGGTTTGTGTTTATTCACAATCAGAAAGACAAATAGTAGGTGCTGCGGTGGTACAACGGTAAGCATGGCCGGCGCCCTGTGGGAGCAGCAATTGGCGGCTGCTTCCGGGTGGGGGGAGGGGCTCGGAGAGAATCGTTGCGCGCATAGCGGCCCTGGGCGAGCTGGAATCACGGTCAGGAGCTAGGAGCCGCCACGCCCTGAAGAGGATGTGGCGCCCTCCCGTCCTACCGCTGGCTGACGGGGTTGTGTAGCGGTGATTCTCTAGCGGTTGCTACACGGGGGGAATTGAATTAGAATAGGGGTTCAATTGGCTACAAAATTGGGAGAAAATGGGGAAAAATCAGAAACAAATTTTAAAAAAAAAAGAAAGATAAATAGTAGTGTTCATACTGTGCTAGTAGCTCTTCCCTTACAATGTAGCAATCTCAGGGTTTTTATACCTCTTACTTGTTCTTACTGTATCTCTCTTTCATTTGTCTGTAAAGCACTTTGTGGTTTATAAGTTATTACAATATGTTTAAGGCGCACAAATAATGTGTTGGCCAGTTGGAAAGATATAACTGAAACGATATATAAAATATCCAGAAAGTGAACTATCCCTTTAAATGTGTCACAGCCTGTGGTGTCTGATGCAAACTGCAGCGATTCCAGGGTAGAGATGACACTGGTGGTCAGAGAAGTGTGTGTGTGTGTGTCTGTTGTGTCCAGGTGACAGACACTTCCACTGCGCTGCTAGAGAAGGCCAGAGTCACACCAGCGCAACAGCAAAAGGGCACAAGATCAGAAATCATGAGTACAGATCCCTGCTTTACATATGTGTGTGTGTGTGTGTATGTGTGTGTGTGTGTGTGTGTGTGTGTGTGTGTACTATATATGAATGTGTGGGGGTGCATGTGTGTGGACATAAGTGTTGTTGGTTTGAATGAGTACATGGAAACAGCACATTACAAATCATAGGTACATGTACTGATATGCCGGGCTTCTTAGGAACTAATATGGCACGCAATGACAGTCAGAGGAACAGCACAGTACATATACTGTATATTTTATATATTCTCATATTTTATATATGTGTGTATCAAATGGCAAAATAATACAAGGAATGCTGACTAAACAATGAACTCCAGTCTGAATGGACGGAAAGAGAAAATTGGATGAGTGGAGACGGAATGGATGCACTTAAAGGAAATCAGCGTTGAGTCTTAATGGAACCACCGAGGAGGAGAAAACGACCAAACAGGAAGCACTTGCAGCGCCTGACCTGGAGGCTGAGACACAGAAGACGGAGAAAAACGGAAATGATCAGCCTGAAAGTAATGATTGGAGAGGAGGGGAGGAGTCAGAAGAGCCTCCCTTTATGAGTGATGGATCTACGAAAAAATATTGGAGGTGTATACTATAGGACCGTCTTGCCAGCATAACAGGACTGACTGCAGCCTCATTTACATCGCGTGAATGGCTGGTCTATTAAAATGCTGCGGCCTTTGTGATCATCAGAAAGCAAGATTTTTGATCTTCTCTACAACATTCGAATCATCTTGATGTCATTTCAGTTTGAGTGCATGTTTTTGATTGGCAGATTCCATTTGCAACAAAAGATATTTTTGATACGTACATAAGCTATACAGTACCGGTTATCGGGCCCATCGGGGAATGCAGATTAAAACACTTAAAGTAGCAACAAAAACAGCTTTTAGACCATTCTATTTCCAGAGGCTGTACATGTGAAGAGATTCATTTCATAGCATGTATTATTATGTTCCAATTATAAACATGAAAACCAGTTATTTTACTGTATGTTGCTTGCACCACCATAAGACGTAGTTCTAGTTCATCTTGTACAGTCTGTACAGGTCTTGTACAGTCTGCTTTGGACTTAATTGAAATGTGTTTGCTTGATTTGGACCACAAACTTCAAGTGCCTCTATACCAGCCACTATAAAGCTGGCAGGTTGTCAGAACCTCGTGTAAACATCTAAAATATCCTTCATTGCTCACAAAACCGTCTGGGCCAATCAAAAGCATACACTAAAATGGTAATATTTAAGAAAACCAGAAAGTGAAGTCATTTTAAACATTGTTAGAGAGGAGCTTGGTGGGGGATCAACAGAAAGGGTCCGTACTCTACTCCTATACAGCTAGTTCAACCTAGTTTTTTTTTTACCACATTTTTCTATGCCTTCATCCATCTATTACAACTGTTCTCACAGGCAACTAAGTATCCTATGGATTTTGTGCTATAAAATGAAGACAGTTTTCACTAGTTTAGTTTGTCTATATGCTGAACCTGAAAAATGTCCACTTCTAAAAATATGTACCTGATATGTACCTGGAGGTGTTTGAGTATAGCCTGTGGGAGAGTAAAAATAGTTTATTTCACTGTTTAATCCGAGTGGATGCTATTGGTGGCCGTATGGATCCAGCCTCATTTTTGTCTAATCAAATATCAGCCCCACTTCAAAACTCAAGAGGGAACTGGGAATGTGTCTTTTTAACTGTCCAAACTATAACAGCCTGCAAAAGAGATGACGCAAGTTTTAAAAGAACACGCACTGAACACACACACACACCCACACACACACACGCAAAAGTTAATATTCCATGTGGGTGGAGTATTATGGTTATGTATGTATTTGGCTCATAAATACGAACGACTGCCAGATGACATCTCCCGTACCAAATTAAATGCAAACAGGAAGAATGAAGAGAGGCCTGTTTCTGCTGTCAGCCCTTTTCAGTTCTCCTTTTGGACACCCTACACACGGAGAGGGGCAGTGGCTGGTATGGAATGGGCAGGGCTAAACACACTGACTCATCCCAAACTGACCCGTTACTGGAAAACACACAAAAACTCTCCCTTTCAGGAACTATAGTGTTGAACACTGTGTGTGGAAGCAGTGTACAATTGGCTAACACGGGAACGTTGCACCGGATGCTACGTGTAACAATTTCCCCAAGTTTGCTTAATTCTAAGGTTAAATTTGGCTGGTTTTGTCAAAGGTACACAAGAGGGAAGACCAAGACAGAATGCTGATTGCTTCATTGAACACTTGTTCCTTCAGAAGCATTACGAAAATTTGAAATGAGTGTTTTTCCAAAACTCACTCAAGCCCGCTTTCACCAATTTAGATTTTTGTTTATTGCATGAAAGATCACATTTTTATACTTAAATCTGTAAGAATAATAGTGTAAAAGTAAAACTGTAAATATCTACCCATTTATCAAACTTATACCCACCTTGAAAAATATTTAGGGCCAGATAAGCACGTGCTGGGACTTAGGCCTACTCCCAAAATTCCGTGTAGCTTAAGCTATTTCTGATTCAGACATTTGACTTATCCGCTGTTTTAAGCGTCTCTCCAGTAGATACGCGGCATTACTTGCACGGGGTGGAGATTTGATGAAAATGAGGCGTGTCTGCAAGTTGTTCAAGATACGCGTATTCAGAGTTTTCACTTAATCATTTTTTTCCACGCAACTTTGTTGAAAAAAGGTAGTTTATGTCTAGCGCCGCCAATAGATTATTAGAAAAATACAGCATCTTTCACAAAAATGTGCATCTTTCATTAAAAGAAAAATTAGTAAAAGTAGGCTATGATTGACCATCTGGTATATCATACCAGACACATATTAGATGGATTAATTGATAGACAGTGTCTGGATCATATTCGCTTTGACGGAGAGACGATTTGTGTCAGCACAGCTTCTCAAAAATTATTAAGTTGAAGATGTTGCATATGGGCTATTGTGTTCAAGCACCATCGGCTGCATGACTTTATTAGGTAAATCGTTAAAAAAAGATTTTAAAATCTTTTTTTTTCAGTAAATCCAACGATTTATTTGTTTACCTAATAATATTGCGTGCAACCACTGTCCAGCGATTATTTCTTTTGATTGTGTGACGGGTATATCCCAGTCATCAATAGAAGCTATGATAATTTAATCAATGCAATGTATTAATACGTTCACTGGATGCCTATACCCCGTCACGCAAGAGCAACTACGATGTGCAAAGGCAGGATTTTCCTAAAGGCAAATGCGGTTATTAAAGGCACTGTCACTGACACGTTGAAAACACATAACCCCACAAACATTTTTTTAGTAGATACCTGGCAACCCGGGGGGCAGGTACAAGAAACAGGTAATTAGAATATCGTGCCCTGTACCACCCACATTTTGAGATAAGCACCTGCGTAACACAAGTTAGAATACAGCGTAAGTCAGTTCGCGTTAAATCCGTGCAGGAGAGGCACTTAAGCGCATGACTTAAGTTGGCCATCTCTGAATCCGGCCCTTAGTGAGGTTTGGAAAAAACACTCTTCAAATGTTTAAATCATAAGATTGCACCCGCACAGAAAAATATCACATTTTAATTTAGTCTGACAGAATCTAAGTTTTGTGAGCTAGCTATTGCTGATACTATGCTGAGCGCATAATGCACACTGACATTTAGACATATAATTTGACGACAGCTCTACTCACTTTGTCTGAATAAAATTGAGAAACAGAAACAGTCTCCTGGCCCAGAGTGAAAAGATGACACAATATTAGGCAGTAATGAGCTTAAGCTCTTACAACATTATAAAGAAATGAAAAGTAATATGTAAGCAGGACCTACACTCAAATGCAAGCAAAGGCTTTCAACAATCTCACCTTCACCTCAGGCAGCAATTCTTTGAACAGATTGTTTTTCTACTTCTGCACGCCTAGTATTGTACACAATTTTCCTCCTTTGCACTTAAAATTCTTTTCTCTGTCCCTGTATATCGAATCTAAAAATAATTAAAATGTTCATATTGCATCCAGATACATTGAAACCTAATTTCAAAATTTGCTCCCTGGTTTGAGGTTCAATTCAATTCAATTCAATTCTATTTATTTTGTATAGCGCTTTTTACAGAGAACTGTCGCAAAGACGCTGTACAGAAAAACAGAAGGAGAATTGTGCAAAAGCCAGGCCTGAACACCCGAACAGAAAACGAGGTAAAAACTCCCCAGTGGGAAGAAAACACTCAAACAATAGCGCGACGCCCTATGGAGCTACTGGCCACAGTCAACACCGGCACGGTCCAGTGCCAACTGTGACCGTTAGCCGCGGGGCTCATCCATGCACCACAGCGTGGTGCCTTAACCGAATGAGCCACCCAGCAGCACCAAAAACTCAATAATAATAATTTTTATAATATTTAATAAAAGTTTGATAATTTGATAGTTGTTTAATATTTGCATATACAGTATCTACCGCTTCAAGTTCATCTTCAATTTTCAGAAAAAATGTATTACACCTGAACCCCATTGCTGAATCTACAGCCATAAGAAAAAAGCATCGATTTCTCTCATAACAAATTAAACTTACATTTAAAAAAAAAAGTCTTTCTTTATTAATGCAGTTTGCTTGCATTATTTTATGCAGTGACATATCTGGGGGATATTTGCAATGCTAAGAAAATTTCACATGACAAATGTTAATGGAATGTACAACCCCCCCCGCAACACCCACCACCAATTAGAAATATTTTGTGGGTTTAACTAAACCGGTTAATGGCGATCCTATTATGCGGTTTATTGGGCATTTCTATTATTTAGCAATATGGCACTACTCAAATATAAGATGGTAATGTCTCATAGGGACAAAAAATGTTCTAAAGGAGCACAGCGAACTATGAAACCAGGGGCTGAGCAGAGGTCAGGCGGAAAAGGGTCTTCCTCATTTCAAACAGTTATTCACACTTATGGACATAATTCATTTCCCCTGGACAAACTGTTCACTCGTGTGTCAGTGTAGCAAGTTGCAGAAATGTACTGGGAGACACTTATTGGACAAAAAAAAAAGAAGAAAAAAGGACACTGTGATCCTATGGATGGCCTATCAGTGCTGATTGACAGGAAGTCCGGGGGGAAATTTACGAGAAGGACGGCGCGCGCCGGGCTAGGGCTGCTGGGAAGTGACGCAGGCGAAGGTCATGAAGACACTAACCACAGACCCCGAAGAGGAGACCGCATCTGAGCCGCGCAGATTACTTCAACGTTCTCTGCTGTGCTCACTCCTGTGCTTCCTGTCGCTGGACACGTTTTCTCAATCCTGTAGCACATCTCTGTTGTCCAAGGAGCAGTGAGAACCGTAACCTTATAAGACAAATATCTGCACACATCATAAAACGCATTCAACGGCTGAGTTACGTCAACAAGTGTATTACGGTAGTAATAAAAATAGCGAGCTTGACCCATATCCCCAGAGGAGACATCTGTTGACATATCTTTAGAAAACTATAAAATGGCAGGATATACAAATGTAATCCACCTGACTCTCTGAATTACACATTTGCTGTAATACATCAATCCAACAGGGCAAACAGTGTCTATTATGCCAGAGATTAATTACAGTGTAGTACTGGCATACACTGTGCAAAGCTCTGCAAATTTGAAAACCGGTAATATGGCAAATGCTACAAACTTCTCCCACTTTGCTTCTGAAAAATAAATAAATAAATAAATAAATAAATAAATTTTTGCATTTTATGTTCAGGATTTTGCAAAGACGAGCAATATGTGTGTCATTAAGGGTAATTCACGTTCCACCCAGTGTATTGAAGGTAAAAAATTTAAAAAAGCCAGAAGGCTGTTGCAAACTTGGTCTCCCAGCCTTTACTTTAATGCACAGGTAAAGAAATGTGCCTGCTTAAAAGATGCATTGCCACAGAAATATAAAAAGAGATTTCAAATGTGATCTCCAGGATTTGCTCCAACACTATTCACTGCACAACCATGCCAATCCACTCCGGTGACATTTTTAGGCTTAATATGGCTTGCGTCATGTACTGTATGTGTACAAATTATTATTATATATGACATATTATTACACTGTATTACACAATTATATGATATATTATTACATTGTATTACACAATTATACTATTGTAAAATTGTAGAACATACTGTATTTCTGAGTAAGATCCTTATGTGTATCATTCTTTATATAAACTCTTACCAAATATGTTGCTATTTTTCTTTACCCTTTCTCTTTATTTTGGTAGTGATGCATCTCTTTGTCTCTGACACATTTATTCACCCGTGAAACACATCTGTGAGTAATATCCAGCGAGGAAAAACTACACACCCAAAAACCCTGTGAACGGTCAAGTTCAGTATCCACTTCTCCCTGAGTTACTGAAAAGAAACAATAGTTGCACAATGTCTTTGTGCAGCACGCATTGCACACTTCTAGGACAGGAAGCAAGGGTGCTGTATATCACAGAGTATTCCTTCCTGACGACAGGATTTCAGCATTTGTGGCACCAAAAATACGTGCGCTGGAACCTTGTGCGCTTGAACAAACTCGGGTACTGCTGTGGCTCTCTCAGGCTCTGCCCAAACATCCTCTGCTGTGATGACCGCTGGATTGTGAGGGAAAGAAAGCGGTGAACAGCAATACCTGCAGAGCCAGCTCATTTGAGCGGGAAAAAGGTCGCAGTGCATTTTATAACGTGCTGTGTTAAAGGTTTATTACATATTATAACACAACCATAACCAGCAGATAAGCAGTAACAATCTCCAGCAAAATGAATCATCTTTGACGGGATATCACAGTGCATGTTAAGGCAGTGTACAGGACTGGACCCAAACGCAAGACTCTGAGACGGAACTCGATGCAAAAACTCCACTGGGGAGAATATTTATTAGAGGCAAGCAAGCAATAGGCAGGCAATGGGTAAATAAAAGGAGGAAGGCGGGATACGGGGTTGGCGAACTAAAGCGGGGCTGGTGAGGAGTCAGGGCTGGTTGGGGCAGGCAGGAGGCAGGCTGGGCGGACTGAAGAAAGAACAGACAGACAGGTTAACAAGACAAGCGGGATCAAAAATCAGAATGGCCGGGAGTGATCTCAAACGGGGCAGAGAAAACGAACTGGCAACGAAAAGGCGCGAGAGGAGAAACTAAATAGTGCAGGGAACCTCAGTGGTGGAATGAACTTCCCATTCCCCTACGTTCTACTCCAACCCTGCCTGCATTCCGTCGAGGCCTGAAGACACACCTCTTCAGACTCCACCTTGACTGATATCCTCACCTAGGAATATCAGTTCCCTGTTCCCTGTGTTTTCCTGTCTGTTTATTATAGTTTATAATAGTATTTGGAATGTTTTATCATAGTATAGTTTATAATAGTACTTGGAATGGTTTATAATAGCATAGTTTATAATAGTATTTGGAATGGTTTATAATAGTATAGTTTATAATAGTATTTGGAATGGAAGTGTGGTGTTGCTGATTTACCCACAGCTTACTGTGAACTACAGTCAACGTTCATTGCTAGGGATAGCTGCTACATTATGCAAAGGATGTGCTTTGCCTCGTCTGTTCTGTAATGATGATGATGTCTCTGTACGCACTTACTGTACGTTGCTTTGGATAAAAGCGTCTGCTAAATAAATGTAATGTAATGTAATGTAACAGGTGGGAACAGGTGAAGGGAACAGGTGGGAACAGGTGAAGGAACTAATCGGATAACTGAAAGGAGTGAGGAATGTGAGTGAGCGGGAGACATGATAGGCTGGCAAATCAAGGGGAGAAACAGGGAACTAATGGGGACCGCGCCCAGCCTGCACACCAACACACGGAACAGAGACGAACAGGGCGAACTGAAAAACATGACATGGAACACAAGGAATGGGAATACAGAGGAAGCAAATTGGAGGTGGACTGGAGGGAAACGGTGGATGTTACAGTGCAGATGGTATAGATTCCAATTATTCCAGCAGTGGCCTACTTACCAACAAAAACAAAAAAAGGGTTCAGTCAGTACAGCATGGTTTCTTTACTGACTGATTTGTACATTGTGTACAAGTATGAGGAGGAAAAAAACAAAAGCTGCACCAACAACTAAAGTCAGGAAATGAATTATTCCGCTCCAGGATGCCAGATAGGATATATTTGTTTCCTCATTTATTAACACTGGAGAAAGACCTACCGCTGTTGGACCCTGAGATGAGATGAGAATGAACGTGTTGGCCCACCCCCACGTGCTGGAAATAAGCGCGCATTCACCGTTCACACTAATTATAGCAATTATCCAGAACAAACACAGATCTCGGGAAAATAAAGTCAGCATGAACACATACTAGATGAATTGGTTTCTGGCTACAGTAATACCATTCACTGTGGACTATTTCAGGTCACAAAAATCTGTGTGGGCTCATGGGCCGTCTGCCTCCAAAAAAAGGGTACAGGCCGCTCCGATTCTCCCTCTGCGGGCTTACATGAGTTTCAAATAACACCCTTATGTGATTGACAGGAACTACCTGCCTATTACAATATTGCAACATGATATAAACACTGGACTGTCCACCCACAAAGACCCCGGTTGGAGCATTATCCATATCCATAAATTACTTGTCTACATTCAAGGGTCTACATTATGTTCTACGTCTAGAATAATGTGCTTAAAATATGTTCCAGTTATGCAAATGGTGCCCTGGAACGACTAGATGTGTCTGCCTTGGATCAGCGACGGAATAACAAGATGGTGTTCTCAGGGTAGTCATTATCCAATCATTTAGAAATAGCTATTTGTGCGAGGACGTTAATTCAAATGTGGTGGATAGAGTTCGGAGGCCTCCGAATTTTTGCTACAATAAGATGAAATTTCTTGAAAATTCAGTTTTGGGGCTTATGAGTGAGACGTTCTTGAGAGTGAAGGACAGAGAGTGACAGTGTGAGATTGCGAGGCCAGGGCATCGGGGGTGGAATAAGACGCGGGGCCGACAGAGAGTTACCACATCAGAATCACAGTCTAACAGCTGGATGGGGTCCCCAAAATCCTTTTTCAAACGAGAAAAAAAAAAAGCTTTTTTTTTTTCTTTCCCATTTTCTGATATATTTTTTTCCCCCACTACTGCGCTCTACTGATAAACAGACCCCCCCAATGGAACAGACGGCGTACGGGTTATTTTGGCGAACAAATCGAAACTGCCACTTCTGCTCTGTGGGTCGCGAGGCGTTGATTTGTCACGGCGGGCGAGCGACTATCTGCGAGCAGCAGGACATCCGGGCGACCACAGGGGCGGAAGCCATGGCCCGCCAGGTGCAGAGAAGACCTTTATCAGGGCCCCCCTCGCCAACCTCCGGCCCTGCTCCCGCCAAACATCCGCTGATCCAGGAGATAAGAGCCCCGCCTACGCTCCACGCCTCTCTCTCCCGTCCACAGGAGCGACCCTGACCCCCCCCCTGCCCGGACACATCACCTACAACCAATCATTTCACCATAATGAGTCCACCCTGAGGCTGGGTTGCTCCAACTGCCTTTTTTAACCTCACCTCAATTAGATAATTGTACTTTATTGAAATAGAATCCACTTTATCGCCAGTACATGGACTGCTAAAACTAAGCGAAAAGAGAAGTTCTTTTACTCCATATAAGCACAGGGCATTGTATTCCTACATAATCTCTGGTTGCAGTCCTTAAACCTTAATTTCATGACACCGGCACCGAGAATCATGATTCAAGAGACGGATGAAACCGTCAGAATGGACCTGGCTCTGAATTAACACACCCGGATAATGCAGGGTGCCGAAATGTCTTCTTTTTTTTTTTCAAACAATACAGCATTGTGACATTTGCTGGCAGGGCTGAGCTGCTGTTGTTGCAGATGTAATCGGAGGCAACAGTCCAGCCTGCTATCTGTGCAGACAGCGATCAGTGCTTGTCATGCTCTCCTACAGCACACAGCACAGTGCCCTACAGCAGTCAGGCCACGCTGACAGAGACCAGGCGCTACTTTTGCTTGGCTTCCTTTGGTTTTCACACGTTGAAATTACAGCACATTCATAACGCAAGAATTACACGTTCTCAATGGAATGAAATTTGAGGATAGGTTAAATCTTGTCACGCGATAAATCAAAATGGCACTTGTACATTAGGCACAGCGACGGCGTTATCATTTAGAGGAGAAATTAAGAGAGACAAGAGACACGGAACGGGGTTATTAATTTGTAAATCTGCATGCTGTCTTATAGTGACATTTAAAAAAAAATTCTTCTGAGAGAAGATGGCCTTTACGAGTCAAAGTACGTCAAATTTCACATCTGGACGTTAAACAGCAAATTGCTAAATAACTTATTATTTAAGTTCTTAAGAATGGGGAGAGCCTGGATGCCAAGCTGGAGGGACTGAGACTAAGTGCTGTACTTAGAAACACACAGCCTTGGTTACTAAAAATCTAAACAGACACAGGAGAGATATACATATTCTTACTGGAGTGGTCCTTCACTGTAATAGCCTGGGGTCCCTGTCCCTAAGCCAAGCACATATTCTTACAGGAGTGGTCCTTCACTGTAATAGACTTGGGTCCGTGTCCCGAAGCCAAGCACATATTCTTATAGGAGTGGTCCTTCACTGTAATAGCCTGGGGTCCGTGTCCCTAAGCCAAGCACATATTCTTACAGGAGTGGTTCTTCACTGTAATAGCCTGGGGTCCCTGTCCCTAAGCCAAACTCAGGGTATGAGAAATGCAGCCGTACTGCCAGCCCTAGATACGAATCATTAACGCTACAGTTGCATCTCTCACCCAAAAGAAAACAATATCCTTTCACTCTTAAAGAAAGGATTCAGTGATTTTAGAGCACAGCTGCTCATGCAAAACCCATATGAACATGACTGAAGACTGCATCCTGCATTCCCACAGCAGAGCCAGGTAGTAATTAGATAATAGTTAGTTCGTTAGTAGTTATTAATTACACTCTCTGGTCCAACTCATCCCAAACCATCTCTATTGGGTCTAGGTTGGGTGTTAGATTAGGTCATCTGATGCAGCACTCCATCACTCTTCTTCTTTGTCCAACAGCTCTTACACAGCCTGGAGGTGTGTTTTGGGTCATTGTCTTGTTGAAAATCAAATGAGGGCCCAACTAAAGTGCAAGCCAGATGGGATGGCATGTCACTGCACAATGCTGTGGTAGGCATGCTGGTTAAGTGTGCCTGCAATTCTAGATAACTCGTCCAACAGTGTCACCAGCAAAGCAACCCCACACCATCACCCCCCCCCAATGCTTCACAGTGGGAATGGTGAAGTTCTAAATTAAAACTACTTGTTGGGGGTGAATTTTAAAAAAAAAGTTAAAAAGTCCATAAAGTATGGCCATAAAAAGTGTATACGCCTGTATGACTGACAGGCCAGCATCTACGTACCTCTTCTGTATTTCCATGGAATGTCTGATGATCTCATTTTGAATTATACCAAAAAGTATTATTCTAGGATATAATTCATAAAAAAATTTAATAAGTATAAGCCTAAATGGATTCAAGTTAAATAGTCCCTTTCAGCATTTCAACGAGATTCTGAGCCACCCCCTACCTGGGTGATGCAGGGCAGAAATTTGTCACTGTTTTACGTAATAATGCAGCTTTATTTGGGAAATCTCACAGACTGGCTAGGGTTCCACAAGTGTAAAAATAGAAGGTGGAATTTAAATAACTGCAGCAATTTGAAGAATAACTGCAGCAAAAAAAAATAATCTGCAGATATCTGCAACAATAGCCAAAATGCATTTGAGCTGTTTGGCCAGTGAGAAGCTGTGGCAATTCAAGTTCAAATTGAAGCCCTCGCAGCTTATTGACAAAATAAATCTAGTTAAAAGCAACAACAAAAAAAAGGAAAAAAGCAGGACAGATTAATGAAAGATGCTTGTTCTTCAGAACGGCCCCAATCGTTTACACTCATGCTCAATGAATAATTCAAAAATTGTGCTGATAATATCAAAATGCTACACCCCCCCTTGACTCTTTTACAGCAAAAAAAAGAACCCCAGGAGACCAATGCAACCCTAGCAGGAATCCCAAGTAGGAAATGGAGAAGTATGCTCAACATGTTGCCAAGTAAATCAGACATACGGGACCATTCCAAGTGACTCTTTAACAGCCCCGACGATAGCAAATACATGCTTGTTTACACTAGGACATGTGGTTGGACCTCAGAAGTCAATGGCTCCTACGGGAATATCTAGCTTGTTTTTATTTGTGAAAAGCTGCATGTGGAGCCATTTATTATGGCACCACCGCCGTCCGGGACCACCGAACACCCCAAGGACCCCCTCTGAGGCCCACACAAGCGCCAGTGGTCACGCTTAGTGGGAAGGTGGGGGAATCCGGGAGGACTGTTCTCATAGGGCACACGGGGAGCCGGTCACTGGGACCATCAATCATGAGCAAATCAGGAACTGCGAGCTGTTTGCGCCGGTCCGGAGGAGAGGGTTAAAATGCCGCGCTGCGTCTTGTCAATTAAGATTCCCGCCATCGACGATGAGTTTAAAATAAAAAGGAAAAGAAACAAGTAAAAAAAAAAGAAAAGAAAAGAAACTGGCCCGTTTCACATTGAGAACAAATTTTTTTTGTGTGCTTCCTCTTCAATTAAGTGCTTCCAGTAACAGCCCCCAGCTTTTACAAAAAAAAAACAAACAAAAAAAAAAACTGTAAAAACATGCTTTCACCGAATGCTGGGCCTTCAGGACACGGGCCAGTAACGTGGAGAGCGGGACAGTTAGTTAACCTCAGTTAAAAGGAAGGACATGGCTGTGAATGTTCTACCCCGAGCTGTGAGGCCCTGCTAGGCCTTGGGATGCAGGACACAAAGCAGCGCTCGCATCCAGGCCAGCAGACACTGTGGGAAAGCAATACCGAGGACAGCTGGAAAGCAACACTCACAGGATACGGAGGACTCGGTGGGTTTGTTTATCATAAATCCTGGATATTTAGAAGGCTTTCAAAATAAACTCGCTATAACTTTAAAAAATCCAACGTTTTCGGGAATCTGCGGCAAGAACACAAGCCATTCATTGTTTATGAACCACAAATACACAGCCGGCACTTAACAAATGGTAGCACTATCACAATCACATCGGTTGGCAGCGATTCCTGCCATTATAGAAAACAAGCACACAACCAGTAGGCTAGTGATCTTGTTTTTATCACTCAAAAACTATTTTTGATTCTCTAGAAGCCTTGGTGCGGAGACATCACTATATAGAGTCCTTTTGAATGGCTCAGTTGGTAAAAGCTGACTGTGACTATGGCAATTGTGTCCCGCAAGCTAGGCCTTATAGTAACAGACTCAAGCCTTTGATACGCTATTCGCTGACTGTGATTATGGCAATTGTGTCCCATAAGCTGGGCCCTATAGTAACAGACTCAAGCCTTTGATACGCTATTAGCTGACTGTGACTATGGCAATTGTGTCCCGCAAGCTAGGCCTTATAGTAACAGACTCAAGCCTTTGATACGCTATTAGCTGACTGTGACTATGGCAATTGTGTCCCGCAGGTTGGGCCCTATAGTAACAGAATCAAGCCTTTGATACGCTATTAGCTGACTGTGACTATGGCAATTGTGTCCCGCAAGCTAGGCCTTATAGTAACAGAATCAAGCCTTTGATATGCTATTAGCTGACTGTGACTATGGCAATTGTGTCCCATAAGTTGGGCCCTATAGTAACAGACTCAAGCCTTTGATATGCTATTAGCTGACTGTGACTATAGCAAATGTGTCTTGCAGGCTGGGCTCTATAGTCACATTCTCAAGCCTTTGCTATGCTATTAGCTGACTGTGACTATGGCAATTCTGTCCTGCAGGCTGGCCCCTATAGTCACAGTCTCAAGCCTTTGCTATGCCATAAGCTGACTCTGACTATGGCAAATGTGTCTTGCAGGCTGGGCTCTATAGTCACAGTCTCAATCCTTTGATACGCTATTAGCTGACTGTGACTACGGCAATTCTGTCCTGCAAGCTGGCCCCTATAGTCACAGTCTCCAGCCTTTGCTATGCCATAAGCTGACTGTGACTATCAGGGCCGTTGCTAGGAATTCTGGGCCCCCTGAAAGAATATTGGTGTGGGCCCCCTGCCCCCCGACGGGGACAATTGTGTCCCGCAAGCTGGGCCCTATAGTAACAGACTGAAGTCTTTGATACGCTATTAGCTGACTGTGACTATGGCAGTTGTGTCCTGCCATCAAAGATAAGTTGGGTTTAAGTCAGTCAGGGTTCCGTGAGTTAGAGCTGAATTAGATCTCCCTTTACCATGGAGTCAGATTGCCTGATTGAGGTAGACGGAGGTATACATGCCATATTCTGCATAGTTTTATCTGTAATAAGTCTTTAGGGAAGTGCAAAGCAAGCAAACAAAGCCATCTATTAGAATAGGAATACTGAATCGTTTCCAAATGGTGAAAACATGCTCATTCTGGTATGCGAGCTTTCCACTGGTCCTACCCATTCTTTTGTGTTGGCTTCAAATATTGTGCAGTCACAATGTACCTATGATTTGAGAGAAAAGGGTGTATCTCCATTCCCTCTTTTCAGTCGCACACCAAGCACTTCATTACTTGTGCAGTAGATCCTGTGAAAAAAGCCGAAAGGCGTGACTTTGGGTACTGGCGCAGACTACAAAGAGAAACCTGACAGGAACGGCCGTGCTACACAGCAAATAGAGAGGCTGAGCTAATCAGTAACTATCACCACAAGGTGAACAGAGCAACAGACCCAGTCAAATTTATCACAAACAAGTCAATCAAAGAAGTCTTTGGAATTAATAAATGCTAGAGTTGTTTTCCTTCAATACAACAGAGTCCATATCTTGGAAAACAACTTCATACTCTTGCGTCGTCCCTAAAGGGTACAGGCCCCTAAAAATGTGTGTAACCCGTTTTTACAGTTAAAAAGAAAAAACAGGCCAAAGCTTCACAGAAAGCAGCACTCCTGCCCCTTATAATGATGGTGCGGTCTCACAAGAATGCCAGGGGCCTGCAACTACCGCGAATAAAGATGCAGAAATTGTGCCTCATGACACCAGGGATGTTATATCTTTTATATTTCAAAGGAACATCATCTGGCCAATCATAGTCACGTAAAAATAAATAATATAAAAAAGAGAAAACTGATATGGCCTCAAACGATCCTTGATTAAATGTTTACACTTTGAAGGATTGATCGCCTAATGTGACAGTGCTACGGCAGGCTTTTCAGCACACATACACGGTGGTTTCTGCAGACTCCTGTGTCGTGTGATGTTCTGGACATTCATCTGTGAGAATGCCCATGAGATTGATGTCCCCAACATCATATGTGGCATCCGATGATACTTCCAGCAGTAGTATTGGGAGGTGAACAAAGAGCGTCATAGCATGACGTGTTAAGCTCATTTCCAGTCAAGAATTCTGGCACTTAAGCCCATCAAGTTTCGCTAATCTCTCTTTTCACCTTCATCAAGGTTATAGTCCAAAGAAAGAGGACAAAGGTACCTTAAGCAGGTGTTCCTCACGTTAACTCACACCAGACCTCCAGAGTCTTTGTATCACAACGAAACAATCATGTTATATCATTATCATTAAATGCACACTGAAGACCAAAGGGTCAGTCACACTGTTGAGTCAGTATTTGGACTGTACCCCGCCTTAAGTCCACGAGTTGGCTAGTTGGGTTTTTTGAAAGTCAGCAGTGTGGGGTTAAACAAAATGACCTGCGACCTTTTCATGACCTTCCCCCATGATTGTACATCACAAATTCAGTCTCTTTTAGATATGGGCACAGACCTTTGTGTGTGTGTGTGTGTGTGTGTGTGTGTGTGGTGTGTGTGTGTGTGTGTGTGTGTGTGTGGTGTGTGTGTGTGTATGGGAGATCTGTTTGTCTTTCTAAGTACTTTCTCATGTTTGGTTGAGGCCTTTTGTTTGGTCTTTTAACACCACCTCCTCTCTTTCTTCTCCCACACATCCCCATGTTTCTATCAGTCCTCCTCATCTCACAACGTTGCCTCACTCTGAGAGAAATGGCCCATTTACCCCAAATCTGATGACTCACATTAGTCCTTAAGATGATAGGTACATCAGTAAACAATGTCCCATGGCCCTAATGTGACCGAACACCACTCTCCCCGCACACACACAAGGAGAGCGCCTTTATTGATAAATTGTAACACCAGATTGGTTTGTACATTGATAATATTTGAAACTTGGATACTTTATGAATACATATTAACGGATATTATATTGTATTTTGTTTAAAACCAGCATCAGCATCAGTTATTCACAAAACTTCATCTGGATCATACATGTGAAGCACATCACAAAACTATTACTTTGCTTAACTCCTCGACATTCTGTATCTTTGCCTCAAGATTTTACCACCAACAGAGAAGGGGCATGTTGCATCACACCTTTCTTTGAACTGACTGGAGGAAAGTCATCCTTTATTTCCGTTTTATTGCTTAAGCCTTACAGTAGTTATCTGTACTATTTATGCATTATTCAATTGCATGGGATTCTTCCAGAACTGCTGAAGGACACTGTAAATATTTCCAGTCCTGCTCCTGGGGTTAAAAGTTGCCATAGATGTTACCATGGTGACAGGGGTTGGCACTGTGCCGTTTTTCATTTTCAGTTGAAAAAACATAGGCTCAACGTTACCTGCGATACGACTTCAACATCTGTAATATGTCTGTACCCCTATGGCTACATTTGGGCCGGTGTGCCTGTGATATGTCTGTACCCCTATGGCCACATTTGGGCCGGTGTGTCTGTGATATGACTGTACCCCTATGGCTACATTTGGCCCGGTGTGTCTGTGATATGTCTGTACCCATATGGCCACATTTGGACCGGTGTGTCTGTGATATGTCTGTACCCATATGGCCACATTTGGACCGGTGTGTCTGTGATATGTCTGTACCCATATGGCCACATTTGGACCGGTGTGTCTAATCTTCCCTGCATCGGCAGAACAGTAGCTATGGCAGCTCGGCTGTATACGTGCAGAGAGAAAAAGAAGAAGTTGTCCGGCTGCACGTATTTGGGAAAACACGTGTGCTAGTGCGCGGCCCTCCAGTATCGATGGAGGAGGCTTGCAGTGTCGGGCCAACCGCTGCAACTGGGCACTGCAGACTGTGGTGAAAACAAAAATATTACGGCACACTAACACACTAAACTTTCTGACTTAGGTTTAAAAAAAAAAGCGTCTCACGACAGAAGGCAGAGACGGACAGGGATGAGGCATATAAAATAGATGTGTAAATGTCAGGTAAAAACGGGACAAAGAGCCCGCACTAAACGCCAATCAGCAATGTGTCTAAGTCTTGTGAGCGGAGATCCATTTCATGCAACGCACTGCATCTCTGCAGCCGGACAAAAGAGCTAACTGCACTGTTAATGATGAATAAATGCAAGTCGTGGTGTACATGTGAATACATGGAGACTTAGTTGGGAGGACGGGGGGGGTGGGGGGGGGGGGGGGGGGGTGGGGTTCTGGTGAGTAAACCGCCATGAGGAAGGCCACCGGGGGGAAAGGGTTATGTAAGAGCGCGCTGCGAGGGAGCCTTCGCTCAGGCAGGGGAGGCGACTTCACCGAAAAGAGGAAGCGTCGTCTGTTTATCTGACTCACTCACTGGGCTCATGTTTCCTGTGGTCAGATCTGCAGGGTCTGCAGTGGCAGAGGCCTAGGCCCTGTGGTTAGAAGCGCACCTTCCCACAAAACAAAAAACACGCGCGTCTGACAACGGAGCGGGGGACACAGATGACCATTTATTATAAAATAAACGTGTCACAGGAGCCCCACTTTTATCTGGTGACTTAATTAGAGTCACCGCAGGTTGAATAACGAGACGGTAACGCTGTCTCCACCTGGCTATCTCGTTTCCCATCTGTCGCGCTGACACCAGCGGGGGGGGGGGGGCGGAGCCGGCAGAGGAGCGACCGAGGGAAATTAGATTCAGACATTTAGTCCTCAGTAAATAAAAAACCGACACGCTGCAGTTTGGTTACACTATCATCACCGATGTGCCCATAAATTCTCAACTTAACTGCATCACTTTCTTTTAAAATATGCATATTTATCTTGAGGATTATTCATGTATCGCAATACGCGGTATATTTTCTCCATATGATAAATAAACTGACGGAGAGGCCTTTCTTAAAATAAAATTAAGTGAAATGTAAAATGTCACATTATCTAAATCTGATCCCCAACTGTTAAATTTCCATTTTCATCGCTTGCCTTCTGCCTCTCAATGGTCCGTTTTTATTTGTACAGGAAAAACACACAACAATTTTGTAAGTCCCTTTCCAGTGTGCAATACTTGTCAGTTATTTGTAAGGAAAGCACGTTCCCTGCGGTATTTTCCGACGGGGGTAAATAAGTGTCTTTCTACAGTGGAGGTGGTTGTGATTGTGTAAGGGTTCTTCTTTTTGGCCCATTGAGCACGTTAAACTCAAAATCTGGTCTTCTGCAAAGCAAACAAATCTCAAACTGTATTGTAAATGCTTCCCTCTTGTACAAAAGGGCATTTTGCTCCCCATCAATGACAAACACTGTCCAATAAAATATCAGGAAAGAGAAATGACAGAATTAAAGCATCCTCTACCCAAGTACTCAGGCATAACACATGTATGCACAATAGGAGCGTACACACACACACACACACGCATGCACGCACACGCACGCACGCATGCACGCACGCACGCACACACACAAGGAGCATACACACACACACGTACATGAGACGCGTAACACCCACACACACACACACCCACCCACAAACTCATGCAAACACACACACACGCACATGAGGAGTGTTTCACACACGCATGTACATGAGAAGCGTAACATCCACACACACACACACACACGCACGAGGAGCGTAACACATACACACACACGCATGCGCATGAGGAGCGTAACACATACACACACACACACACACACACACACACACACACACCCACGCATGCACATGAGGAGCATAACACACACACACACAAGGAGCTTGGGCGGCAGTGTAGTATAATGGTTAAGGAATTGGCCTTGTAACCAAAAGGTTGCAGGTTCAATTCCCAGGTAGGACACTGCCATTGTACCCTTGATTAAGGTACTTAACATGAATAGCTTCAGTATATATCCAGCTGTAAAAATGGCTAATATGTAAAAAATGTCAAAAACACACATACGCACACATGAGGAGCTTCCAAATTTACAATGAATATAACCGGAAGGATGGATCCTGGTAACGATTGTACCATATATACTGTATGTGAAGGTGCTGTGCTGCATTTCCCCTTCACATCGTCTCTGCATGATTGGCCTGTAATCATTTGTCCAGGTTTCATGAAGGTGTCTGATGTACAGCTTGTCCCATTGAAAGAGTATTTGGGACAAGGCAGTAGATTGCTGTGGCTCCGCCGTTTGCCCTCCCATCTCCACAACACTCAAAGCCTGTTTACACCACACATACGCTCAACCCTACAATCATCTGATCTGAGTGGCTTGACTCAAATCCCGTAGATTACATCTTGCAATTTGCATGTATTCTTGTTGCAAGTGACAGCTTGCGGTGGTGCTTCGTTTAGCTCTTTAATTGTGGCTAGGTGTTTTACCCATAGATATAGAACCATAGATGTGACATATGTCATAGTTAGTGGCACAATTTTTGAGACCATACCCAGGTAAGATGGTGGCCAGTAACCATGGCTTTATATCTATGAGCCAATCATCAGCTATCTGGCTTCTGAGACCCAATTATGACATCACAGTGGGTTAGAAAGTGCATAACAATTTGCCATAGGTTCCGATTATAACTGTACCCAGAGGTGCGTTCAAATTCAGCGATCAAGGCTAACGTTTGCGAACGTTTGCAAACTATTTCAAACTTTTTTCCGTTAGCTTTGTGTTCGGCGCAAACGTTTGCAAACATAAAGCGAACGGTCTGAAAAGGTAGTTTGCGGCGAACAAAAATGGATGCTGGACTGAGGGAAATGTGTTCCCATGGAGATTTCAATTGAAGATACCGGTAATGCAAACAATTTGGAACGTTCTTAAAAAGCCGTTCAAATTTAACCGTTCAAAGAAAACATGTTTGCCACGCACGTCCGGCTCTGTTCGCTAAATATGAACGCACCTCTGGTAAGATGGCTGCCAAATTGTTCCATTTCAGAATTCCAAATTACTATTACATTACATGATATGTCTTATATGGTTCTATATCTATGGTTGTACCACAGTAGATTTCCAGCAAGACAAAATTAAAAGTAATGGAGGAAGTAATGGAGGTGCTCTTCGACCTCAGCAAAAAAATATTGAAAAAGCGCCAAATTTCAGGTCTGTATTTTCATTCGATCAAATTAGCACAAGCAATATTAATACGCCCTGGAAGCTGTGGCTTGTAACAACTGTTGATTCAAAGGTGTAAATTGGCCTCAATGGCTTCAAGAGCAAATGATGCAAATTAAAATGTTGTTTCATGTTTTGGAGCCCTTTCACATTCATATATTAAGTAGCTTGTAATTAGGATATTTTCCTCCAGGACCACCACAAGAAAGACCTTTAATATACTACTACTCAATAAATCCTTCAATAGAGTGAAAGACATCCTAGAAAGTAGAAACATTTCGGTTTTTATTTTCTTGCCAGATCTGTCGCTGAAATGAGGAAGTGAGACATGAGAAAACAGGGAGGAGATGACGTACCCTGAAGCCTGGCTTTCAGGGGTACAGGGAGATCTTCCTCAGATCGATAAACAGCTTGGCTTTCAGGGGTACAGGGAGATCTTCCTCAGATAGATATACAGCTTGGCTTTCAGGGGTACAGGGAGATCTTCCTCAGATAGATAAACAGCTTGGCTTTCAGGGGTACAGGGAGATCTTCCTCAGATAGATAAACAGCTTGGCTTTCAGGGGTACAGGGAGATCTTCCTCAGATAGATAAACAGCTTGGCTTTCAGGGGTACAGGGAGATCTTCCTCATATAGATATACAGATTGGCTTTCAGGGGTACAGAGAGATCTTCCTCAGATCGATGTACAGCTTGGCTTTCAGGGGTACATCGAGATCTTCCTCAGATCGATATACAGCTTGGCTTTCAAGGGTACAGGGAGATCTTCCTCAGATCGATATACAGCTTGGCTTTCAGGGGTACAGGGAGATCTTCCTCAGATCGATAGACAGCTTGGCTTTCAGGGGTACAGGGAGATCTTCCTCAGAACGATGCACAGCTTAGCTTTCATGGGTACAGAGAGACCTTCCTCAGATTGATACACAGCTTGGCTTTAAGAATAAATACTGGGAACCTGAAACCAGATGTTCAGGTTTTAACCACAGATCTTTCTGCTGGAAAAAAAGAAATGAACAGCGGTTCCAAGCTCACAGAAATGAAAAAAGAATAAATGGAACTGTTTGAGGGGACTCACGAGAGCAGCAGTTCTAATTTTCAGTTTCAGATTCGTGTTTTCTGAACCGAGGCATGTTTTGTACGTAAAGCTTGCGCTTGTTTATCAAACCACGGGTATCACGACATATCCTACACTCATGCTCGTGCAGGCAGTTACTCTGAGGTGGAAAAACACAGCACTCACAGTGCAGGTGCCTCAGACAACCTTCCCTCTTTATCAGACAATGATGGGACTCACAGCCCCTGTGGATGAGCAAGTGAGGCCTACTAAATACGGATCATATGTACTGTATATAGAGCGATACAGACAGGATTACTGTAGCTTAACTACAGTGGCATTTCCAAAATAAGATGGCGTATCAAACAACAGAACTCAATGAACCGAAGTGCCTGTTTTGAGCCGGTTTCAAGTTTTTGTGCTGGCATGTTGAAAATCAAAAACAGGCAAAGATTAATCTTAAACCTTCACAGTAGCTTCAAGGAATCTGCCAACCTATAAAGGCTCCTCCTCAGTTGAAACCAGTCAATAAAATATATAACTAAACAACACATATACATTAATGACAGAAATACAATCATCAATAAAAATACGATGAGTACGTTAAAGTCACTATGGCCACTTGCATTTTCGGGCTCGACAACCAAAGGTATTGGAGTCGCTCATGTTCTGTGTCCATACACATACGCATATTTATAAGACCGAGAACACTCACAAGTATGAACGAGTAACAGGACTCGCTCCTGTATTTACAGCGCCGTCAGTAAGTTTGTAATAGCGCGCTATTTGCTCTGAACGAAAATCTCACATTTCAATTATCGCACAGGTGACATGATCTCCAACGTCAACAAACATGGACGCGGCCATTCAGTTTTTGTTAAATCTCTGCCGAGAGAAGCCGGAGAAGACGCGCGTTTCCACATCTGATCTGGCAGCGAATGAAGCAATGTCAACTAAAGCTTCTTTTAACAGTACTCAACGTCGTCCTTAGCACGCTCTATGGAAGTCAGGGAGCGTTGCGCAGTTAATCACTGCTACCAGTTCTCAACTCCCGTTCCCGTCCACACTCGCACAACTGAGCTCATTTGCATAGGAACAAGAGTCAACTTCGGTAGTCGCTACCTGTTTCGAGCAGGACTCGTTACTACTTGTGCTCGCTCTCGTTCATAACTGTACTAAGCGTGAACTTGACCGGATCGAACACTAAAATGAGGAGCAACAGCCGTATTTAGCTGTAGTGTGAACGGGGCCTATTTGTGTTCAGAGGTTAGGCTCGGGTTGTGTGTATCAGACCAGAGAGATGGCATAGAGCTTAAACAACCGACATGTTCTCTACTTCACCGGGTCACCAGAACATAAACACTTCACATAATCTGAAGATCTACACACTAGGGATGAGCGGCATTGACTGAACATTGTAAGGTCTTTTTTTGAAAAGGTGGTAACTGTATCTGTCTAAAAAATGACGATGAGACAATGCTATTCAGTTCCACTCAGGACTAATTCCAAAGTCTAGACTTCTTATCCTTATCCTGTCAAACCAGAATTTCTGTTGTGAGAGAGCAAGTTGGGAATGGCTCAATGCATTCTCTGTAAAACCATGAATTAATTTGCCATTTTGTCACACTTATGCATTGCTTTTCATGCTTTTTCATCTATCGTTTTCATTGGCTATCGCAGCCCACAGATGGGATAAACTGTGCTTAAGCCTGTCTGACTTCCACAAATGCTTGGACCAGAATGTGTCTGAAGAAGCCGGTTTCAAACAATTGGGCTCGTCTGCCCTTAATTAAAGTGAATTCCTGCTAATGATGTCAGGTACAGTAGTTTTGTCTCTCTACCCCAAGGCTAAGCCTTCCTTTGGTGGAGAGGCCAAGAAGGATTCTCAAAATGCAAGAGGTTTCATCGTATAATTGCTGGTCTCACAACTGGGAACAGAAAGAAGAAGATCTGTAAATGAAGTCTGATCAAGAAAAGTAATGATCACTTTGTTCTGTTTCATGCATTACATTACATTACAGGCATTTAGCAGATGATCTTATCCAGAGCGACTTGCACAATTTTTTGCATTTTTACACAGTATCCATTTTTACAGCTGGATATACTGTATACTGAAGCAATTCAGGTTAAGCACCTTGCTCAAGGGTACAACGGCAGTGTCCTACCTGGGAATCAAACCTGCAACCTTTGGGTTACAAGCCCAGTTCCCTACCCATTATACTACACTGCCCTATGGTCCCGTCTGAATCTAGACTGTATCAGCGCCTAAGGAAGGACGATCGAGTGCCCGTGGTCTGCCTGCACAGTCCACCTGCGCAGTCGTCCTTAATGGCAGCGATGCAGTTCAGCTAGTGGACTGCAGAATGAAGAGAGACACCGAGCCGCTCACGGTAACAGCGTGTGCACGCAAGTGCGCTCCTGTCAAAAATCCATGGAGGCTGTTGCCTCAGATGAGGGAAGCGCCTACAACACAAGTTTGGGATTTTCAAACTGGAGCGGAAAATAAATTTGGCCGTTAATATATCATTTGAACAGGAAGTTGTTCAAAGTTTCGTGTTTCGGCTGGACCGGCCAAAAAGCACAATAGAATTCGAGGCTTTCCAGGAAAAGGAGTGAATCAAGCTTCCATAAGGCCTCCGCGTGTGTCTAACTGTGAGGAACTAGTGTGGGCATCTTAAAGCATGGAATCCAGTACTGGCTGGGCTGCGTGTGGGCTATGTGGCTAAAGGCTCACTAAACCACCAGACAGACACTCTCTCCGTTCCTTCATCGGCACCGAGTGGCTGGTTCAGAGCGGCTTGTGCCTATTTCCTCTTTCTACGTAAATGTACTCATTTTAAAGAAGAATTGGCTGTTCTTCGGAATAACTACCACAAGCACTAATAGGACAGTCATGTACTCGGAACGCCTCTCCTGGCAGGCAGACTCCGTGAGGCCTTGCACTGTGCTGTCTGCAGCTCTGCTGAGACATAAACACGCACAAGCTCATTATGCCTTTCACAATGCACGAGCCAAAGCGTGTTTATTTAATTTTAATCTACTCACCAGAACTACACTGGCAGCATTCTCTCGTGACACTATTCAATGTAAATATTGATATGCAAACTGGATATTACGTGTTCGTTTGTCAGTGAAAGTGAAATGGTCCTAATAACAGGGCCCTGTGCAGTGGTTAGATGGTTATCTTAGTTCAGACATCGTTCTCACAATCGACCCCCCCCCCCCCCGCATCTCCCTCCGAACAAAAAAAAAAAAAAAAAAAAAACATTTGCTATGGAAATTCCAGGAATCCTATGGATACGTAGTAAAAGTAGAGGCGTCTCATTATACAAGCAAGTTGTATGGGAGAGCTGTGCGGTTCAGTAGCAGGTCAGTGCTATAGCATGCACACTGCAGTCTGCCAGGGGCTGGTCCAGCACTGTATCCGCTGCACCACGATCATGTACAAACCTGCCTCATTTTCAGTCAAACCTGGCTGCCAGTGAGAATAAGGCCCATTGTGCTTTCCTTGTGGCAGGTGTGTTTGTGTTACATTAAAACATGTCTAATGGTCCATGGTAATGCTCGTTCCAGGTCTGGGAATCTTGTCTGCATCTTGTGGGACATATTTCAAGGACATTCAGGTGATGAGTGTGATTACGGGGTCACAAGGCCTTTCACTGCACTGATCCCTCATATGATTACAGACCAGTGGCGTAACGTCGGCTGTAAAATAGGCCTTCGGTAACCTTACCTTTATGCGGATATTACTCTCAACCTGTTTCTACTTATAGTTCTTAATTATCAATCAAGCAATTCAATAACTGAATAACAAACATCATTGAATATATCAAGTTTTTCTGTGCTAGTATTTTTCTTTGCGTCATAAAATGGGTAGCACTTAAATATATGTAGCGACGGCCTGCGCGTTGGAAAAAGTGGGGATTACTTTTTTCCGTTTATTTAGATTCAGTAGCCTAACAATCAATCCATTCATTCTCTGAATAATCAAGACCAATTTGTAGCCTATAATGATTTAGAAATGATAACGACAAAGAGACAACTTAAGATTGTTTAACAAGGAT
Organism: Synaphobranchus kaupii; assembly: GCA_029718625.1. Taxonomy (NCBI): domain Eukaryota; kingdom Metazoa; phylum Chordata; class Actinopteri; order Anguilliformes; family Synaphobranchidae; genus Synaphobranchus; species Synaphobranchus kaupii. The sequence goes on along the minus strand of CM056388.1, from coordinate 6,027,865 downwards.
TAGACAATCATCTGAATGCGTTAAAGAATGTAATTAATTTTAAGACGACACTAAAATTAGTCAAAGTGATTTAAACATTAGAAAGCATAAATTTAAAGAGGACAGCCTCTTAAGTGTCTCGAATCGTTGAGAGCAGCGCATAATACAGGCTAGAAATACTAATTTACGAAAATCTACGTTGAACATTTAAATATGGAGCATTTAAAAGTCAGAATCTTCGCATGATAACACAACATCATAAATGTCGATATACAAAAATGCAACACAAGTTTATGTTGCACAGAACAATAATGCTATCTCAAAATAACTTGGTAGCCTAATACTTTACTTCTTGTTCTTGGTTATTGAGTGAATCAATTATTTGATTGACAATCAGGAAAAGTAAACGGAAACAGATTGAGAGTGATCATCCGTTAAAGGTAAGTTTACAGAAGGCCTAGTTCTACTCCCACGGTACGCCACTGTTACAGACACAAAGAAGTACCAAACAACTTCCTTATATGATTTCATGATTCAAATATAAAGGTACAGTTGCATTTTACTTATTTATTTACTTGTTTATTATAAATTTGGTACCCAACATGAGTTAAGTTATACTTACCCGGTGGGGTAATTTGTCCTCTGCATTTAACCCATCCTAGCTACTTAGGAGCAGTGGGCAGCCACAGTGCAGCACCCGGGGACCAACTCCAGTTCTGATGCCAGTGCCTTGGTCAAGGACAATGGCAGGAGTTTACCTAACCTGACATACATGTCTTTGGTGTGGGAGGAAACCGGAGTGCCTGGAGGAAACCCACGCGAACACGGGGAGAACATGCAAACTCCACACAGAGAGGACCAGGACTGGGATTCGAACCCAGAACCTCTTTCTTGCGAGGTGACAGTGCTAACCACTGCACCACAGAGCAGCCATGGGGCTGTACATCCAATTACTGTATCTGCAACTGCAGCCACATTCAAGCATGAACCCCACTGCCGATTCGGGAGAGTGTAGTCATATGTGGTGTCACCAGCTGCTTGTTTTTACATTGCAGACTACAGCTGAGCTTGCACAGAGTAGAGCTGGAGGAAGACCTTTCACATGCGGCTTTGACTGAAATCAATGGGCACCTGACCGACCAGCGGTTGTCACTGGAGAGCAATACAACGCAGACCCCTAACCGACTGAACCCTCCAATACCGGGGCGATGCAATCACCAATTGCACATCACCCTACGCAGCTACTGGCCACAATCAGCACTGGCGTGGTACGGATTCAATCTGGGGCCATAGGGCTCATCCATGCACCACAGCGTGGTGCCTTAACCGAATGAGCCACCCAACAGCCCACTTTTGCATTTCAAAAGCAAAGTTTTCTTCTTTTTTTTGTTGTTGTATTTTTACAATTATTGTTTCTGACTGGATCATCTGTACCAACGATTGCTCTCAATGTTCACCCATGTGTAAGATACCCAATAGACAGCTCTGAGTCCTTGGTAATCTTACATTTCATAACAGGCTGTGTTGAAGAACAACAAAGCTACAGAACGCCCTGAGTGCAGACTAATTGTAATGAGTAACACTGTTTTCACCAGTTTCACGGACCGAGGATATACCCCTGAGGTACGTTGTATAAAATCCAGTGCTCTTATGTTAGTTCTTACAATATCCAGTGCCCTTTGAGAGAGCTGAAAGTACGTTACATCACTGGCAGGGGCAGACGATAATTGTGCTGTTCCCCACAAGTGAACCCAGATAAAACAGGAGAATGAGACAGACTGAACACCGATCACAAAGGGGAGACAACCCTGTGACATCTCGCTAAGTGCCGTAAACAATGGTGGTAATCCCTAAAATAGATGAGATTATCCGTCCTTTACTAGGGTAAATATCTGTCTGCTTCCCTAAGATGCTCACTTTAAGTCCGCCTCCGACTCAAACCACAGAAGCGCATGCCATCACACAGGTGCATGTTAGTGCAGATTAACAACACAGGACTTCATTGACTCCCTACTCCAGATTCTCTGCATGTTTCAAGGTTTAAGAATGTACTACTTTTTTTTACAACAACAATCTCCACTCTCGGTTACGCCCATTTTATCTCAGCTCATTCTTTATAGATCTGAGCCAATTTATGCCCATACCGCCCTCCATTACAAACTCAATAATAAAATAACTAATTTGAAAGACCAATCTAAACATTTGTGATGCTGTGTGAAAATCCGCCTCTCGGAATAAACTCTTCACTGCAGCACAGATGGAGCAAAATAACAGCTTCTCGCTGGGTTATATACACTACATACTCTTTGTACCACGGTTGGACTCTTCTCTTCTCTTTTTTGAACAAGAATCAGATTTACAGGCTGAGTGCAGACCTCTCTCTGAAGGGCTGGGTGTTTCTCGAGATGTCAATCATGTTTTTTAGTCCCATAGTTTGTAAGAGAGTCTGTAGAAAAGAATATATATATTTTTTAAAAAGCATTCCACCTGGGAGTGAAGAAAGTGTCTTATCAGTGGTATGAATGGAGCACGATAATAAACTGATGATGCTTTTTGATACACGGGAGCAGCCGACCTTTTCCCATGTTCGTCCCATCCATCCCAACTGGATCTATCTTAGATTTGAAATCTGAATCAGATATCCTGGAATAGAAGAGGAGAACAGAACTTCATACATTCTTTGGCATTAATCCTTGGGCAAATGAGCCCTGTCCCAAAAAAAAAAAAAGTGTCTATTTATCCTTTCCCTCAGATGCCCATTAAATATGAGCCTTGAGAAGACACCCGTTGTGCCTCCTTGTGGTTGTTATTCGACAGACGGACAATAAATCACTGGCGCATGACTTCAGCAATGCTGCAGGACGGGATTGCGACAGTGATGGACACAAGACTAAAGAGAGAGGAGAGGGCCGCACCTCCCAGTGAGGGCAACTGGAGCGTGAAGAGCAAGGCCCCAGCTCCTTATGGCCCACAGAATGATGTCATTACTGAGGTCTCCATTCTCAACAAACACTCCGACCTCACTCACAACGGCATCACCCAACCTCGCCGTCCCCCCCCGCCCCCCGCCCCCCCGCCCCACCCGCACCGGTCCACTTCACTTCAAACGGTCGCCCCAGTTGTAGTTACGAGACAGCACGTATGATTTTGGACGCCATCTACGGGGTGTAATTGCAAAATAAATATCGGATTGCCACGTTTGTGAGTGTTGTCTCAAGACGCGAAGAGCTTGGCTTGGCATGCGAGGGAGCCGTGAAACTAAGTATTATGATTCCAGAATGCTCGTGGCTACATTCTACCAAAACAGCGCAACTTGTCAACACAAGTAGAGCTAAGAATGTCTGACAACAACACCTGCTCCAGTGTCCTGGAAAACAGTCTCAGAAACTTCAATACCTTCATGGTCAGCAGCACAACTCTCTTAAAAAATATAGACAGCCGAAGAGATTAAGCAAAAAGAAAACAACATCAGTCGGACACTGCCGATAAGAATTAAAGGCCGTGCTCCAGGGATATGTCTGTGGTTTTTGACTCATTGACTGGACCTGCTGGTGTTAACTCCTAATGTGCACAGCTGTTTGCCTCCCAAAGCCAAACTCCAGAGAACAACACATACCATGAGAAACATGTGACTGGTGACACACGAGGCAATATTTACCCAAGGAAAAAAATAAAAATCTTGACTTTTTCATTTTTTTTGTTTGGATAAATGTTTTTTTTTTTTTTTTACCTGCCTTGTTATTCTCACCTGTATGCACATTCTGCATCATGCACTGCTGGTAGCGTATTCCAGTGAATGTTTACTGTGTTTCCATATGGGGTCACAGTACAGAAGGGTCCATCCAAGGCACTGGTATCGCCATAGCTATGTTCAGTCCATATTACATCAGGCAATATCAGTCAGATATGCTCCTTCGCTGTCTATAACAAGTAAAGTATGGGAAGGTAACTGAACAGCATTAAAATACGCAGTCAAATAAAATTTCATGAAAGACCTTTTTTTTTTTTTTTTTTTTGCAAAGTCAGGACAATTTGAAATGTGAAACAAGAATGGAACACAGACCCAGACCGAAAACCCAAGAACAGCAACTAAGAAGTATAGCTGCACCGTGGGAAAGTCCACTGCTTACCCACTGCGACTAAGCGTTTACTTTTCCAAAATGACCATCGGAGAGAGAAAAAATAAATAAATAAATAAATCTCATTCATCTTGTATGACAGAATAAAAGTGGGAGCGTAATTACTGGGTTTGTGTCTGTTGCTTTGTGACTTTGGCCCTCTCTCTCTCTCTCTCTCTCTCTCTCTCTCTCTCTCTCTCTCTCTCTCTCTCTCTCTCTCTCTCTCTCGCTCTCTCTCTCTCTCTCTCTCTCTCGCTCTCTGCGGTGCTCATTAACTGTGAGGACTGTAGTGCTCAGGCCCTCTGCACTGCAGCAGAGCCGCTATACGCTCGCCACTAGGACGGGAGGATAGAGTTTCTTTACTTTGGAAGGACGTTGGTTGCTTTCAAACAAAAAAAGAATAAAAATCTGGTGCTTTATTGTTTTGCCTGTGATAATTTATCTCATTACTGTGGTGGTGCTGGTGGGGGGGGGGGGGGTAGCAGTCTTTAGGCATATCATTGATAATGCGCTACAGTGGAATGAGCGCCTCTGGACTCAGCCTGGTGTTCGAAGGCCCTGGCCAATTATGGTAGCTTTCTTTGGCACAAATGATGCATTTTTTGAGGTTAGTGGTATTTCCCCCAGCACTGCTTTCAGTTTTTATTAAAAGCCCTCGAGGTGCCATTCCTCATTAGAGAGTTTTTATCTCGCATACTGTATCTGCACTCGCTAAAAACACAAGGAATGTTCTGCGTGAACGTACCCTCCTCAACACACACACACACACAGACATGCATAAACAAACATGCATACATTTTGTCATTGTTTTCATTTATTATATTAGCATTAATGTATCCTATTTAATCTATGACCTAGCTTCACAGCTTTTAACAAATCATTCCAGCCTGTCATTAGTCATTGCTAATATGAGATTCTGTAATATTACAGAAATACTGCAGAATGCCTCAGGCCAAAGGAAATGTTTGAAAAAGTGGTTTCAAATCAAACCAGGGAATATGTTATCTTCACTTACTGAGAGAATTTATTTGTTACTAGACCAGAATGTTTTGCATCCTCCTTCACTCTGAGCACAAACAGTTTTATTTTTTTCTTCAAGATCTAACGAAGAGGAAACATTAATTGTGTGTGTTTCTCCGCTGCCATTCAAAACTCTTTACTGAAGAAGTCAGTGGCGTAGCCAGGAATTCAGTTGGGGGGGGGTGGTGAGTGAACTTCCGCATATTTTTACACGTATCTCTGGTATTTGAGGGGTTCAAACCTGAAATCAACACCCCCCCCCTCCCCCCCGCATTGGCTCCATCTTCGACTCTAATGGGTTAGAAGTACAAGATGTCCTCACTTAACCTCAAGCCTTTGAAATGAAACATGCACAAAACCTAACCGGCCAATAGCGTGAATGTGATCGATTCACCTTTGCTTCTCAGTTTTATGTCTAGTGTGTTCACACAGATAACTTTTGATCCACGCCGATAATCATTACTCATGGGTTTGGCATTGACACTTAAAGAGTGATGCATGAGAACAGCAAAGCTATTGGACCCACACCAATCTTTAGAATCCAAACACAAACGGTGTTGAATTGACACAATCAAGTGAAAATTCTTAATTTAAAGTGTGACTTCACTCTGCAGACTAAGAGAGGAACTGGTGCCACTACCAGTGATATCTCTCATTAACCGCTAGAGAGAAAAACACCAAGCGTCTGATTGGAAGCAGCAACGTTCACATGAGACCGTCCAGCCAAAAATAACCGTAAAGGAAAGTCTGACCCAAAGGAGAGCTACAGGGTGTGACTGCCGGTCGGACTCTTCTCTGGACATTCCTCAAACCGCTCGCACGAGGCTGCTCGTGACTGCAAGAGACTTACCGCCCGTCTCCCGCCAACTCTTCCACACACCTGCGCTTCCTCCCTGACGCGCCATCTTGATCTAATAACCCGGCGAGGCCGATGAGTGCCGGCGCTCGGATTGCACTATTATATTTCACAGGCTTCGAACTCGGAGCCATATACAGTATAACCCGAGTTCCCTTTTCCTGAGTTAAAAGGAGAAAAGTGAAAAAAGCAAGGAATTTTAAGGATGTAAGGGGCAGTGCTATTGGGCCTTGGTGCCTTGCAGCTTTTGCGAGAGGGTTAGACAAGGAAACACAACCACGGCCCATCAATCACATGGAGACAAGAGCAGGGTAAGAATAATACACTGCTCTTTTCATTCATTGACAGCAAAGAAATGATATATATGTATACAGTGTGTTTACTTTGTGGGCTACCAGAGGCCTCCGCAGTGACAAAGAAGCGTCCCAGTTTATGTGGCTTTTCATTTTTTTTTTTTTTTTTTTCTTTCTTTATTTTTTTTTTTTCTTTTTTTTTTTTTTTACAATGAAGTTACACAATAAATAGACCAAAATAAGACATTGCATTGCGAGCCAAGGGGTAACAATAAAAACCAGTTACACTGATTAAATGTGTTCAGAGACGAGTGCACCAAAAACTAGCGAAATAAAACAAATAAAAAAAAACTCCACAAGGGACAAGTTCCAGGTCATTACAATTCTCTTGAATGAGATTTTGTCCCGTTTGGGAGATGCATATCTCAGTCTCTAGGCGACAATGTGGGATCCTCATCATCATAACCATTAAGTAGTTGATGATGGGAACTGTCTGTTTCCTCTCATTTGGTGTCCGTCCCAAACACTCTGAATGTTGCCAGTCTCTTTCCAGTCACGATTCCCCCCAAGCTACTCTATCAGCTCACAATTTCCAGTTCTCATGTTTTCATATTTTATTATTTTTCAAAAACTGCTATGGCCAGCGGTTCTTGAAAATAAATAATGAACTCTCTGCATGTTTCAGAATAATGATCCTGTCTCAGTTCGGAATGAAGATCAAATCCGTCTGCAATATGTGCCGCGTCCCACACTTTGGGCCCGGTTTACTAAGACCTTGAGCACACGCAAAAACCAATAACATGACCAATGATTGGTCATGGTATTTGTTTTGCACCAATCATTGGTCGTGTTATTAGTTTTGCGTGTGCTAAAGGTCTTACTATATCAGGCCCTTTCAGTGTTAAACCTTAACAGCCCCCTAGGTACAGTATTTTGGAGTTTTCTTAAAATATTATTAGTTGTGTGTGTATGCAGTCATCAATACGAAAAAGAACAATTATTTTGTAGTGGGACGTGTAAATAAATATAGGACTGAGAAGTTGCTTCATTGCTGTCTGTGGTTGCTCATCGCAAGAGATATAATGGTGTACAATGAAAAGATGACGCATTGTTCCGTCTTTGTTTTTCACCACCTTTGTTTTGTTTTGTTTCACCTCTTGGCATTGTTTTCTCCTTCCCATTGATGCTACGGTTCAGGGCCAGACCAGCACCACAGAGGAAGAGGATAAGATGGCTCGAGTGAGTACCACTGCTCAATTAAAGGATTTCTGCAGCTGAAGGCGCAGATTAGCGCCAGATTAGCGCCAGTTCCTCAGAGACTTTGTCTCCGTTCTATGACCGCTGCTTTTGTTGAGGAGTTAAAAGGCGTATGACAGATTAAACCCCTTTGCTCCATGAAAGTAGTGGTGGATGTGAGAGTCACGCACATGGTCAAGCGTTTTTTTTTTACGCACCTGAATGGAAGATGGAGCTCTGGGGCAGGCTGGGAAGAGCTCTGGGGCATGCTGGGAAGGAGCTCTGGGGCAGGCTGGGAAGGAGACCTGCCGGACGGAGAAATGGGTTTGTGTGCAGAAACACCATGGGCCCGATTTACTAAGACCTTGAGCAAAACTAATAACACAACCAATGATTGGTGAGAAACAAATACCATGACCAATCATCAGCTAAAAGGTTTTTGCACATGCTAAAGGTCTTAGTAAATCAGGCCCTAGCTGTAGAATTGTGAGTTGTTTTTTTTTGCACTTAAGAAAATTGGCAGATAAACCGTGGCTTTGGAAAGAGGATGAGGGCTGTGGCTGTTCACTGTAATTTTATCAAAAGACGGCCAAGTTCCCCTAATGTGTTATCACATTTTCCCTTGCGGTTGATGAGAACAATCTCTCCGAGCTGTGAGAACAAAGGTGGATCCACGAGATTGCCTGCCGCTGCAGACGGGGCCCTCAGAGAGGCCGGTCTGAATGCGCTCGATCGGTCGGGGGAAGTCGGGCTCCGCTGCTTTATCTGCAGGAGCTAGGCCGCTGGTCGTTTCTAAAAAGGCTTTCAGTTGCTTTCGGCTCGACCTCCTCCTCCTCCTCTGCTTAACCCCTTTACGCTCACATGCCACCTCTGCCTTTCTCGAGCAAACCCCACTTCCTGTTTTCGGGACAGCTGTGGGCTGACGATAGCATCTCCAAGCTTCTGGACTTCCTCTTCTTATCTAGCACTTGCCTGGGCTGGGAAAGGCGGGCTGGTTTTTTTTTTTTACAGTTAATGGCCAGGTCCGCCCTCACCCGAGCAGCTGGGCCGGGGAGCAATAAAGGTACAGATAACTTGTAACTCTTTTCCCTGAATAGCCTTTGCTGCTCAGACCCACCTACAAATTTTGTAAAGCTTCTTACATTTATAAAAAACTGACAATTTAACACGTAGCCATGTTTGATATTAAAAAAAAGTCTGACTCATATAAATATGACTTGCACGCTACATCAAAGGCTGAATCCAAATGTCCAGACTCGTGGTCTCACGTACCGTGATGTTGGCTGAAGTGGTCAGCATCATTATGTCAAGTCTGCACGGGCGAAGGCCGTGGGGGTAAATGAGAAGGGACTTCAGACCTCACTCATTGCCGTGGATACCTTATGAATTTAAATACAAAATAATCAAATCAAATAGTCTGCAAATACCTTATTTAGTTGTGACCTCCGCCATGTTTTTCCGCCATGATTTTATTATTATTTTCTTTTTTTGGCATTACTTGCTTGATGTCTTTTATATCGTCGCATCCTTATTGCTATGACTTCTGGGTAATCCCACTGCCAAGGTCTGGTGAAGTCTGCATCCAAGCGGACTCTCTGGAAGTCTGTATGAGCCCCCACTGAGACTGAGGTATCAAACGAGCCTCAAACCATCCCTCTGCGGCCAGATATGCAGTAGATATGGATCGATCACTTTAAGGGTTACTTACTTTAAGACTCATTTTCGTATTGAACTCTATGGAAACATAAATCAGGAGAAACAACCTTTCAAGTGATCCATCCATATTTACTGCATATCTGGCAGCAGTGATGATTTAAGGCTCGTTTCATACCGCAGGCCCTTGATGACTTACAGCCATTTAGCCAACAATGGTTTCCATACTATTCCCGTGTAATTTACAATTCAATTCAATTTTATTTATTTATATAGCGCTTTTCACAGATGACTGTCACAAAGACGCTTTACAGAACAGAAAGGGGAGGAAAGGGGAAATGGGAAATGCCAGCTCTAAGCCAGCTCTAAGCCCCCAGATAGCAGAGGTAAAAACTCTAGTAGGAGAGAAAAACCCTCATACTGTGGCGAGAAAAAACTCCCCGATGGGAAGAAATCTCGAGAGGAACCCGGCTATTGGGGGGATGCCCATCCTCCACTGGCCTATGGGTTGATTATGTCATAGGGAGGTATTCGATACAGATGACTCCATCATGTAGAGATCAGCAGTGGCAGGTGGGGGGCGCCTAGCTGGTCTTGGGCTGGAGCTCCGGGCCAGGAGGGGGGGCGGGGGAAAGACGCGGGAAACTCTGGAAACTTGGGCTAGAGCTCCGGGCAGGTGCCCAGAGCAGGGAAGAGGAAAAAAACATTGTTAGGGGGTTCAGATGGTAGCAGAACAAGCGCAGCAGGAGAGACAGAGGTGTCTGCTGCGATAAGGAAACCCCGGCAGAATAAGGCTATGGCAGCATAGCTAAGGGCTAAACAGAGGCAGGGGCCAATACAGCCATGAGGGCAGGCTTGAGACAGTCACCACTAGACCATGACCGGTCGAGCTTAACACAACACTACCAATAATGATCCAGTGACAGCACAGACCGCTCAGTCCACCAGCGACTCTATAGCTAATGCCAGCCACCCACTCCTGCCCCTCAACTATAGGACAGACTAAAAAGATGAGTTTTAAGCCTAGCTTTAAATAGACTGACAGTGTCTGCACCCCGAACATGAGCAGGCAATTTGTTCCATAGGAGAGGAGCACGATAGGAAAAGGCTCTACCACCTATTGTACTTTTAGCTATTTTAGGAATAACAAGGAGGCCTGCGCCCTGCGAACGGAGCGTTCGTGAGGGATTATAAGGGAAAAGTAAATCCCTTAAATATAAGGGGGCAAGCCCATGTAAGGCTTTAAAGGTAAGTAATAGAATCTTATAGTCTATTCGAAATTTGATTGGCAACCAGTGAAGTGAAGCTAACACTGGGCTGATATGTTCAAATCTTCTAGTTCTCGTGAGAATACGAGCAGCTGTATTTTGAATTAGTTGAAGCCCTTTCAGAGAGGACTGTGCACATCCAGACAAAAGAGCATTACAGTAATCTAATCTAGAAGTAACAAAAGCATGGACTAGCTTTTCAGCATCATGTAGGGACAGTATTTTTCGTATTTTTGAGATATTCCTCAAGTGATAGAAAGCAACCCTAGAGATGTCTTTAATGTGAGTATCAAATACTAGATCTGGATCAAACGTAACACCAAGATCTTTAATGACAGCACTTGAGGTGATTGAAATTCCATCAATGTTAGGCATATAGCCAGATAGTTTGCATCTCAGGGACTTGGGCCCCACCACCATTACCTCTGTTTTATCAGAGTTTAGTAAGAGAAAGTTATGGGTCATCCATTCCTTTATATCTATAAGACAAGCTTCCATTTTTGACAGCAGGACAATTTCATCAGGCTTGACTGATAGATACAGTTGGGTGTCGTCTGCATAGCAGTGGAAGTTAATGCCATGTTTACGAATGATTTGTCCCAGGGGAAGCATGTATAGAGAGAAGAGCAAAGGCCCAAGGACAGATCCTTGTGGTACTCCATATCTAACCCTAGATTTATAGGAGGAGTCATTGTTAAGATGCACAAATTGATATCGGTCAGATAAGTATGATCTAAACCAGGAAAGGGCCAGTCCACGGAGGCCAACAATATTTTCGAGCCTATCCAGAAGGATGAGGTGATCAACTGTGTCAAATGCTGCACTTAAATCCAGAAGCATGAGTACAGAGATATAGCCACTATCAGAAGCAAGGAGTAGGTCATTGAATACTTTGACTAGGGCTGTTTCAGTGCTATGAGAGGGTCGAAAACCAGATTGAAAAACTTCCAATATTTGATTAGGGTGCAAAAATGACCAGAGTTGTTTTGAAATGGCCTTTTCTATTATTTTAGAGAGGAACGGAAGGTTTGAGATAGGCCTATAGTTAGACAAGTCGTTTATATCCAAGTTTGGCTTTTTAAGAAGGGGTTTGATGACTGCAAGTTTGAGAGTCGGTGGTATATGTCCAGAGGCTAAAGAAGCATTAACAATATGCAACAGTGGTGTTCCAATTACTGGCAGTAGCTCTTTCAGTAACTTCGTTGGAATAGGGTCTAGAAGACAGGTAGAAGATTTTGAAGAATTTACTATAGTATTAAATTCAGTGAGATCTATTGGAGCAAAGGAGCTCAGATAGGCCACCCGTCCATCTGACGATTCTGCACCCAGGTGTTGAGTGGACGGAGGGGCAGACCCTGTATGAGGGGTGGTAGAAGAACTTTGAATCTTGTCCCTGATTTTTATTATTTTGTCATCAAAGAAATTCATAAAGTCATTACTATTAAATGGGATTGAAACACAGGGATCAGCATGATTCTTAGTTACACAACTTAATCTAGTCCCAATTCCCGTAGAGATCCATTCAAATGCAGAGAGGTTATAGTATTGCTTGTAAGGGTACCTGAAAATAAGATATCAAGAGTCTTTTGATATCCTTTTATACCCAGTCATGATAGCATCACCTGCTTACCTGTGGAATGTTCCAAACAGGTGTTTTTTGAACTTCCCAGTCTTTTTTTTTTTTGCCCCTGTCCCAACTTTTTTGGAACGTGTTGCAGGCATCAAATTTGGAATTAGCTTATATTCACAAAAATCAATAAAGTTGATAAAGTAAAACATTAAATATCTTTTAAATAACATTAAATAACCTTTAACACCCTACAACCCTCAAAGATCCCTTAGAACCTCCAGCAAGGGACTATTGGCTGTTCCAAAGTCTAGTGTTGAAAACCAAGGGGGAGTTAGCTCTTTCGATCAAAGCTCCTAAACTTTGGAACAGCCTTCCGCTAAGCGTAAGAACTGCAGAGTCTGCCTTCTGTTTCAAGTCGGGCGGCAGTGTAGTATAATGGTTAAGGAACTGACCGAAAGGTTGCAGGTTCAATTCCCAGGTAGGACACTGCCGTTGTACCCTTGAGCAAGGTACTTAACCTGAATTGCTTCAGTATACATCCAGTATACATGATAAAAAATAATAATAATTAAAAAAAAAAAAACTTGTGTAAGTCGCTCTGGATAAGAGCGTCTGCTAAATGCCTGTAATAAAAAATAATAATAATAAAACTCCCACTTAAAGACTCACGTTTATGCAATTGCTTTTATAAATGAATATCTTTGTTCTAATATTTGTTTTATCTTCTGTTTATTATTTTATTTTAATGTATATTTTTGATTGTCAATGACTATGTGCTTAGTGTTGATCTTATTGTTGATTTTTATTGACTGTAAAGCACTTTGTGCTCTGTGCTGGAAAGGTGCAATATAAATAAAGTTATTATTATTATGGGCCAATCATATCAGCTTTTCATTTGCCTGCTATGAGACCAAGGGTTGTATTTTTCACAGTTGGTTCATTTTTAAACTCACACAAAATTCTGAATTTGACTGCAATTAACCTTATTGATTTAATGGAATTTAATAATAAAAGGGTTAAAAAAAAAACAACGCAGGCCATTTTATTTTCTCAGGGTTTCGGAGAGAAATTTCTTGCAATTTTCCCAAGGTCATGTGATCAGTGTGAGCACACATATATGAAAACATTTACTCTATAAAAATTCTGCGCCAACGATGAAACCCTTCAGTTTGAGAACACATACATGCAGACATTTACTCGTTAACAATTCTGCGCCAACGATGAAACCCTTCAGTTTGACGACAGATCACTCGTTGTCGATCATTGTTTGTCACGACTGCAAACGCACTTTCCATATTTTTCTTAGTTAGATTTAAACGGTACATGCTGTACACACCGTGTTAATGAATGAAGAAATGACGCACCCCTAAACTATGCAGAGGCCTTCCAGCTATGAATCGTGTTCCATGGAAGGACCTTGCTCTGACTTCACAGAAGCAAGCAATGCCACAAGGTAACTGCAGTGAACCTGCAAGGCCAAGCTGCCTGGACAGATTGAACTGCGGCTAATGAAAAAGTGGTGTTTGGGGCCTTCCGTGTGACATAATGGTTTGGGAAGTGAGCTCGTAACTCTCAGGTTGGAGGTTCGACTCCCATCTAGGGGTGTTACCCGTTGTGCCTTTGAGTAAGGCTCTTATCTGGAATTGCTTCAGTAAATATCTAGCTGTATAAAATGATAGCACGGCAAGTATGTAAGCAGTGTAAGCCACTCTAGATAAGTGCATCTGCCAAATTCCTAAAATGTAATCCGAATAGCAACCATTTTTGGCTGAGTCATGAGGAAAGCATCAAATGTCAGCAAGGAAAACAATACCCCCCCCCCCCCCCTCCCCCATATTTTTAGGTTCCTTGGAATGCCCAGTTGTGTTTGCATGGCTGTCACGTGACTTATTCATCTGGAGGAGCACGTACTTGCACAGGTGTGTCAGCTGGTGCAGGCGCTCCGCAGCCTGTAAATCAAAAGGAGTCGCTCTTGCGTGAGGTGGGCGAACCCCTAGTGCCTTCTCGAAACCTCCCTGACTCGGTGACACCGTGACCAACTATGCACCGTCCAGTAGAGCTGCCGGACACAGCAACCACTGGTTCAAACTGGCTCTGTTCATTATTGCACAGAAGGCTAGTGCGTTATCTCAAGTTGCCAGAAGAACCCACTTCGTTCCAAGACCGGTTCAGCTCTCCATGAAGGGTTTTAAAGTGCAACATCAGAGATGTTGGAGACGATACTGTAGGTGAAGATAGATTCTGTTTCTGTGTTCCCAAGCGTTCATTCATTCGCTGTTTCATCCCCCTGGGCAGTGCTGTCCTGCGGAAACCACCGGAATGGCCAAAAGTAAACAGCTCTGCAGTACAGAGTGGTTATTTGAACATGATATTTCCTGGCCTATCAATATTTGAAAATTGCAGAGCCCCATATCTAATCCATTATTATCCATCCAGTCCACACTGTGGATAATCCTTCAGCAAAGAAAGCCCGAGCAGCAGCCATCGGGATCTTAAAAAAGTTGATCAGTAACCTGACTGTAAAAGAATTCCCACACAAACAAGTTTTATGTGCCCCAGTTTAAAGTCTGTTTTGATAAATGCTACTTAGGTGGAGTTAATGTTTGGACTTTGTCCCACTACAGCCCAATGGCTGCTCAACCACTATTGAGTCCCATTGTTATATAAATCGTGTATAAAGTGCACTTGGAATAAACAACAGAGTTTGGAACTGAATGAGACCTTTATTGTGTTATGTAATGAGCAGAGCTGGGGAGCGGAGGGTTGGAAATGTGGGATTATGGGAAGGGGGCGGGGTGCCCATAATGCAGTTCACCACCATGTGCTTCTAAGGCCCGTGCGGTAGCTCCTTATCTGTGGCTCTGATTAAGTCTATATAGTCCATATTATGTTGTTCATCCCCGTTTTGAATATCAGATAAAGAGAAGAGATGAGGCACATTGTGAAGTGTGGACTGTATTAAGGAATGAACAATGTGTTCAAGACAATATGGCGGAGATTACAGCTACGCGAACGGTGCATTTCGTAGTTTAAGGAGTGAAAATGGGATGAGAAGTAGCACATTTCATAAATGCTTTACAGTATGTGTACAGAACTGCAGGGAGTCAGGTCGTAAACACTACTTTGTTTGGCATAACAAACCCTTGCATATCCCAATTTCAGATATAATTTCATCCAACACTTAAGGGTTAATTAACTTAAATAGCATCTTCAACAGCGAGCCGTAATGGCCAGCCAAAGCCAGACTTGATGTCAACCCAGTTAGGCAGTAATGATGTTTGCATTGTAGGCAGGTAGACCTGCAGTAAACCAGTTCTAAGCCGTGTTAAAACCTGAACCTATAAAGAGCAGCTACGGAAGTCCTCTCCTTCGCATTAAGTTCCCACAATGAAGTCAGTCAGCTCTTCCGACTTCGGGACGGAGAACGGTCTCCACACCAGGCTCAAGTCAAACTCACGGGCGGTTCTGACACTGGAACCGTAAGCAGAGTGCTGTAACCTAGCAACAAATCAGTAAACACAAAGTCAGTTAGGAAATGCACTGCGCCGGGACCCAGCGCCTTATGTAACATCAGCACTTCCAAACGCACAAACGGCAGAAACGGAACGTGAGGAGGACCAGTAACTCTCCTTCCCACAGACGCAGTCAGGGGAACAGTGCCAGGAGGAAACAGTTACAGTCCGGGCAAGACGCCTCTGGCCTCACTGTCTAGAAGGCAACGGGATCCACTTCATGCATTTCCAGTAAGGGACCATTTAAGATTTCCATGTAGCTCCCAGTAAATGAGTCCTGAAATGGCTTTTCTTTACCACAAAGCCTCCGAATGTAATCAAATCCACCATTTTTGTCATCCTGTATATAAATATATACATATGATTTACAATACGGAACTGCTTAAATAAGTGATCCGAAAACAGATTAAAGATCTCCAGAATAAACACATTCTTTACTCAAGGAGCCCAAAAATGTAACCCAAACACATCCCAATTACACTGTGTGTTCGGGACATTTACTTTTTCTGTGGAAAAGAAAAACAAAAGAAGAACGGTCCCAAGCGAGACTCGGGGCTGGTGCCTCGCCAGGATCGCTTGTGTTCAGCATTGTTCCTCCGAGAACACGAGACGCGACTTGGCCGGGGGCTCGGCCTCTTACTCTTTGGATAATGTCAGGCTGCTTGCTGTTTGGATTCGGTTATCGTTATGAGCACTTAGCGTACGTGTGTTCTATAGTAAAATAAATAGCCACAAACTCAGCTCTCCAAATTTATGCACGAAGGCGCATTCGCCCCCGTGTTTATCCAAAAGACGACGTGCTCGTGGCTCGAGAAGCGTATCTCTGCTGTCGAGGGCACTCGCAAGTTCATTGCTTACTCTCAATTCAACTCATTTTGGAGGCTTGAAGGTGCAATTAAGTAATTAACATTAATGCATGCTCTCCAACTCCTGCCAGTGTTGCAGCAAATAGTAGGGAAGAAAGTCACGGAAAGTAAAATCGTGTCCAAAGCCTGAAATTATGGAGCCAGAGCCTGAAAGAAATGTGAAAAGGTTAAATTGCTCAAACCGCCTCAATAACTACAGTACAGCTATAAGATTTTAGTGACTTTGCCGAAATAGTTTTTTTTTTTACACTGTAAACATATACGTATATAGGACAGTATATCCAAAGACACTATAACATCAACAAAGATTCAGAGATCTCAAAACTAGAATTTGAATAAACATTTCAATCCATCGTCCAGTGCGAGTGACAGGTTGAGGGGTAGGGCAGGCCGTGCGTCTTTAAGAACCCCGTAAAAAACCCGTAAGGCTGAGGGCTCGGGGCCCGCGACGCGCTCTACACCTTTAAGAGCAGGGAGAAAAAGGAGTGGTGTTTGTAGTGAGGGTAGAAACTTGACAAACCTGTGTGTGCCGCACTGCAGAAGAATGCCCTTTTGTTTACCTCTTCAGAACATGTGGCCACATGCCAGGTAAATACTACACTACACAGATACCACGGCTTGGCAGTTCTGATAGGGCACAAACACACTTCTCATAATGAATCATTGTTCTGGAGAGGCACAAGTGTTTTTTAAGAGTGCGCAAAAGAGGTTTTAGGGCAGGGGAGAGCATTGGTGCTTGGCTACAGTATGTTATATGCCATTAAGGGTGCTTTAACTACCTTTACCCTGGACAGTGCTGTGCATCTCAAAGGTTATATGCCATATTTGCATTTTAAAGTCCTGTTCAGTTCAAAATACAAAAGATTATTTTTAGCTAATGGCCAATTACGTTTGTGGATAATATAAAATATATTATATAGGTAATAATATATTATGTATATATTGCAAGTTCATTACCTTGTCAGACCAGACATGTCTGCATTTGCTTGGGCAGATACACCTTCATTTGACCTGCAGTAAAAAATTTTTTTAAGTGTGACAAAGGGTGGACCTTCCCGTTTGTCACATGACTCTATTATCAGGGGTTCAGCATTATTTTGGACAGATTAGTCACGATTATTGGAAAAAGAGCTATGTAAATAAAGCTCATTATCTTTGAAAAATATTGCCTCCAACTTGTACGGGCTATACATTCACCGAGCAGCACGGCACATTCCTGGCGCTGTTGACTGTCCGCGCTCATGTGTGATAAGTCTTTGGCCTTCGGCTTACAGACCCTGGCCTTTTCCGAGATCCTTTATCTAGGATCACCCTCGTTTCTACTCAAGTTCACAGAGAGTTTAAGGGTCGGAGTTAAAACTCGACTTCAAGCGGTCTCTTTTTTTCCCTGGCCCTAATCAGATTACTTCATATTCCGTTGCTCGACCATGCACCAGCGGACGTAATTTAGCACTGCGTGCACGCTTTAAATCACGTACAGAGATCGAGAAGGGGTGGTGGGGGGCGGAGGGGGAGGGGTCTAAGAACAGCGGGGGATATTACTGATCAGCGCAGCCTGCGATCCAGCCACATGTGATAATGACACAAAAAACGACCCCACGTCGCACAGCCCTGAAGAATGGCGTTCAAAATCCCACACCTCGCTCCTTTCAACCACCTCCACCCCCCCCCCCCCCCCTCCCTCCCCTGAAAAAATAAACCGCAAAATTGGAAATGATTCCCTGGAGGACGGCATTGTTCGGCATAACACAAGTCTCATAAGGAAAGCAAAAAGGGTTTTTCTTGGCCAACTTTGAAAGGAAACCGTAATGAAGCAGATTAGGAAAAGGACTCCGGGGTTCGTGAAACCAAAGACCGGCGCAGACATCGTGCCATGTCACATGCTACGAGGCTTTGGACGCAGAGATGGCAAGAGCGCTGAGCCGAAGATTTGTAATCAACTGCGAGCCGTAATGCTAGTAAGCTGCGAGCCATGGACTGGTATTTGTGAGCGAGGGAGTGTGGGGGTTGGGTTGCGCTCAGACATTATACGCTCAACAGACATCAAGACAAAAAAAAATGCAACTTGCATTCTTGTCAAAAAAAAAAAATGAGACAAGACAATATTGCAACAAAATAGATGGTAGAATAATCGAGTTATCACATCTCTTTGGAAATAAAGAGAAGTGTCGACATCCCGCGATGATGACAAAGAACAATTCAAACATTCATATTTTAGAACTTTACCAAAAGCTCAGTTTTGTGATCGTTCAGTACATGAACTTCATCTGGACCGTCCCATTTCGTTTGGAAGGCCTGAAGGGCTTAAAGCAGGCCTGAGAGCCGTGTTTGGAAGGCCTGAAGGGCTTAAAGCAGGCCTGAGAGCCATGCCCTGTATTCGGATGAGCACGTGCTAAACAGGACATGCTAATGCAGGTGACTGCAGAGAGATGAATCCTCATGGCTCTGCGGTCCCTGTGGAGCAGGGAAGCCTCCGCCAGGCTGCCGAGACGGATGAAGGCGCGAGAGAGCAGGATAATAATAATAATAATAATAATAATAATAATAAAATTTTATTATATAGCACCTTTCTAGTAGGGCACAAAGTGCTTTCCAGAACAAAAATAAAAAGAATAAGGTACAAATTGCAGAGCATGATGGGATACAATAAAAGAGCAGAGAAGAAAGAACAGCTACAACTACGGATACAACTGGGTCCCAGCCAGGGTGGAGATTGCTATATGGTCTTCTCAACAGCGTCGAAAAGCTCATCTCACTTTCAGGAATTCTTCTATTCCCACCAGCTACTAAAAGAACACGGCTGCCTTTCCAAGCTGTTAAATTGTCATTCCCAATCCATGTGGGTTTTTTTTTTGTTTTTTTCCCCCTCCAGGCCGACTATCGAGGTTGTTGTGCGATTTTTAACCTGAGCGAGCAGGACGAGCTGGACGGCCGGAGGGTTATCCTTGGTACCAGGCATTGTCGAGTCTGGACACTATCAGGTCTCGACCGCTGGGAGTAACACAAACTGTAGCCGGGCCAAGACTGTGTCTGCAAAGGCACCACGCTGCTTATTGCTACAAGTGGGGTATACTACGCCAGACTATTCCTCCTGGCCGTTTGTTTATACAGCATACAGAAATAAGCAGCGCAGGAGGGAAGAGATTGAGAGACAGTGGGCGCAGTGTACGCGGACCGTGTGCAAGCGCCAGGATTCTCAGGGGTATATTATTCCTCTGCACTGTATCATTAAAGTGGTTTTGAGGTTCATTTCGGGCAGAACATTTTCTACCAGCAAAGCAAAGCTATTGTTATAGTCAACCTTCCCTTGTGTCCCTGTGATTTTATTTACAAACTACAACTGAGGTTACTGACTAAGAGGGAGTGACTGACTGAGTATTATACCTTCTTATTTTAATAGCCTACACGTTACCGTAGCCCTGCGTAAGATTTATCGCAACACCTAAAGTTCATGAAAAACACAAAGGCAATGGCAATCCACAAAATAGCACAGATGCAGCAGTTTACAAAACTAACGTGGCAGACACGTGCATTTTCTCTCAAATGGGAAATTGTAATTCCCCCAATGTAAAGAAAATAGAAATGGTAATTCCTAATGGTAATCCAATAGGAATACACTACACCTCCAATGAAATTGATATTATTAAATTTTTATTATACTATAATAAAAAGCTTTATGCTATTATTAAATACATTTTATTATATTTCACTTCATGACAAAAACTAGAACAGCAGTATATTTTAAATGGACATGCTTTGCGTAGAACATGTATCGTTGGAAAAACATGCATTTGTAAAAAAGCTTCCTAAACATTCCAATTTCTAAAAATATATATAACAATTTGGTGCCTCCTCTGTAAACACATATCCAGTTCTTTAAGGGTTTTAGATTGAAATGCCTGGGGTATGATAACAGGCTTCATATACAGACATTACTGAAATTCATACAGTTTGGTGTGTATAACTGGCACCAGTGCACTGTACAGGAGCTCATTTTCAGTTTTATTCTCAGGCTAAATGACAGCCTTTCTTTCTTTCTCGCAGACTTAAGCTTGTGTCTGTGATGAGATGTCCAGCCTAAAGGCTGTTGCAGTGCGTTTAAAATAGAGAGCAGACACGTACATGGATGGACAGTCCGTTGACTTTTGCCTTTCATAGTCAAGCGTACCAAACCCCCTTTGTAGACTACATTTCCCATAATTTTTGCATGAAAGTTTCGAACAACAATGGCGTCCGTCATGGAAGAAGGTTACAGAATGGTAACGCTTGTAGGTGAAACAACAGGTCCGTGCTATGGGTCTGCTATGATATCATTTAGGCTTGTGCAGACCATGCGGACGTCCGAACGCATACTTTTTTTGGCGACTATGAATTGGCCTAAATTCAGCAGTCACGCGCTACCTCTGTGCTGCCAGGAAGGATAACCTGCCAAAAACAGAAGGAGGGGACAGCTGGGCCCGGTGACACTGCACACGATAGCACGATAGCACGATAGCAGGGTGTAATCAGGGCACTGGAGTCACCGCCAGTCCCAGTCCTGCAAGGAAAATCAACCAATCCTGGAAAGCGCCGAGTATCCTGACAACAACACAGCAGCGTGAACACAGTGAAAGCCGTTTAAAAATTCTGAGGAAAAATCTATGAGGAGCACGAGAACAAATATGTCCACCTGAGTGGATTTTTCCCTCTATTAATGCACTCTTATACACATTACTGAAGTTCCCACTGACAAAAATAGTTATTCTGTCCTATTATATTTTATTACCTGTGTAAAATGGATTGGTACTCAGCTAATCTGAAAAAGGTAAGGGCTCATGGGTAAATTAACGGCAGTTCAATATGAACATGTACAGCATGCAGTGTAGCACCGAGAGAGTGTGACAGACAGAGACTCCAGGAAGCGGGGCCGTTGTAAGGCAGAGAGACTCTACGCCGGGGGATGAGTTTGCTCTGGGAAACGGAGGCGAAGTGGGCGCAGCGCGTCCCGCTAGGGCAGACGTAGCGGTGACCGGGGGCGAAACGGCGGATTTTCTCCCACAGGTGTCTGAAGAGCGGTATCACGGGGATCTGGGGGAGAACAAAGCACCTGTACGTGCCGGGACAGGTGAGGGCCGGAAGGAGAATGCCCCGAAAAAGCATTCCACGGCCCCCGCACCCCCACGCGCTGACGTGCGGTGATTCATACCTGGGAGCTGCGTGGGGGCGTGGTGCTGTGCGTGGGGACGTGGTGCTGTGGGAGGTGCCGCTGCATGGTGCTATATGCAGTGGGCGGAGTGCTTGCGTGACGGACAGCCCCGCGTTCTTAAGACGCAGGAAGTGACACGGGTGTGCAAGCATTCGTGGCATGCAGGGACTGAAGACAGCCAGTGAAATGGCACAGTTCCCTCTCAGAAATCAAAGGCCACACTAACAGAGAAAAAGAGGGAATGGATTCTGAGTTAACTATTAATTTGACAAGTCTATATAAGACAAACACAAATGCAGTCTTTGCCCCCGTATTTATAGGCCAGGAACGGATAGCGGCCATATTCTCGCCTGATTTTTGCGGGGGCTATTTTGAATCATGGCTGTATTCCAATTTAATTCACTTGATTTGATATTGTATGTCTTTATTTGGTGTGTTTGTTTGTGTGTTGTGGGTCTGCCCCACTGTCTGTGTCTTTTTTTGTTGTTGCTGGGGCTACAACTGAAGTTCCCGAAAGGGAAAATAAAAGTTATTCTATTCTATTCTATAGCTGAAGACACCGATCCAGCAAGACTAATTTTCTTAAAGCTTGGTATCTGACATCGGTGCTTTCTGTATGACATACAGCACCTGCTCTGTTCATGGAGAGTCCAAAACCAATCAGCATGTATGCCTGTTCATCCAATCAGTGGCCTAAATAAGCAAAAATAAAGTACTTTCACATCGTAAGAAAATAGATAAACAGTGATTTCAGACAAAATTTCATTTTAAATACAATCCATACCTTGTTATTTATTAGTACTTACAATAATAATCATCATTACACTACAACTACTACTATTTTTACTACTTTTAATCATAATCATTTTGTGATTTTATAATTTTAAAAAAAATCATATACAGTTTTCCAAACGTACTGTATGGCATAACGAAACAACCAATTAGTAAACAACAGGAAAATATCAATCAATCAATCAATCTTCCCTCTCTTTTTATGCTGGGTTTGACATATTAAAGATGAGGACCTGCTCATTAAGTCCAGTCTACTATGTTTGTGGTTTTGGTGGATGTGGAGGTAGGCATCGGTAAATGAGCATGCACAGTTATTGCAGTCACAGCTCACAGTTCCAGAAAGCAAGATTACTGAGTTAGCTGGATAACTACACTGGGTAAAAGCCGGAACCCTCCCAAATCTGAAACATGGACTGAAGTAAAAAGAGCCGGTCCGGGTTTTACTCAGTGCAGTTATCCAGCTAACTCAGTAATCCTGCCCCTTAGGTCCAGGAGCTCACCTGGTGCAGTCATACAAAGCATTAGAATTAGCAGGATAACAGTAAGTTGGAAAATCGACCCCCCAGTTATGTCAATACTTTATATGTAGTCTATTTAGATAGTATTGACAAACTACTTAGAGATCTGCACGGGTCTGTTTTTTTGCTTTTTAATTTTTTTAGCCTGTACCTCCACTTGCCGCACACGACCGGTTTCCGTACCTTTTTCTTGTCTCTCCCACGGCTTTCCTTGCCTCTCTTGGATCTTTCCTCACTGCTCCCGCCAAGACTCTGTCCCAAGCACGCCCGCCAATCTGTCCCAAGCACGCCCGCCCGCCAATCTGTCCCAAGCACGCCCGCCCGCCAATCTGTCCCAAGCACGCCCGCCCGCCAATCTGTCCCAAGCACGCCCCCCCGCCAATCTGTCCCAAGCACGCCCGCCCGCCAATCTGTCCCAAGCAGGCCCGCCAGCCCGCATGCATATATACCGATATGGGCAAATCAAACTAGAGATATGTGCGTAGTCTGTTAATGATGTTCGGTTAATTGATATAGTGGGCGTGTGATGGATGAGTGAGGTGTGGCTGATGTCCTGATTTACTATAGGTGTGATGATGTCCTGATTTACTATAGGGATGCACCAATACCGCTACTGGTATCGAGCATTAGGTCTGATACTGTGCTCCTGTGCTCCTGTGCTCGATTGGCACTCATAAAAATGCTCTAATACCCAGACCTGACACCGTAGTGTCGGGTTAAAGCGAGAGAAAAAAAAAAGAGAGAAAACGTCAGCGGTTTTGGAAGTAAAGACAAAAGAAAACAATAAAAGCAAGGCAGACTGCAAGCATTCATCACTATTTGTGTCACTGAAAACCCTACCCAAAGATGCGTGGTTTTTAGGCATCCCTGCTTATAAACCAGAGACATCTCAGACATACGCAGACTTACACATCGTTAACATCACTCACCGTTCTGCCTGTGTCTTAAAACAAACACATCTTTTCCTGAGGTGGGAGCGTTTGGTTTGTGAGGTTACTGATTTATCTGTTAACCTTTCGAGATTGACAGAGGTGACTGATAGTCTGTCAATCTCTCAATCTCTTGATAAAGAGAAGTTAGAAAAGGTAGTTGATTACATCTTACTGTATTGTACAACCATTTTTGTAATTTAGGTAGCTAAATGTCTTAACATGTATTTACATCAATATCGGGTGATCCATGTTGGAATTACAGCCACTTTTATACATAGTCGCCCCCATTTTAGGGAACCAAAAGATTGGACTAATGAACATAACCGTAAATAAAGTCTAAGATTAGCATATATACTATTTGATGGCAAATCCTTTGCATCTGATAACTGCCAGATGTCTGCCACCCATAGACATCACCGGATGCTGGGAATCTTCCCTGATCATGCTCTGCAAGGCCTCATGTACTGCAACCATCTTCACTTCATCTTTGTTTTGGGGGATTTTTGCCTACAGTCTTGTCTTCAGCAAGTGAAACATGTTCAATTGGATTCAGGTACTGGTGATTGACCTGACCAGTCAAGAACGTTCTACTTTTTAGCCTTGAAAAATTCCTTGGTTGCTTTAGCAGCACGTTTGGGCATTGTGAGCGGCGTTGCCCTGCTGCAAGGTGAAGTGCCGTCCAATAGGTTTTGAGGCATTTGGTTGGATCTGAGCAGACAAGATGTTCATGTACACTTCAGAATTCATCTTCCTGCAGTCATTTCATCAATGAAGACAAGTGAGCCAGTTCCAGTGGCAGCCATACAAGCCATAACACGACCTCCACCATGTTTCACAGATGAGGGGGGGGGGGGGGGGGTTGCTTTGGATCATGAGCAGTTCCCTTCTTTCTCCACACTTACCTCTTTCCATCACTTTGGTACAGGTTAATACTCGTCTCATCTGTCCATAAGAATTTGTTCCAGACCTCCACCTATGTCCTTTTTTTATAGCAAACTCTATAACCTGGCCATTCTGTTCTTGAGACTTGTCAGTGGTTTGCATCTTACGGTGAACCCGCTGAGAATAAGCAGGTGTAGTCTTCGCTTTAAGGCAGTCTTTCAAATATCTATGCCTACGTCCTGGAGAGTGTTCTTGATCTGCCCGACAGTTAAAAAAAGGTTTTTTTTCACAATAGAAAGTATTCTTTGGCCATCCACAACAGGGTCTTCCGTGGAATGTCGCTGAGCTCACCAGTACATTCTTGCTTCTTGATAATGTACCAAACAGTTGATTTTGACACGCCCAATGCTTTGGCTATGTCTCTGATCAATTTATTCAGATTTTTCAGCCTCCTGATAGCCTTCTTTACTGGCATTGACACATCTTTGATTCTCATGTTGAGAGACAACAGCAACAAATGTAAATGCCACACCTAGAACCCTTGAATTTTTGTTAGCTTTCTTGTGCATTAACTAATGAGACAATGGTACACAGCAGGCCAAAAAGCAGCCGATGAGTCAATTGTCCAATAACTTTTGGTCCCCTAAAATGGGGGCACTGTATAAAAAGGGCTGGAATTCCTACACCCAAAATGGATGGAAATACCCTCAAATTAAAGCTGAGAATCTGAACTTTAACCTCATATTCATTACATTCCATTATAGGCATTTAGCAGACGTTCTTATCCAGAGCGACTTACACAACTTCTTATTACATTTATCCATTCATACAGCTGGATATATGCTGAAGCGATTCAGGTTAAGTACCTTGCTCAAGGGTACAACGGCAGTGTCCTACCTGGGAATCGAACCTGCAACCTTTCGGTAACAAGGCCAGTCCCTTAACCATTATACTACATTTCCGCCCTTATTCATTGTTTCATTTCAAATCCAATGTGCTGGAGTACAGATGCTACAAAGATTTTGCCACTGTCCAAATACATAGGGCCTGCACTGTAAATAGACCTCAAAGTATGTTTCCTGCAATTAACTGCATGTTGCTTTCTACGAAACGGCGATCTTTTCTGGTGAGAGAATTACAACGAATTTCAATAACCGTAAAAACTAACTTATCCATTCGCAAACTACTGGTATTTATTCTGACTGATATTCCCCTGCATGGGGGGGCCCTGATCTCCTTGGGAGACTAGCCATCCCAGCGTTGCCCTGCTCGTTCAAAAAACGATTATGCGAGTTACGTTCCAGACAGAGCTTTTCAGCCTGGTTGCTTTTTACCCTTTGTTATTGTTGTTTTTATTTTATTTATATTTTTGGGTGACTTCCTGACTGGCTGTGGTCAGCAGGTTGGGAATGACCAGAGTCATGTGAAATAGCTGCTCCGTCAGCCCTCCCCCCCGCCTGTACCAGGGCCGTGCATCACAGCTGATGCATCATGGGACTGAAACCACACTCTGGGCTCCGGCTGCTTATTCGCTCTGTGGCGTCCACTTCCTCCTGCCGCGTACTGGCTAAAAAGAGCTGCTCTGCGTTAATGCAGTACTCCCCGCGTGAGGAAGTTCTCTACAGAGCCAGAAAAAAGTCCCCTACAGTTTGGTCACCAGAAGTACAGTGCTATGTGCTATGATCTGAATTGTTTTCATCTTTTTCCAAAAACCTGCCCTATTTTGTTAAATATTTTTTACTTTGCGGTTTACCGTTTTATCTCAAAGTCCGGTTAGTAATAGCAGCATCGATAAAGCCATTTCAAAGCCAAATAATTGTGCAGCAGATTGCTTTTTGGAAAAGAACACTCCCCCCCCCCCCCATCAAAATTTGGAGGAAAAAACTGTTCTTTTACATAACTGTAAGATGCAATCTTGCTGGGAAATAAACCAAACTCTTAACTTTGCCTCGAGAATATTCCTGAAGTTCAGCTTGGACAGCGATTGGAACATATGTACCTCTCTGACTGAGCCACCTCCTAAAAACGCCCCCCCCCCCCCCCCCCCTCTACTTTCCCCTTTCTACCCCCCACTCAGCCGGCTCAAATCCCCCAGCTGTGATCGCAGCCAGATGTGCTCTGAACAGAATCAGCCGCCCTGCGTCAGCACAGCATTTGAAATATGGCAACTGGCAGCGCTTGGCGTGGCGACACTCTGAGAAAGCAAAGAAAACACACTGGCAACAGCTTTATGTACATTATTCATTAGGGGGAATTGCTCGACAACATTCAGAGGTCTTGCCAGGAAATTAGGAAGCAAGCATACTGTATATAAATAGAAAGACCAAAGGTAGGAAAAATTTACATGCTGAGTGCTATTGTTTGTCCAATGCGAGGGACATCATCATGGCCAACTCGTTCCCAAAAAAACATGGGACCCCCGTTGCAAATACACTACGCATACCATGTACGTTGCATTTTTACAAAGTAGTTGTGTGTTTCTTTCGAAAAAGACGCACATAACGAACATGCCATGCGGTTAGGCTTGCCTGTGGTCGAAGCTTTGCTTTGAGTATCACTCTCAAATAGAACGACTTCAGTCAATTCCATGGTTTCAATCAACATTTGTCTTTAATTTCGACAGTTAAATGCGTGCGTTTTTTTTCTTCACAAAAAGTTTGTCGAGTGTTATCCAACATGAACATACAAAACTAGGCAACAATTACTTGTAATCTAACCTAAATAGGACGCATTTTGAGTCACAAATAATGTTGATTGGGGTTAGGCACAGCACCAGACAATCAACTTAAGGAGGCAGAACAGCGATGTTTTTGAACGATGTTTTTGAACGGCCTTTCTGAGACGCGTCCGAGATGTTGATACTGTCATTCCACCGTGCTCGAGAGTGAAATTCACGTCTTCATTTTAGAATTTACAGACACGTCAGCATGTACAGTACAGGTCACGGTTTCCGCTTGCATGTAACTCATTGTCACCCTTGAAAGAGGGCTCACCAGCGAGGGCGGCTCCTTCGTGATGCATGCGTGGGACTGAGGGGTGGGAGGTACATGTGTCTGACTCATAAATTCCAACCTTTTAGGAATGCCCCCCCCCCCTTTCCCGGGCCCCTAAGTACTGGCAGGTAAATGTGTGAGGGTGTAGGGTGTGTTTATCCCTGAAAGTAATTCTCAGGTAGTCGGTACGTACGTACGTACGTGCACTGTACAGGGTGTGTCTTAAAACAATACAGCTTTGCGTGAATCACTTCAAGTCATGCTAATAAGCCAGACTCGACAATTACCCGTTGCAGTCTTAATTACTGAATGCATCGCTAAAAGGGAGGGATTAAGGGCCTTGCGAGAATGGATCCTCTGCGGTCTCACTGACGAATCGTTCCATTAGCTGTGAGCTGTGGTCGATAGCAACAATTTGTTTTTTGACTACAATTTGTAATCCTCAAAATACACAGCCTACTCTTCTGATGCAACAACCATGTCTGGTTTTGGCAGAGGTAGAATGCCAATGTCTAAAAAAATGTGTCATTCTCCAACATTAATGGGCTGTGCGTACTGTTTTGAATAAAAGTTTAAAGGCGTGACATTTTTCAGCCTCACCATTATTGATTAATGTTGTTTGACAAAACATATTACATATGTTCAGGTATGCAAACAAATAAATGGCTTTAACCATAAGCAGCCACTCCTGCTCCAACCATTTTTACAATATTTATACGGACCAAATTCAACTAAAACCCAATGTCTTTGAATACTGGTTGAAGGAAAACCCCAGCGAATCTCTTAAAATGATGTTGCAGGAAAAAAAAAAAAAAAGCTTTTCATCATGTCTATCATATTTAATAAATGCTAGTATGAATGTTACAGTTTACGGGGTGTGCTAACCATATACCAGCGATTTCCCTTTCAACATTCACATCTCAATTATAAGAGCACAAAGCCATTTCCTTCAACAGTGACAGGCCTGACACACATTGGCCCGATCACATAAAAGACTGACACAAAAAAAAAAAAAAAAAACCATCGTGTCGGATCTCATCAACCACTTGTCCCGGGTCAGATCTTACACACATTTACCCTTGTGTACAAAAACCATAAACGAAATGTATCTGGGTATAATTACTGTTGTGACAAACTTTAATGGATGGGAAAGAAATGCCCCCAGGGTTTAAGATCGAAGAGCTACTTGAACTGCGTGGCTGGCTGCCCAGCTTTAGGAGTGAACAGTGATTAAGGCATAATAATAACAACAGCGCACATATGAAAGAGAATGAGACTGAAGTGCAGGCCGCAGGGAGGGCCTACACCCTCTCTGTACCCTGCAGGGCGGGGCAAGTTCCCCATATGAAGCGGTGTGATAATCAGGGATTTAAGGACAGGCCCACAGTCTGGACTGAAGGGGTGTAGAGCCAGTCAGAGAGAGATCTGTGGGGATTATTAGTAATGGCCGCGCACACTCACGCACACCTGCTCTTTCTGCCACAAAGACGTAACCATCACGTTGCGAAATCGTTAACAGTGCGGTTCGCTCAAACACTGATGTTCCTGTCGGGTGTAAGATGTTCAGGAATCCTGTGAGAGGATTTTCAGGATTGGGTCCATACAGTTAGCCCAGGTCTTCTCACAAGAGCAGTCGTAGTTTAGTCACAACGTAGTTTCTGTCGATTTACAATATTGGCATCTACTGCTCCCGTACCATTTGGGCAGAAAATGAGGCGCATATTCTCCCCTATGGCTGAGGACCACAGCCATACTGAAGAGACTACTGTTGTAGAGCTACTGAAGCAACAGTGGATTTAGTGAGAAAAAAGGGTGTCTTTGGCCCCGTTCACACTTGCATTTTGGGGCTCGACAACCAAAGTTATTAGCTGGAGTCACTCATGTTGTTTCACGCATTTTCAGAAGACCGAGAACGCTTACAAGTATGAACGAGTAACAGGACTCGCTCCAGTATTTACAACGCTGTCAGTAGGTTTGTAATAGCACGATATTTGTAAATCTTGCATTTCAATTATGGCGCAGGTGTAAACGTGATCTCCAATGTCAACAAACATGGACACGTCCATTCAGTTTTGGGTAATCTCTGCCGAGAGAAGCCGGAGAAGACGTGTGCTACCTGTTTCGCAAAGGACTCATTGCTATTAATTGTCGCTCTCGTTCATAACCGTTCTAAGTGTCAATTTGGCCGTATTAAGCACTAAAATGAGGAGCGACAAGCGTATTTAGCTGTCGTGTGAACGGGGGCCTTTGTGTATTCAGTCAGCCGACCTGGGAAACCATGTTACTCCACATCACAGTTAGCATGTAGTACCCCGGAGACTGATGGAAAGCTAATATTAAATAAAATAATGTTGTTTGATGACAGCGTGACTCTTTCACCAAACCGTCAATGGAGACATCGCCTTACCTGTGCATCGCTTGTTCTCTATGACTAGGAGGATCACAATGATAAAGGTAACAGATGGAAAGATAAGCATTCTTAGTCGTCGCATAAAATGACAGCTCAAAGAGGAGGTCCAAAAGAGTGTCACCTCGTTGCAGGAAGCTCTGCTCACACCCTTGGCCCAGCAGGATGTCATGTCCACACTCTGTCAAACTTTTGTTTGCTTTTGTCTTGCCTTGTTTGTCCACTGAATATTTATGTTTTCCAGCGAGGATACTGGGAAGGAGCCCAAAACAGTTGAGAACAGCATAGCAGCAGTTCAACCGCAAAAGAAAGAAAGAACCAACAAGGGATTTTGTGGCCTATTTTTCCAGGGCCTGAAATATTTCACATATCATGTCTGGATTGTCCTACCAAAATTAAGTAAACAGCAGTGGGTGGGAATGTTGTCTTTTCTCTACTACAAAAAAAATGTCAGTGATATGGAAACCTGCTGTACTGGCAACATCACCCTTAGAAAATGTATACAGATGTACAGCAGAAGCATAAAACAGGAGCTATAGGGGGGGATAACGAGTAGGAGATAAGATTTTGTCTCATTACATGAAGCCTTTGCGTTTAAATCCTCCCCAGCTTCCATTGATTGCTATTGAAACATACAATGGGCCTATTGAAGTAAGGTTGTGGTGAATAATACCATTGTAAGAAAGTATTTCTTTTAACCACCCCAACCACAACTCGGTTTATAAATAGATCACACTTATAGTCATTTACAATGCCATTTTACATTACTATACTTATTAATCACAAAAACCAGAGGTGGAAGGTCCAGGTTCAGAAAGTAAAAGTCCTCCGCAGTATTTTGTTCCAATCACCTGGATTTGCAAATGAGCACAACTCTTAAGCCAGGAGGTAGAATCAACTAGTGAAACCAGCTGGCTCAGTTTATGGGTGGCAGGACTTTTACTTTCTGACCCCTGGACTTTCCACCTCTGACAAAAACACAAACTGTGATGTAAAAATAAGTGTTTTAAGTGTTCCAAATATATCTTTAAATAAACTTTTAAAACACATTGTAAAAACATTCTTATAACGTTATTATTCACCACAATCTTACTGCAATGTTACAAGCTTGTAACAATGCTTTGTACTAATTGGATAGATGAAATGTATTCTTTTGCTTTTCAGTGCACAACTCAATCAGTTCCTGATAATATTTTAAACAAACTCTCCAGGATGCCAGTAATAACTGTAAATAAAATCTGGAAATGATTGAACACTCAAATGTTGCACACCTGTCTAAAAACAACGTACAAATTAGTGGTGCTTGTATATGTACCTGTGCCTGCCTCTGTATTTGGATAGAAACTCGTGGGTAAGTAACCTAGCCATAAGCAAGATCGCAAAAACATTTTTTTTCTTATGTTGGCTTTCCAAATTATGCAGATATAATAAACACAGCAAAGTGATAACCTGTCTATAATAGTATTAAGCTTCTTGAATGTTCAAAAATGAAAACATTGCAGACTAAATTACATTACATTACAATTATTTGGCAGACGCTTTTATCCAAAGCGACGTACAATAAGTGCATATTGAAGGTCAATGACAAAGCACAACTTTCTCATAACGTAGGAGCTATCCCTAGTAATGAACATAGAACACAGTCAGCTATACATTCTGAACTATAAAACAGCAGAAAAACAAGCAAAAGAAAAGACCTGGCAATCGTCATAAAGAATGCAGTCTATCTGCATTGATAAAAAATAAAACTGAGAGCTATTAACTAAGAGAAGAACAGGAAGCATACACTGGGAGAGCTGCGGGTTCAAAGCAGGGATGTGTCCCAGGCAGAAAGAGTGCGGTCAGTGAGGGGACATTGAGATGTGAGCAGCGGTCAGCGGGTGCAAAGGCAGCTGCTGACACCAAGTTTAATTGCTCACTTTTGTTGCACAAATCTGAATTTCTTTTCCATAGCATCAGGAAAAGTGACTTTCCGTAAAGTGACTTTCCATCGCATCAGAAAAAGTGACTTTCCATAGCATCAGGAAAAGTGACTTTCCATAGCATCAGGAAAAGTGACTTTCCATAGCATCAGGAAAAGTGACTTTCCATGAAGTGACTTTCCATAGCATCAGGAAAAGTGACTTTTCCATCACATCAGGTTTCCAACGGCTAACGAATGAAAAACGGAAAATCTTCTGATTATCAACGGTCAAATTCGGACGAAGAAATATCTGTAGCCGACACAGTATTTATTAATTTTTTTTGTGCATTTCCAAATAGGGTATTGGGGTTCAGAAACACCCTGATTAAACATATTCACATATCAGTATCCTAACTTAATTAGCATTCTGATATACATATTACTGTCCTCTCAAAATGCCATGTAGAGAATGCTAATGTGTAGAGAAACCTGAATTATATTTGAGGCTGATTTTACATTTTGACGTCATTCATTCAACAGGATAATGAAGCAGAGGCAGATCAAGCAGAATGAAGACAACATGCACTGAAAGGAAATCTCTGTGGATGTGAAGCATCTGCAGTCGGCCATCCCCAGTTTCTATAAAATCAGCTGTCCTTTGAGCACCAGACCACCATCAGTGCTTTGTGGCATCTCGTTTTCCTGTTACATTCCAGCTTATTGGGGAAAGGAACCATGGGAAATACTGCGGATCGCATCGGTACGGACGACCACAACATTAAACATACTGTAAGAAAAACAGTCATTAAACCGACACCGTATGAACTGTTTATGCAGTGTGAATTCCTTGCATTACAAAGGGAAGAAGGCAGAGAGTTTAGCTGTGTCCCCGAGCTTTAGTGTGGGTGAACCAGTCCTTGCGTGGTTGTGTGGTTAATGGATGCTTGTAGTGCTGTGAAGTGACTGAGGTTTGGCTCCAAGCAGCCCTGGAGGGGCTCAAACACACCCATTTTTTTGCAGAGCAGGCTGAGGAATATTTGGAATGTCTAAACTCAAGCAAGCCAGCGTCAGAAACCTTTTGAGCGCTTGGCATGTATTTCAACAACCTTAAAGATAACTGTACTGAAAAATGCAGTCCCCCCCCCCCCCCCCCACTTAAAGGCACTGGCAAGAATTTTCCTGGCATAGACAATACAATCAATCACTGTGCACCTTACAAGCATGCGAACATACAAATTAACTGAGCAAAAAAAGTGCTTGGGTAGAACAACGTTGGTGTAACCATTTCACAAGTGGATCACAATACTTAATGCAACTTTATGGTAGTTGATTTCCGTAAAGAAATCTTTAGTTGGGACACAAATACTCCCGGTCAACGGGTTTCTGCCTTGATTAAAGAAAAGAAACTAATTGAATCCCCAAAAACATGAGACATTCTGTACACATCAGGCACCTCCAGTTTATCTGTAGACAGACTGACAAGCTTTGGATTGCCTAGCTACCATTCTCTGGGGTCCCTATCTGACTTGTTTAAAGCCCTTTTGAATGCTATCAGCTCTAGACAAACATTGATATGGCCATAGATATATCTTGGGTGTGCTTTATAATCTTTAGACAGATATCTTTCAGGTGATCCTAGAACTTTAACCACCAACACAGAGAGGGAAAATGTGCTCATTTTATAGAGTGTTACACCCTACCTGCATAAACACTCCAGGGGCTACAAGCCAGCATCTCAACTATCCTTATTACACACACACACACACACTCGCGCGCGCGCGCACGCACACACACACACACACACACACACACACACACACACACACACTCGTGCACACGCCACACACACACACGCACACACGCTCGCACATACACACCCTACCTCAATAAGCACACACACACTTGCACACGCGCACGCAAACACACACTCGCACACCCTTCCTCAATAAGCACACACACACACACACACACGGACACTTGCACACGCGCACGCAAACACACACTCGCACATGCACACCCTACCTCAATAAGCACACACACATGCATTTTATAGATTGTCACACCCTACCTGCATAAACATTCCAAGCGCTACGAAGCCAGAATCTCAACTGTCCTTACTACACACACACACACACACACACATGCACACACACCTTACATCCACCCTCACATTCACACTCACATCCCTGACTTCACACAAACAGGTTGATGCTTTGGAAACTGGACGTGCTTTCGACCATGAATAACATTTACATTGACATTGCAGCCATTTGGCAGGATATCTTGTCCAGCGCCCCTGACACAAATACATCAGGTGCAGAACCTGTTTGACTTCACCCATCAGGTAGGCAGTATGACAGCACCGTGCGCTCAGATTGATAGCCTGTTTAGTTTAAGTACAGGGAAAATTATACTGACACATTTCAATTTACATTACACTCACTTGACAGAGGCTTTTATCCAAAGCGACGCATAATAACTGCAGACCGGAGGTCACTGAAGCAACAACAAACAGGTCAGATAAAGTGCATCTCTATCAGAACGTATGCAGCAGCTATCCATAGACATGACCATTGAGTATAGCACACAGACTAAGCTAAGTAAGTGAGACATGATAAGCCACAGAAAAGAGTTAAAATACAGGATACAAAGAAAAAATAAAAACAACAACAAATGAGTTATATGACAATGGTACTAGCTTGGCGGGTCCGTCAAGGTGAGTCTTCAGACCAGGAGGGAAAGCAGGCAGTGATCGTGCGATTGTGTCGTGAAGGAACGGGGAGTTTGTTGAAACATATTGAAACAAACAGGAGTATGATTTCCAAGAACAGTAAAAAATAAAAAATGGGAAAAAAAGGGAACATAAGCCGCCGCTCCGGAGTGTAATACGTTTGTCGGCCACACGGTGAAAAGGCAAAGCGCCTGACTGACCTGCAGCTGAGCCACACCTCGGCCTCACAGCCAGAGTCCCGCTGGTGCACGGGGAAGCCAGCTGTTACTGGGTACTGTTGAACCCCGTGCCCCCCCCTCCCCAGCCGCCTCTGATCCTCTCCTGACTGTGGGACCCCCTCAAGTGGGGCCATGATACACAAGACCTCCGCCGGGACTCTTTTTCACACCGCAGATATTTATCTGAGATCGGTGCTCAAACAGGGCCCGGGTTTCGATTCAAACACAATCAAAAGCTCCAGCTCCATCGGTCCATTTGAAAGCGCTTCTAAATGTTTTTATTTTGAGAACAAAAACATTATGGCGTCTATTGCACAAGTCCTCTTGGGAAAAACTGGCAGCGTTTGAAGATGCTCTCCAACCAACGTGACATTATTTATAAGACACTGCTGTTTGGACACTTACAGTTTTTTTTACAATTGGTTACAAGCATGTCTCAATGCTAGACTCACTTTTTCAAAACTCTTCACACTGTTAGCACGACAGAAGTCTATGCGGACCAAACTGTGACTGACTCTTGCCTTGCTTTAAAGGTTGTATCAGCGATTTTGGGTGGAAACATAAATGATCACATTCATCTGATTTTTCCTCACGATCCGCTAGCTGCCCGCCCCATAAGCAGGCCGTCAAAAAACCGCGTCTCTGTAGGCAGCCTATGCTCCGAGATCGTACACAAAAACAAATGGTACTACCAACCACTCAAAACCAAAATAAACAGTATTCCAACCAATCACAATGATCTGCACAAACGCTAATACTCTTATCTCGCTGAAATCTTGACGAATTTACAAACGGTTTGGTTTCTTACAAACGTTATTAACGTGGTTATAATTCTGGATGCTTGAAAACTATTTTTTAAAACATAACATAATTATTCATAAGTACGTTTGTTTGGGATTTCGCTTCAGAAGTGACGTCACCCAAAATCGCTGATACAACCTTTAAAACAAAATGCATTGGTTTTACACAAAAGACATTCAATGACCACAGCTTTCAAAATTCTTGAATTCTTTTCTCACCACCAGCAAACAGCCCATTTTGCAAATGCTTACATACTCTTTTCAAAACTGTTAAATTTAAGTTCAAAACCTAACATACATTCAAATGGACAGCAATTTGCCAAATTACAAACACCTCATTGAAATACATTCAAAATCCTAAAAAAAAAGATGGTTATGGAGACAAATAGTGAAAAATTATTGATTGAAATTATCCTTTTGAGAGAAAATCAGATCGTGTCAAGGAACTCCGGCGCCAGTATGTCCAGGTAAGATATCTATGTGATGTGATGGTTTTTGAACAAAACTGTTTGGCCACAGTAGGGCACAACACACACAGCCATAAAGCCTTTACTGTTGGTATAAAGTAGTACATGCAACCTTGATGTTGGCTTGTCGATTTCTTTTAGAGAGTCATGGAGCTTGAAGCCCATCAGACACCTCATCTTTTCATCTATGTGGACGAGGATGGGTTCAACTTGGCCAAAACATGCCGGCGAGAACGGAATTTGATCGGCAAAAGAGCTACAGGGGGTATCCCAGGCCAGAGGGGTGCCAATATCACCATGTGTGCAGCGGTATCCTCAGATGGATTGCTGCTACACAGACCGCTCATTGGGCCATACAATACAGAGCACCTCATTTTGTTTCTTGATGAGCTCCATGGCAGGCTAGTGCCAGTGGAGGAAAGAGGGGAGGTGAGGCAGCTCTTTGTTATTGTATGGGACAATGTGGCATTTCACCACTCCCGTGCAGTCACCGAGTGGTTTGCAGCCCATCCTACTATGCCGCCGTACTCGCCATTCCTCAACCCCATTGAAGAATTTTTTTCTGCGTGGAGGTGGAAGGTTTACGACCACAATCCACACAATCAGATGTCCCTTGTCAATGCAATGAATGCTGGATGTGAGGACATATGCCAAGCTTGGATCCGGCATGCCAAAAGATTATTTCCCCGGTGTTTGGCAAGGGAGAACATTCGGTGTGATGTGGACGAAAACATGTGGCCAAACGCAGGAGACCGGGTGGACTAACATGATTTGTGTGTTTTGTTTTTTGAGCAAACTATTACAGTATTGACTTCTGTTTTCCTTACAGAAATTTTCATTTACTGTAGTTTATTTTTTAATTACTTTATGGCAAAAAAAGGAAAAAGAAAACCCTGGCAAAAAATAAAGCACATTGAAGCTTTTCCTGTTTTCCTGTTGCATTTCTATGACTTCCTGTAGTATACTGTAGTACATTCTATAAAGTGTTACCATTCTTACTGTATTTTGTAAAATAAGACAATGTACACATTTCTTAAACTATCAATAATAACAAATATATATATATACACACAACAAAAAACTAGAGCACAAAACGATTTGTATTTCTATGACTTCCTGTAGTATACTGTAGTACATTCTATAAAGCGTTACAATGATTTACTACTTAAAAGATTGGCCATCAAAGATTGGCCAGCATTATCTACTGTAATGCTACCTGTTGTTAGTGTTTTTTAGGTAATTGTGTTATGAGTGACAAAGTGTTGCTGTTGGAGAAAACTAGTGCTGGTGTTTTGGTAGAATTATTTGATTTTGACACAAGTATGCAGTGTTTTGGTAGTTTTGGTGCATTTTGGGTGTGAAATTAACTGTTGTGCCAAGCTGCGTGTTGGGACAGACAACAGTGTGAAGAGTTTTGAAAAAGTGGACTCGGTATTGAGACAAGTTTGTAACCAATTGTAAAAAACTGTAATATAGTGACCGGTTCACACTGACTACAATTTCAAAACTGCATGCTTCTAAATGTGTAAGCCTATTGAGGCAACTTCAGTCTCCGTCAGGGGCTACGGATACGTAGAACTGCATAAATCAGTTTATTGCAGTGAAAGAGCGTCCAATTTTAGGACAACCATGACCAAAGCCAATTAATCCCAGTGACAATTACTACCTGGCCAGTCCATATCCAGATGGGCTTATGCAACATGAACACCAAAACTGCTGACTCTCAGCTCTGGGACGAGTCTCTTTTATCAAATAAACTCTTACTAGTTCACAGTTGGAAATTGGACTTGCTCTCAGCCAGTTGGCATTGATCGTTATAGCATACCGGCGCAGCAATAATTCTGCTGACTGGCCGATGGGCGGGCAGCGGTGTGCCTTGCGCCCTACCACCTGCTGCTTAAAGTGCTGGTACAAAGAGGGGAGCAGAGGGGGACCCCAAAACCACACATTCCAGATTCCTTAGGCCTTATCAGGAGGCTGCATCCCCAGGGGCTTTGTCTCACAGCTACAAACGGCCCACGGCCGTTGTTACGGAGCGAGCTTGGGTTGCAGAGTTGCTCTGTCCTCTCGTTACGCGTGATTATTTCTGAGGGCTCTATGACACCGCCGGAGCCCACTCGAGCACCATGGGCTGCGGTCGCAGTCTCTGGAGGTCCAAAGTGAAAGACACCCCCCGCCCCCTCCCAAAAAAAACAAAAAACATGGCGATTAGTTTGCAAGTACACGGCAGCCACCAAGAGGGAATGGAGATTAATGTGCAGCTGCCAAGAGCAATAGAATACAGCCTTTCATTTAAACCCTTTAAAAACTCAACACCCTTAATCAACCTTTTTTTTTTGTTTGTTGTTGTTTTGTTGGAAATAGGAACCTATAACCGACAACTACTTGATCTGTGAATGAGAACAGCTAATACCTGTTGACCATGTGTTGAAGCCGTAGAGGATTATTATTTTTATTTTTTTTTAGCTTTAAGGGTCACATAATATAGAGTATTTATTTTCATCCATCAACCTTCGGGCTTTTCTACTTTATATTCCTATTTGCTTGAAGAAAATGATCCAAATTCGTCACATGAACATATTATGTTTTATTTAAAGTGTGAATGCAAATTAAGCCTAATGCTTAAAATGGGGCAGTTTTTATATTCACCTTCAGTGCTGGTTGCGCTTAATCCATCAAAATGATCTATTGGCTCCACACAAAATAACTAGATTGTTCAAGAAAAGTGGAAAAACGTTTAGGAATGTTTTTGTCGGATGACTGGGTTTCTTTTGCAAGAATGACCCACCAGCAAGTTAAGGTTAGTCCGTAGTTAAAATAGGGATAAACTGATAAACCAGTAAACCCCACAAATAGGCTTTAATTGTCCTCAAAGTGAATCATTGTTGTTTCACAATCCTTATAGTGGTCAGAGAAAGACTGGGGCAGGTCTGACACATCAAAACAAGACCAATTAGATTAGGTAAAGACAACATCTTCCATTCTGCTCTTTACACCAAAGCCTATTTTACACAACCAAATACACAATGGACGTTCATATATCAATAATCTATTATTTGTGTTGTGATACTGTGGGAAAAAATTGCAAATATACCTTCAAGTCCAATAGTGCAATGGGAATCTTTTATTTGACATTATAAGACTTTCAGTACAATATATTCCATATATTAAGTCTGTTAAATTATTCTCTAATGTTTAAGGAACACCAGGCATGACAAAGGTGTCTCAGTTTTTCCGTCACATTCGTGGGAACATTCCGCAGGTTTCACATTAATTGATTACTCATCACCACAATGTAGGCAGATGGGCCAGCCCTAATCTTCAAAATCTTAAACTGGAAACTGGCCATGTGACTTTATGGTGTACTAAAGAAACAGGGTGTCTTGCAGTGATAACAATGGGCCTCATTCACCAACCATTCTACGAACAAATTTGTTCTTAAGACTTTCTTTAAAACGTTTTTATGAACATTTTGGC
The DNA here is from genome assembly GCA_029718625.1 of Synaphobranchus kaupii. Lineage (NCBI taxonomy): Eukaryota > Metazoa > Chordata > Actinopteri > Anguilliformes > Synaphobranchidae > Synaphobranchus > Synaphobranchus kaupii. The sequence goes on along the minus strand of CM056388.1, from coordinate 5,988,189 downwards.
ATTCGCCAATGTTTTCTTAGTTTGGTATTTTTTTCCTGGGCAGAACAGAAGATCAGAACTCAAACATCAGTTAATCCCAAAATGTTTGTAAAAACATTTTAAAGAAAGTCTTAAGAACAAATTTGTTCGTAGAGTGATTGGTGAATGAGGCCCAATGAACAGCACCAGTGTCTCATTTTGTATCTTGAGAAAACTGGCTTTGTTCTTTAGTCCTTTCTCCAGTACCAGCATAGATGGCCATGCTGATCTCTAGTGCCGTAAAACACTTTCTCAGATGCGAAAAATCATAATTACTGAATTACAGAATTTAAGTCCAAAGAAAGTTTCAGGAACACGTCAACAAACTACAGAGAAAGATTAGTTAAGTGCACTGAAATACTGTTGCTTTTCAGAGTTTATTTCCTGTCACTGTGGAAGTATTAAAATCTTGCACTAATAATCCTCCATAGATGTTTCCAGTAATATCCGTTTGGAATGAGGAAACAGGGCTTAAGAGCCCAGGTATAAGCTTGTTGCATTCACAATTATAGACATTTACAATTATAATTATAACCACTATATCTGTAAGACGAGCCAATTTGCACACTTGATTAGTGGAACAGGAAGAAAAAATAAAAACTCCTGAGATGAACGCTCCATGAAATCATCTCTCGTTATGAACTCATCCATCTTTTACATCACAACAACATCTTTTAGCACACAACAACCCTTTTATAACTATCAGCATGACAGCACAATGACAACTTCCCCAACGGAGATCTCTGATGAAAACCATGTGTGTGCGTGTGTTTTAAAACTCAAAGCAATATCATCAACATCTATCAGGTCTGAGAGGCAAAACAGTAACACAAACAAAAATGTAGAAACTCCCCCACAATGCATTTTGATTTTGGGTGCCATGCAGGGATAGAAGGGACCAGGGAGAGAAGCCATGTTGTTTTAACCTTTGACTGAGTCAGATGAATCAGACTCAGTTTGTGTGCATATAATATGGCAGCCAAGACTTTTGGATTTTAGAAAGGTTTGAGCACCCTGAGGCTTTTATCTGTCCATCTGTGCAAAACTGTAGCTGCAATGTGGCACGACTTAAAAGTGCTCGTAAATGCACCAGTGTAGCTCACAGTGCAGAGACTTGTGTTTGTGAAGTTGTCCTTCAAAAGCTCAGATGCTATCTCCTTTTTTTTCACGCCGCATAGCTGCTGAAGGATTGACATCATAAGCTTTTTCCGCTAAAATCTTAACAAAAACATAACAAAATGTTGCCACAGCTCCTACAGCACCTCATTCATTTTTATTTTTCTGGTCTTTTTTTCCCAGCAACTTTAGAATCATTGGACACTTTCCTGGAGATCTACCACAACCTGCAGTTGAACCAGCCTTCTGCTAATGAGATTTAGTTAAAAGACAAGCTTTACTTGCAGCAGTGTGTCAATAGTGCTTTGTTAGAATGTATTCACTGGTGGCATGGTAGAAGATATTCATGATCAATGATTTGCGAGACAGAGCCAGAAAATTCAATGGCATATAAAACTTTTAACTGTATAATGCTAAACAGAGGAATAATTACATTACTCATGCTGAATTGTAAGAGCTGGTCAAGCACAAATGCCCATGATAAAAAGTGGACTGCATGCTAAAGTCATTCTTTACACTGTAAAATTCTAGGGGTGTGCCGACTCACTGGAAAATACAGCTGTCATTATGAAGACTGTTTTGTGACTACAACTATCATGCGACTATTTTGGGACAAATACACTGTAAAAAGAAGAAAATTAATAAATAACTGAACATTATGAAAAGAAAATGGAAAACTCATTTAAACGTAAACACATCCAGTAATTTTTCCGTTCCATTTTCATTGTGTAATACTATTGCCACTCTGTACATCTCATGGGGCCACCTGAATCTTTACCACTTTTCACTACATTAGTGGCATTCTTGATTGTGGTGTTTTCTAGCTATTAATCAAAGGGGTCAGATAATACTATTGTCATGCAAACGATCTTTAGGGAGTATAGTCTTGCTGTTTCTGAAACAATGAATGTGTTGGGCCAGACTGTGATGAGCTTAATTCGTCCGACCAGGTTCTATTTGTAGCTAGCTACCTTACAGTTTGGTTAATATTCAATATTCAATATTAATATTGGCAAAACACATACAAATAAACATTTGTTGAAAAGTAGAGAAAACTTCAGCATTTTCATATAGGCATCCCTTCTATGTGTTTATTATTTTCCCTTTTTATTTTATAAAGCATGTAGCAATAACTTTGTAGCTTTTAACCCCCTTGTAGTGCAGTGAGTGAAGAGTACAGCACAGAAACTCCACCATTCCTCTCCCCTCATAGCAGCATTATCTATAGGGAGCCACCTGTGAGCCAAAATATTTTTCCTCACCTGCTCAAAATGAAAGCCAAACTTTTGTTCAATGCGTCCTGACAGTTACAGCGAGAAATCAATGCATTTTAGTTTACATCTGGATTTTCTGAAGCAGCTACAACTGCATCTGACTACGGCGACACAAATTATGGATATGACAAGACTGCATCTGCACGAGGTCAACACACCCCTACTGAATTCATATTCTTGAAAGAAGCAAATATAAATATGATTCAAACTTGTGGAAACAACCCCTTTTCTTTATACTGCAATAATGTGTACGATTAGGACAATTGCCTCTCTGTGTTGTAAATCCAATTTGAAACATTTTGGTGGGGCATCAAATACACTTGTCAGGAACCTGAGCCGTTTCAGCCTAAAAGCAGGTATTCTGCTTCAGCATGTTCTCCTTGCTGAGTGCAGATCGGGTCATATTCTTGTCCTTGCACAAGGACTTAACAGTATATTCTTGCATATGGCAGTGCTCACCAATGCGCTATTCCAGTACAATCATAAATATAAAAAATTATCCACAGGAGTACCAGAGCTATTATTATATATCCTGGGGTGCAATCTACACAGACCCCAAACAAACAGGGACTATAGGCACAGAGAGGTAAACATAACCTCAATTGTTATGTAAGGCTTGCATTAGCCCACTTGAAGGGGTATGTTGTAGCAAGCCATGCGGTTTCTATTGGCTTCCTTTTTGACTAACATAGGTCGGGAATGTTAATCGTTTTATTAGTCTTTTTACAAAGCAACACAAAATGTATCAATACAAAGTTTTAACAGCCCAAAGTAATTTTCCCTAGTTCTAAGCGCTTCCGACTTCCGTGAGCATCATTTACAGGTCAAATATGTAGAGAAAAGACTGGCTTCATATATAAGAAAAAATAATTATTATGCAAGGGTAGAGTCTTAATTAAATTAGTCTCTTATTCGACAATAGGTTGGAACTGGAGTTGATTTATAGACTCTTTCACATGTTGCACTTGTAAACTGATTATGTATAATTCAATGGATGACAATGAGGCCAATTAAATGTGGGAAACGCAGCATTCTGTCATTGCATTCAAGGTACAAAGCCCTTTTTTTTTTTCTGCCTTTACATAAAATATTACATGATATAATGGGGTCATGACGAATTCGTCATCTCTTTGTCTGTGAGGCATTTTTTATTCATATGGGCAATGTCAATCAACAACACACAATAACCTAAACATAGGGAATCATTGTTAGAAGCAAAATGGTGAAAAGTGGAGAATTTAGACCCTGCATTGATATATTATTGATATATATTATTTGGTCACGCAATATTATGCGTGACCAAATGCAGTGGCATCTTAATCGCAGATTCCTGCAACAGCCACCATAAGCATGCTCTCACCTGCCACGCCCTCCTGGAACAGTCTATCTGGCTGTCACACAAATCAAGACCAAGTTTAGGCTTTACAATGATGTCCATCTTGCAGCATATACAAGGTTTTCAGTCATCCTGCATGCAATGAGGAAAAAAGGCCCAGAGATTGAAAAAGAGGTTCTTTAATTGTTCAAAAGCATTGAAAGGCTTTTTCTTCCTCTCTACTTCAAGGGCCTGGTTTACTAAGACATTTAGTATGTACAAAACCTTTTAGCACACACAAAACCACTAACATGATGAATGATTGGTCATGGTATTTGTTTTGAACCAATCATTGGTTGTGTTATTAGTTTTGCATGTGTCCCCCTCCCCCCTCTTGTTGCTACCGTTTTACTTTCCATGCACTTGCACAGCTTTAGAAATCCTGCATGCACAGGATAGTTTCACACAGCACCGGAAGACTTTGTCACCAGATGGATAACATGAAAAAAAATTTCATGTTATTCATTCCACAAATGCACGTTGACCCCTCCATGATTCCATATGGAAATGTTTGGTTGCATTGTTGAACATCGCAAATGGATGTTCATTGATAATGCAGGTCAGATTTAAATGTTTTTATGTTCAATTTCACAGACTTATGACAGTAACTTCTATTTTATATGATCTGTGTACTTACAGATGATTTCACAAATGACATGATGTGATAAACAAAAACTATTTTATCCCATGAACATGCTTACATATAAGTGACTATATGGCAATTGGTATATGTTTATATATTTACCTGTTTGTCAGTTATTTGGAACTCAGTTGTTCACCCAAGTCGTTTAATTTGTCATATGTATTGCATTATGATCATATTTGCTCTAAGATTTGTATTTTTTTTTTGTAATTACCTTTTTGACTGTGACTATATTAAATTTGCCAAATGAGAACGAAATTAGTTTAATCAATTTAAAGCGCAACTATGTGGCATGACAGCATGTGCTGAACACAGCCCTCTAACTAGCATTTGACAAGCGCCATCTCGCGATAGAAGTGGAAAAGCTTTTAAACGCAAGAAAGCTCTTCAGTAAAATTCACGATTTACGTTCATGTAGTTTTGTTTCACGTCGAATAAATACAGAATGTTTCTTTTCATTTACAATATGTTTCTTTCTGTGCACAGTGTGACTTCGTGAACATTTGTTTCAGGTAATTACGAATAAATTAAATAAGCATGACAAAAACCGACAATGGCTTCGACTCCTTGAACTTTTAGCAGTCTTTTGCAAAAATAAAAACTTTAGTGTTAAATACAAATAACCTATTATTTAGAAAAAACAATCGCCCAATCGATAAGCACAAGTATACAACCAAGAAGAAAAAGCCTAAAAACATGTAATAACACAAAGATCTTTTATTATAATTCACAATTTTGGCATATATAATGTTCATTTTACAATTCAAAAGTATTTAAACATTTGTATTATACATTGGCAACATGGCATTTGTAAAAAGTGCTTCCTTTTCCTTATTTTTATAGGTCCAACACGTTCGACAAGTGATTTACGACACGCGTAAAAGTGAAAAGGCACTGTTCCGACATCTGCTCGAGTGTAATAATAATAAAAAATAAAATAATAATAATATAAAATACAGTGCGCATGAAACTGAGAGCAGGGAGCTCTCAGCGAGCAGGCTTTGAAACTGTTTTCACTGAAAAACCAGTGAGAAAGCACAAAATAGTCATCTTCATGTGGAATCATCATAGAAACGGCAAAAGACATTTTGTATAGAGGCATCCTTTCACATTTTGAATTATACAGCATAAATATAAAGATTTAACTCTAAAGCGTACATTGAGAGGCGTTCAATAGATCAGTACCCGAACCTATGGCAATTTTAAAAATACAATAAGCTTAATTCCGTCATATTTGACGACATATAGTGCATAAAATAAACTGCTTATATGAAGCAGATATCACTGCATTCCAGTCCTAAACTTTGGCATAAAATTCAGTCCATCTACAGTCTAGAATAATTTCAGTTCTGTCAGACATATGCCTAAATAGACATATCTGTACCTTAAAGCGGAATTGGGCTGATGTGTCTGGATTAAAGCATGGACAGGAATTCTGTCCACATATTTCAGTATGCAAAACATGCGAGATGAGTGAGAACTATGCATTTTGTAGATTTAATACAAACTCTATAAGGCACAACGGAAATTACATCTAGAGTCGAAAGGACCTCAAATAGATGCTAACTGAACATTGTATAACAGATTAAAATTTAAATCGTAGCCTACTTTAGCTGCACTGATATGTTTTGCGCATAGCTAAAAACACATACGCGAGCGCATTATTACATTAAGGCACAAAACCATTCGATCACTGTTTAAGCGTGTGAAAATGAGCTTATTGTTTCGTACAAAAGGCACGTACATGTATACCTCAGCTGCCTGGCTCCTTTTGAAACAGAGTTGGATCTGTCAGATACACAGTAAATATCCAGAAAACACCATTAAACCAGTTTTGAATGTCCTACATGTTTATAGTTCATTTTACGCACAGTTGCCCATGGCTTTAACAAAAGACCCATCGGGAAGTTGCCTGAAGATACCCCTTAGTGTCTCCAGTTCCCGGGTGAGATGGTCCACCCTCTTGCGCAGTCTTTCGTTGTCATTTGCCAACTCTAATACTTTCTGTTGAGTTTCCACGTTGCGCATTTTCGCCTTGTCCCTGCTCTTCCTGACGGCAACATTGTTTCGCTCTCTCCTCAAACGGTATTCTACGCTGTTCTTGTCAACGTGCTTTTTGGACTTTCCCCGGTCGTTGCCGCCCATCATCTTCATCGATCCGCCCGGCAGGCTGTTCTGTTGGTGGTGGGGGCTCGGGACAGGGGTCGGGGGAGGCGTTGGATGGCCGGGCTGAAGATGCATAGTTGTCTGCGCGCAATGCGCAATCTGGTACTGAAGATGCGACAGATGCTGCGCGTGATGGTGGTGGGAAGGATGGTAAGTGGGCGGCATGGAAGCCTGCACGGCGTCTCCGTCCTCCCTCGGTTCTTGCTTTATCGCAACAGGTCGGATTCTTGTTGCAGATGGGTTGTCGTAGAGTGGTTCCAGCTTTGAAGAATCCATGTAGTTGGCCATGCAGCCGTAAACTTGCTGGTGAGCCCCAGGCACGCTGCTGGCGCCATGGGGGTACTCGTACTCACCGCTCGCCAGCTTTGCTTTTTCTTGTTTGGAACTGTGGAGTAAATCGGCCAAGAACTCGTCGTTGAAGGTCGAAGGGTCTATGTAAGCACTTATGTCGATTGAGTTTTCGTTCTCGCAAATCTCACTCAAGTCTCCAGCAGCAGGGGGCTCTTTGTAGCAAAACGTACTTTGCTGACTCTGGGGCAGACTGGTCATCAGGGGTCGTTGTGCGACCTCGTAGAAGTTGGACTGCTCCATGGAGTATCTATAACCCGCCAGACATGGTGAGGAGCTCCGGGAATCCAGCTTGGTCGCAGTACCGGAGAAAGCCGCAGTGGCTCGACGAATAATGCACAGGTTTCGTATAGTGCTCTCACAAGGTACGTTATAAGTTGTAGTTTGAACGTGATCTGTCGCGATAGGGCTGGAAAGCGGTTTATATCTGTAAAGAGTGGTGTTCCAGAGTCTGGTTAGACTGGTCTTTGAGCACTAGCACCTCTCAACTGACAGTATGCTCTCAGCACACGTATATATATCACGGTGTATGGCGGGAGCGAAGTCTTCTGGGTCCTAATGCTCAACTATGAAAGCCCAACACATTTTACCAATATTTCATGAAACAATGCTTACAAAATGAATTGACACAATAGTAAAATAAATAGTCTAGGCTACATAAGTGAAAGCAGTTTGCAGTCATTTTTAAATAGTTAACGACAGAATGTATTCTAATCCAAAATACCTTCACAAAATAAGAGTAAAAATATATAATTTCACGTTTCAAAACAGAACTGTTCACACTTTCTGTTTAGACTGTCAGCTGTCACATATTTCTGTCGCTTTCATATTAGCTTGATTAAATTGCACATTCATTCTACACCAGATGAAGTTCTCGTGCAAAATAATGGTCCCGACATTTAGCCACTCTCACATAATTATGTTGGTGTGAATATTTGATTGCAAACTGGCAGAACAATATTTCATATAACTCAATTTACACTTCTCATAATATATCAGCATTATTCGTGCGAATCAGTACCTTCGGAATTTCAATATTTGCTTATTACTATGATATAAAGCTGTGGATTTTTAATTCAGATGAGATTTTGGAAAGCCTGCAATATTTAGCTAAATTCAGTGAGTATACGCAAAAGAGTAATGTTTTGCGCGTGTTTTAGACAAAGAAGTGACAATAGTAGTGCACTGTATTTACATCGTGTAAAAAAATTTAAAATTTTTTTCGTGTAATTTACATTGGTATTGTAGCTGTGCATGCAGAACAATGTATAGGCAATAGAATACTACTACTACTGCTCCTATAACTACTACTAATAATGATGAAAATAATAATAATGATACAGATATGTATATGTGGAAATAACAAAATCGGATGTTCATTCATTTTTATTTGGCATTATATGATTTATGGTACTGATCTGTGGAAAAAATGTATGGTTTGTAAAGACTGAACGGACACTTCGTCCGCCAAACAAAAGTATAGGTAAGGATACAGTAGTTGGAAATGCGCGTGGTGGAGGCAGACACGCTTTAAAACGGGATTCTATGCAGTGGCTATGGACTACCCGGTTCTATCTGTGGTCTTACAGGAATCATGATACTGCAAGCGTCATTTAATTTAGTCAATTATGAAGCTCACCGTCTTCCTCAGTTTGTGTATGACATGTGACTAAAGCTTTCTAGATTTCCATGAAGCAAAGCCTAAGGTTTCTCATAAAAATATCCTGATTATTAACTTAAACGTCAGCATTGTATGCTTCTCACAACTGTGAACCTGAATACTGAATAGTTACGTCTTATAGATACTATTAAAATATACTCAGGCTATTTTACTGCAGAAAAACTTCAATGTTGCATGAATTCTTTGGAAATTCTTCACGCATCCATACATAAAATCTCTCTAGCACACACACGCAGACACACACACGCACGCAGACACACACGCACGCACGCAGACACACGCACACACACACACACACACACAAATGCTCAGACACACGCACGCAGACACACGAACACACGCGCGCACGCGCACACACACACACACACACACGTTTCAGAGCTACAAGGGACCTTATATAAGATGCATCGCACGCAGACACACGCACGCACGCACACACGTTTCAGAGCTACAGGGGACCGTTACCTTATATAAGATGCATTTAACCAGTCCCTTAATAAGACCGTGTGCAGCTATTAGCACAATTAAAGCGGTAACTTCAGTGTGTCAGAACAGAGAATGTCAGACCTGCTGGCACATGCCCTGCCACACCAATTACTGCACAGTCTATCTGCAGATACATTAGACTGGGAGCTCCCTCTGTTGTTTCCCTGTGCAGTTACCATCCAATTAAAGGGAACCTAGGGTTCTTTCTTTTCTTTTTTTTAAGACCAGCTGTTTACTTCTGCAAGTATCCTTTAACATCTACAGAGCATTAAATGAACGCTGTTTGCCAGACCTCCATACGAATTTGAAAATAAACCCAAGGGAAATGATTGTGGTCTGAGGGGCTTGTGGGTCTACAGGCTACCTTGCATATTATGTTTTCCATTCAGTTGTCGGCACCCTTCATGTGAAGTGCGCTATATTTGGTATTGCACGGAAAATCCATGGCAAATGAGAATCATCTCTGTGAATGGCTTATCATTTAGTTAGTTTAATTAGTTAGTTTAATTAATTTCTTCAAATGAGAGTAGGTTAATTAGTAAAAGTATTAATGCGACTCATTGTGGTTTATTGCATCAACATTGTAGTTTAAAGGGGGAAGTGACAGAAAGCTTGAACACAGACTACTTTAAGTCTTCCATCGTCAAGAGTGAAAAAAAGTCCCTGTAGAGCTCTACATGCCTGCAGTTTTGAAATGTTTTCTGCCTGTTTCGTCATTGCTAGACTAGATATAATTAATGGCTGTTTAAAGAATAAATAGGAGAACTTCCCCAATTCCAGATGAAAATATCATCACATAAGCCAATTAGTCAACACTGCCAACATGCCAAACCAAGAGTCAAATAACTATAAATTCAAAACTATCTTTAGCCTTAGCTTAAATACTTACGTAGGCTATATTTGATGTTATCTATGTGCATGTTTCCAAAAATGCTACTCGGGTACATTATAGCCTAATAGAAATGTTATTTAGCCTACTTGGATATTATATAGGCTATAGCCTACCAATGTTTTACACGACCCAAAAAAAGTAAGCTATGCTATTTTAGTTTTAATTATTGTTTGATCCTGAGATAGGCTATCTAATAGCCGTTATCCTAACGTCACCTTAATCTGTTAACTAAAGATGTAGGCATTTCCATCTCTTTTCATTTGACGCTAAAACAGATTTTTATAGCTGGTAACTTATAGTCAACGGTTGTCTTCGAAACTCGCGTCCCTGTTATATTAACCCCACCCGACTACTTCTACGTTTGTAATTGGTCGTTATGTCCGTCACTCATACGGCATGTTGCATCATCCCGTTTAACACGGGTGTCCAATAGCTGGGAGACTTCCTTACATGGCGAGAAAGATTTCGCAATACTTCCAAGAGCTCCAGTCCTAAACAAAAACAGAAACAATCTTTTTAGTGAAAAAGGAAATAATTACGCTTTCTCTTGCTTCGATGGACGAGGCTGAAAGCTACTATTATTAAAGGTAATAGCTGATTTTCGTTGATTTCGTACGTTTAGAATTTAAGTATTCAGACAAATAGCTGCCTTGCAGCTAACGTTAGCTTGCTAACAAGCGAGATGTAACGTTACACGTTTTGTACAGATTTAATTGTAGCCAGCTAACGTTAGCTAGCATTGTAGTTAGGTTAGCTTTCTGATATCCAGCATTGGTTATGGTATTGTGGGCTTTATGGTTGGTACACCTGTTTTTAAAAAAATGATCTAGCGTTATATAACCATTTTACCGGGTTGCTAACTTTATTGTAGCGGTAATGGCTAACATGCTAGAAGTACTAAATGTTGCTAGCTAGTTAGCACTAACTCTTGTTACGAAACAGTGGGCGTAGCTAGCAAGCTAGAAACGGCAACAAACGAGTCATCGCTTTGACTAACGTTAGAAGGGTTACAAGCGATACATAAATATGTACATCTATTTAAATAACTATGTGTTGAATTATGTTCATAGTGAACCAGTATAACCTCGCTGGCTAACTGACTGCAGTTACTTGTTGGGTTGGCTAGCCTAAGACCCAGTATTGCTCATTTATGGCATGCGTGGCTCCGGAATTTCCCCATTCCCAGGACATTAGAAGCTGCATGGCTCAGAACAGCAAGGAAAATACACGATGATGCAACCACAGGCAACACTATCTACTGCCAGTCTGCCTGTCTCCAGTTTAACTACAGCATTCATCAGCGACAGCGGTTATACATTCCTATTCTGTATCTTTACACGGCTAACGTTCTCACCTTATATATAACGTTATTTAACTATTAACTAACAGGCTAGCAATTTGTAAAAGTGTTTTTTTTTTTTAAACAAAAAACAGGCTAGCATCATAATGTTGCTTATTGGCGTTGACTGTGATGTTTCAATGAAGAGCATTCCGCAATGTAACACTTGTTTATTTATAGCAAGCTAAATTACCAAGAAACATTATTATTAATACTTACCGTAACCTGAAGTCGGCGATCCATGAAGTATCTTGGCTGCGCTTTAAAGTCAAATTCTTTGTTTTCTGACAAGTCTTCGCATTATCTGTTAGCCGGACTAAAATGTTGATTAAAGGCTGACGTTACCCGACTAGCTCATTTAAATTTGTCAAACCGCAGCTGCCAATAAATTGGTTTCGTGTTCTCAAAAAGTATTATCACTCAAATGTTGTTTTTTTCCCCCTGGCACCAGATCTGTCAGATTTCACCATGAAACATTATCAAAATACGATACTTTTAAAACTGCTTAATTCTGGTTTTATTTCCCTGCCTGATTGATATAGGCTTACCATTAAAAAAAAAAAAAACATAAAAAAATGAAATCGATCTCCAATAGGTTTCAATAAGTAACACTACTGACGTTTCAACTATCGAAATGTCAATTGTCAATGTATCCAATTTCAACGAATACATGGAAATGTTAAGACATTCTCATCTGTTCTTTATAGTTTGTTTAATTCCACACACATGCTAACTAGTGAATCATGAACAGGCTACAAATACAGTAGACACGTCTATTGCACAAAGCCATATAACCGAACCATTGCCTTATTTGAAAAACTCCTATTTCGGGATTATTGAAGGGGGATTTAAGGTAGCACACCTGGCACCCTTTGACATGAGCTGGACAATTAGAGTTTACATTGAGATTCCGTAAAGAAGTAGTATATTGTTTTTGTATCCATGATAAAATGAAGCGAGTGTGTCGTGTCTACTCCGGTCCAAATAGACAGTGCAAGGAGCTGTTCTTAACAAACGTGTTCTGGTGGTTGGACCTCGTCCTCTGCGGTTCAGTGAGCTCAACATTGGGCACATGCATGTGGGCTAGACTAACATGAAGAGGTTGAAGGCTTGGCCAAGCACATTAAAATCCTGCTCTGAAAAGTTGAAGCACAGTGCACGGTTGCTAGGGAAGCGTGATTACGACTGCTGTTTGTCCAGAGGAAATAATCTTAATTGCATAGTTTGTAGTTGAGTATTCTTGGTATGATCGACGCACACACACACACTGCACAAGCCTTTGGAGTTATGAAAAGTAGCTTGCCTGTCATGCAGAGTGATGTTGCTGTGAAGTGCTTTGTAGCAAGCATTTCCGCTTTGCCAAAATGCCACCTGGTCTCTTGGCAATGTGGTAATGTCAGTGTTGACTGGGAGACCAGGGTATGGCTTCTTTATTCATAAAGTAAGCTGATCACCTCCTCAAAAGCTTTCACATGTCCCTCTGTTATGTAGGCCCGACAGACAATAAAGTCCAGTGTAGGGAATAGCTTAAGGATTGGACTGAATATTCAATTATTGAAAAAGTTGACCATGTGATAGGGAGTACTTGGATCAGTATTCAAAATCTTTTTACTGAACAAAAAGTTTTTTTGTTTTTTTTAAATCAATAAGATAATTTTAAATATAGGTTAATTCTATAATAATTTGTAAATGAAGTGGTACATTGATGGTACATTTCTTGTCTGAAAGTATGAGCAAATGAACGTCAACTAACTTTCTCACAGGTGTACTTTAAATCACACTAAATGTTGTTCATTTGCATGTACAGTGTTTCACATGTTTCACAGTGAAGCGACGGTGACAACCTGCATCTTTTCCCCACTTCTTCCCCCTCTGTCCAGCAGGGTTTCCCCGCATTAAAAGAACATCGTGCGCAGTCCAGATCTCCGCCTCGGGCTCATCGCCACCATCTCCTCTAAAAACCTTTTCAACTGCAAGATAACCAGCGGAAGAAGGCGGAAAGTGGCAGGCATACGGTCCAAATGAGCAAGCCGTCGCAGCAGAGACCCAACACAGATCAGAACGGCGTCAGCGTGATCCAGACCCAGGCGCACAGTAGCGGCTTGCAGCAGGTGCCCCAGCTGGTGCCCATCAGCCCCAGCGGAGGAGGCAAGGCCACACCCCCCAGCAAGATGAAGAAGACGAGCACGGAGAAGGACTCGGACGAGTACCGGCAGAGGCGCGAGCGCAACAACCTGGCGGTGAAGAAGAGTCGCATGCGCAGCAAGCAGAAGGCCCAGGACACCCAGCAGCGGGTCAACGAGCTGAAGGAGGAGAACGAGCGCCTGGAGGCCAAAATCAAGCTGCTCAGCAAGGAGCTGAGCGTGCTGAAGGACCTGTTCCTGGAGCACGCCCACAACCTGGCGGACAACGTCCAGCCACAGGTCACCGAGGCCTCAAACAACAACAACAACAACAACAACAACAGCAAGCACCCCTGAGGGCGCCAGGGGGAACGGGGGGGGGGGGGGTACAGGGGTGGGTCCCCCTCTGCTTTTGCTTGGGGTTTTAGGGCGCATTCGTTTGCTATCCTCTAAACCGTTCGGGGAGTTCTCTTTCCTGGAGCAGTGCTTCGTACGAGCTCCGTCTACAACAGTTATTCTTGGTCACTTTTGGACAGTCGGCGCTGGTCTCACGAGATTTGACGAAAGGCTTTTGCGGTTGAGGAATCGCACCTTTACACTTGCATTTAGACGTTGCATAAGAGATCCTTTTTAATATCATGACCTACATTTTGTTCGTGCTACCACAGTTGTCTGCCACCTTAGCATTCGGTAGGTGTAACAATTGTCAGCAGTAATTTATTTCCTTCAAAAAGCCATTGTTGTTTTTTAAGAGGCGTGCTACACACTTCAATAAATTACGTGTACGATAGTCACAAGCTGACGTTAGCTGAAAGTCCCCCTGTAGTGATTTTTCTTTCTCACCCCCATATAAGCCACATTGAATTGTACCACACTGTGTATTTAATTATATTCATAGGAGAAATACATTAAAAACAACACTGGAATGCAATGTAATGATGTTAGTTTGAGATGGGAACTGTCATATAGTGTTTGGATTTCTTAGGCTCCTTTTCGTAATCAACACGGACACAGAGAATGCAATATACTGACGACACAGGGACTTAAGTCGGTCCAGATTGTTGGGGCAAGGCAATTTGAACAATCTAAGGACTGTTTAAACATTGAATTAGGCTGCGATTTTCATACTTATAAAATATAAATATCCTTAAATGGTGTGAGTAAAAGTATATTTTGTAAATTTGTATTTGTCCAAGTTAAATGTTTGCTGAACATGTATGTTTCGAGCTCTTTAGGAATTTTGAGACAGGATTCATGAATAGCTTCACTGGAGAAGTGCTGAAAGTGAGTCTTTGAACATGTACCAGTCGAGTCAGTGTGAGTACAAAATGCAGATTGATGGCTTTATAGAGATTTAATGGTGATCTACAATACTTAAAATCATACATATACGTTTTGTAAGCTGCCATTAAATCTCTGAGATGTTAATCTGTATCTATTATACACAAACTGAAGCTTGTCTGTGTGTTTGACTGCCAGAGAAGCACACACCCAAGGCTATTGCATGGGATTGAGCTCCAGACCCCTTCTTTTGCCATTACTTGCAGCTGGTAAATCACAGTTAAGCCTTTAAACCATGCAAATTTAGAAGGAAAGTGAAATATAGCTCTATTTTCTTGTCTGGGCAGTGGAAGAGTAATTGACTTAACTAAATTAGTCAGGCAGAGTTGGACATGTTCGGCCCAATTTTTGAGGACACCATCAGGCGTTGCAGCACATGCAGACAGTGGCTGTGTACGGGTTTCAGACTGGTTTATCACAGGGCTTCATGGATTGTTCCTACTTATTTTTGAATTACCTTCAATGTCAGTTTCATTTCCATATTGAACAAAGATCATTCTTGCTGAAAAGTGATTTATGGTAGAGAAAGGCTAAACAATAGCTCTTTTAATCTTGTCGAATACACTTGAGTACCTCAGGACATATAGAAGATCCACGCCAAACAGGGCTTTTTGAGAACCCATTGAAGTGTACTGTTTCACAAACTTTTTTTTTTTTTTTCTACTTTTCATTTTTCTATTACATTAATTGAAAATGGCATGATAATAAACCAAGTTGCATGTTAAATACTGTCCAACATTATTTGCACTTACTGACAACAAATTTGGAAATGTTCCAATCGATCCAGTTATGTGCTTGAGCAGTCTACGTGCTGTTGAACAGGGAACATCTAAACGCCTTCATACACATGTAGTGGATGAATGTGAAATTCAAATTGGGATGAAACATTTTATATAGGAAATGACTTGCAGCCAACATTATCTTTTGAGGATTTGATTGACATTTTGCTAAAGTACAAATGTTGCTGGGCAGCATTTGTAAGTTGTGACTTGCTTTTTTTTACTAGAAAATAAATGGTAAGGTGCATTGTAATTTAAACTCAAATAAAAGGTTTTTTGCGCATAAGCTCAATGTTATTCTTCTTTGTTATATCAGTTATGATCCATGGATTTGTACATTGAATAATGACTTTAAGGTTTTTATTTCTGCTGTTTGCTAGACATTCTTTTGTTTTTCGGCCATAATACTGTAGTTGGATGGAAATGGGGAAACCCTAAACTTGTTTAATATACTCAAAGTTCAGGACAACTGCAAGTGTACTGAGGCTGTATCTGGTCTTCAGACCTTCACAAAACGACAAGGAGGGGGAGGGGCACAGTGGTTGTCAATCACGTCGTTCAATGTAAGCCTTGTCTTAGTTTGCAAAATTCAAAAGGACATAGGTTGTACACAATGGATTTATATTTCTGAAGTAGGGTTTTTGTGCGAAGATGATTTTGATTAGACTTTCATGCTGTCACAAGGTTAGCCAAATCCATGATCTAATTTCTTTTCTGTTTACTCTCAAGACTGTGTAAATTAAAGCAGCTTATATTAGGCCTGAGCAAACAACGTGAGGGAGAACAGTTAGCAGCTATTTAGAGATGGCAAAGAGCAATAAAATCCGGCTCTAGCCAGGGCAAGCAATCAACCACTGTTCACCTCTCTATCCTCAACCATTCCCTGGACCTTTAAGTATGACCAGGCCAAAAAATGATACATCCATACAGTGTATTTACATACACATTGGGCCTCATTCATGAAGCGTTCCTAAATATGCGCGTACACTTATGTGCGAAACGAGTTGGAATGAAGAATTTACGCCGGATTCATCAAACCGTGTGGGAAAGGCAGATTTTTTTTGTATTCATGTAGGCGCGTTCACGTTATTGTGTGATTAGCATAAATCCACGCCCATGAATTGCCTAATATGGAGGCTGTCACCTCCATTCAAAGGTCCATAGGAACTCAAAATGTCCCAGAAAAAGCAAAAGAAAGAATTATTACGACACTGATATAAAAATATTATTAGCAGATGTTCAATCAAGAAAAAAAAATAGTATTGTCAGTACCGGTGTCATGAACTGGTAAAGTAAAGGCCTAGCAGGAGATAACATGTACCATCAATGCAGGGTCACCTGTTACATGAACTATTAAAGTTGTAAAATAATTAATGGATCGATATTAATTTAGAGGCAAAGAAACCTATCTACCTAAATCTACGTCTGCATCGGACGAGCGAGCAGATTGCCGCCGTCAGCCAAGCACAGTCTTTTTACCGGCATTCCGAATTTACAAACGCGGTACGCGTGGTCCTGAGCTGGTGTAAAATCTTTTAGTACGTGCGAACAAATCTCAAGATGCGAAAACGTTGATGAGTGCCAAACTACGGCCAAATTTACTCGTACGAACGATTTGCGTACAAATTCGTCCTGCTCACGTTTCATGAATGAGGCCCATTGTCTTTCTCGTTTGTACAGTATAGGAGAGCTTAGTAAGATCATTCACATGACTATCATGGCTGGGGAGTGGCGTGGGGGTGGGGGGGGGGGCAGGGATTAACGGTCAAAACATGTATTATTTGTTTCACCAATCAAGTCATGCCAAATAATGGTACAAATTAGGAACTGGAAATGACAAAGGAGTGGGTGTCGAAAAAAAGGAACAACAGCTGGATGTCATTGGTCTGTATAATGTCTCTTGATGTTTCATGCTGCAGAGAAGATCGATAAATAATTTATTTGGGGGGCCCTTGTGAATAACGAGACTGTCACCCCAACTCTCCGGTGCCAGCAGGAATTTAAAAAGCCTCCAGAAGGTGAAACTACTGGTAAATGCATCGGCTGCAAAACGCATTGCCGGTATCGTAACTACACATTAAAAGTTGCAGTATGCATCACACTGATAAGAAGGCACGGATGTGTCCAAGACTGATGTGTCCATCAGATAAGAAAACTGGAAACGAACAATCGGAAGAAATTCCTTTGAGTCGTTGTCCCAAGGTGTACCCCTGGCCTTCCTCAGGTGTACGCTGCCTGTCCGGACTGAGTGACACGAGCAGGAGAGGTGATATCTGTGTGGCACATTTTCTGTAAAAATGCCAAGGTTTCCCAGCACAGCGGAAGGTGCTGGAACACAGTGACCTCACATTACTGAAGCCACTCCCTCCTCATTTTCATATCTTGCAGAGTGACAGCAGTGAAGCTCTCGTTTTTACAAAATGTTGGTCTAACGGGGTATGTTGGGATGTACTGTACGTGAATAAACACTGAAATATTTACAACCAAGTAAGATTACAGGATAAATCAGTGAGACAGTATGAAGCAAGCACTGTTGATTTTTAACTGAGCAACATATATCTTGCCATAAACACCCAGTGGTGCAGACGAAGAATTGATTCATCAAGGATTTGGGTCACAGAAAGTAGATAAACGACAACTACACCTATATCCGTGTAAAAGTATCAGATGCCTAAAGGCCTAAGAACAGGCCTATTGCTGACGTGACACAGCAGTCTCTCTGGCAGAGGGAGGGGGGTTTTGGACCAGGCGGACCAGCTAAAATGCACCACTCAGCCATGACAGGTGCTGAGAATCCAGGTGCCATCTGAAGCTGCCAGGGAAACCGCAGAACCCTGTCTCTGTTCAAACAGCGGCCAGCCAAGGCAAACAGTCCAGTACTATGGCAAACACACCCCCTTACCTTCTATCAAATCAGCCCAGAGAAAAAGAGCCGCTTATGTAACACCCTATTAGAATTCTTGACAGCGGAATATGCATTACTGTAACAGAGTGGATGTTTTAACAGAGTATAAACTAATGGGATAAATCTTTCGCAATGCTTTTAGTATCTCCACGCGCCTCTTCATTGTACTTCATTGTTTGTCATTGTCCTCCAGATACAACTTAAGAAACTACAAGTGAAAACACAGAGCGTCTATTCCAAGGAAAAGACACTCCCTGTCCATTCCAGATATACTTTGTTTATAACTGCATAGTGAAAGAAAAACCCATTGCAAGTCACCACCTTCAATGAACCAAAGGAGGACCGTTAATTAGTCACGACATGCCATTCGAAACCCCGGAGGAGATGGTGGCGCATACCGATTACCGTTATTAATAATAGCGCTTCGTATCTTAGTGTCGTGACCTTTTAACATGGATCTAAAAATAAAATCTCTTACATCATGCTTTTTTTTTCTTTTTTTTTTCTTTTTTCTTTAGACAAGAGGAATTCTTTGACATTCCGTGAATGAAGGCCTCCTTGCCTGTACGAAGGAGAATGTTTGTTCTTTGGCCTACCCGTGCTTTTATATTTTGATAGATGTCATCTTATCCAAGTTCTCTGGTACGGGTGGTGATAAGTGAGAGTTATTGCTGGAGTCGGTTGAAACCGGGTAGATAGAGCAAACACTTGTGCTCTGAACTCTAAACTGTACTAAAGCACCTGGGGAGCGTAGACAAACCCTGCCGTACGCGCTTATATGTGATACCGGTACAGAATGACTAATATACAATTTTAAAAAATGCATGAATGCTGGGGCTGTGACGATATGGAATTTCCCGTAGACGTTGTTTTAATGTGTATATTAGTCATTCATCTGTATCAGTGTCATATAAAAGCGCGTATCCACAGGTGCTATAGTACACGCTTTTATATGATACTGGTGCAGATGAATGACTAATAGACAAATTAAAACAATCTATGCACGGCTTGTAGTTTATTTTAAAAAGGGGGACATGCATCTCTCCAGCATATGTAACAGTTCACAATGGCAATGAGACAATGGCATGCATCCCGACAGGGCAAAATGTCATGCTTTCTTGGAAATAATCCAAAAAGACGGAGGTTCGTGAACAGAACTTTTAATCAAAAATTCCAAGCTTGCAGACACTATTTACACAGACTGCTTCTGCGTCTAATTATCCTCCTTATTGCATTGGCCAGGAGTGGAGATAATGTGATCAGCCCCATGTCGGTCTCTTTATCTACACGTAAACAGGTTCACTCAATCAGTTATGAGTCGATTTTTATGACACCACTTGGCATTACTGGGAGTAGGGTGAAATGTTTAGATTTCAGAAATGCTACATACTGGGCACGCAGTGTTTACAAACAGGCAATCTCAGTTGAAAATGGTACTTTCATTCGAAATAGGCATTTAACAATACCACCCTGGTGGGCTTAAATATTAGGGAAAGATATACACACGTTTGCACGTTGCCATTGTGTTGCGAATTCAACCGACTTTTTGAGTACTGTCAGCACCTCTTTTCCTGGATCAAATCTTTAAAAAGGTCAGCTTGGGATCTTACAAACTAATGACTTCTTAAACGCCCCCTCACAATAACCACTGCATGCTATGCATAGAGCCACTCTTCTGAGAGCATTATGGCTCCGCCCTAGCTACATAGGATCGACAGGTGCACAGATGAATCATCAGGACATAGAAATGTAGGCTACTTATGTCAGAGCACTTAGAACAGTGGCATAGAGTACGCGCAATGACCTCGATATGTACGTGTGCCGCTCTACTTGATATGGTTCCCTTTATCAGTAGCCATTGAGCATTGAACTTTGATCAATAGTATTTCTTTGTGAACTCAACTCTAAAGGAACTTTGTTAAAGATACACATTTTAATATCGCATTTACTTTAGTGTCGTACTGTTCTACCGGCTAAAAAGATGTACACCCAGTGGTGCCTCAGTCTTGGACTGTGTGCACAAGGGCTGTTAACACTTGAACAAACACAGATTTATAAAGAGATTAAATAAAAAATGTGGGCCGTGTGACGTTCCTGTAAACCACGATATGCTGACGTCTGAGAACACATCGGCGGTGCCTGTCGGAGGGAGCGGCGGACTGCTCGTGCCAAGGGCTTTCTGGAATGCATAAAGCGGGAAAGTTGACTTGATAAAACATCTGATTCATTGCTTATTCTCAGAAATAGTGTAATCCATCACTTGGAGATATCAACCCTGTAGGCAACCACACAAAAACACCTCAGTTTAATTGATTTGTTGTTGTCAAGCAGCCACAGAACGCCTCTTTCTGAAAGGGAAATAGTTTTTGCGATGGCTAATTAGGGTAATTTCTGGGGAATCGGGGGAACACTAGGGGTAGCCATCATGGCCAACTGGATGGCATAAATAAAGTGGCATAAAGCAATTGAATTGCTGGGAGGTCTGTATAACAGGGCATGAAATTTACTTTTTCTGGCCAGAGCCATTTTCAAAATATTACCAGCCATATTACCTTTTACAATATAATGCAACCTGGGCCCCGTTTCCCAAAAGGATCTTAGATAAAGATCATCTTAGGCCATTTTGTTTTTATATTACTTTCATTGTTCTTTTGTTTTTCGTTATTCTTATTTTTGTCTTTCTCCTTCTATTTTTATTATCTTTATGTAATTTATGTAAATGTTAATAATTCTACTCATAAAATTAATAAAGCACAAACACGCCCTGTTCCTGGAGATCTACCATCCTGTAGGTTTTCACTTAACAAAGCCTAACAAAGCACACCTCATTCAACAGCTAGAGTAGACCTTGTTGAACTGCTAATTAGCAGAATCAGGTGTGCCAAATTAGGGTTGAAATGAAAACCTACAGGACAGTAGATCTCCAGGAAGAGGGTTTGGGAACCACTGCTCAAAGATGATCTTAACTCTAAGATGCTTGGGAAACGGGGCCCTGGTTGGTTATGTGTCAAAGTGGCTGCTAGAGTAGAGAATCTTACCAGCCACAATCAAAACTTTAACCAGCATTTGGCTGGTGGCTGGAGTTAATTTCACACCCTGCTGTAGAAGAACCGTCTCCCTACAATGGCCTCTTTACTTTCTCTCCAGGAACAGTCATTTTGGCCCCTCCCTGGGAGTGTCGACCTTGGGGTCTCACGCATGATCAAAAGGACCCCCAAAAGATTATTTAGATACCCGTTTGACATGATATTTCTCCAAACACACGGAGGAGAGCGCATTCATGCTTTTCATATTGCCCTTTATGCATCTGGGATCTGCCAATGACTGAAATTCTTGTTCCATTTGCATCACCATGATCACATCTGAAGTCACAGTCCCAAGTAAACATGTAAATTCTCCCAGGCAGTCTGAAATCAGCAAGAGACAAATTTGCAGCTAGCTGCTAAATTATGAATTCCTTTGGATAGTTTTAGCCATAATTACTGCAGTACAATTTCTGTTGTTGCATGTTTCTTCAACAGATGTGAAACATTGAAAAATTAAAACACTGTAAAGTTTTTAAAACATAAAAATAACGATGAATCCTTTCTAAAAGAGGCTTTTTGAGTGGTTCCAAGATACGTTCGTTTTAAGCAAACCTCCTTGAAGAATTTGGCATAAAACTGCAGATGTAACTGAGGAACATCTGGAAAACATGTCGCTTTTTTATTTTTTATTTTTTTTATCGTGCGCCTTTTTAAAACCGAAGGCCCCTAATGGTTTTTATAATTTAGCATAAAGTTAGGGATATTAGTTTCTGTAATCTCTCATTCATGTGGCCCAGCTCATAAAGCACAGTTTGAGGTTGTCAGCAGTGACTGAGTATCTGTACCTCATCAGCCAAGAACATTGAGTTTCATTAAACAGTTCAGATAAGGCAACACACACAGAGGTATTCTTTGGATGTCGGCATCACTGAGCCGAGAAAAATCCTCCTTTCCAAAACATGCTCTCATTGTTTTTATGTTTTCTGAAGGAAGCCGTTAATCTGCCAACTTCACTTTGGGTTTATACTTAGGTAAAGACGATATTGGGGTGCTTGGGGTTTAGAGGGGTGGGGGGTGTAAAAGCAATGTGCAAACTCATAGGCAGAGTACAGATGTTTTGCTGGATGTCCTCATTGTGTGATCAGCCATAAAATCCTTGGCTTTGTGTCATTTAGGGACTCTTGAGAAAAATTGATGATTCTTCCGAAGTGTAAACAGCTACAGTTAATCCCGAGTTGAGTGCAGCCTGAATGGTAACATGAACATTACTCCCGTCCCCTTACTTCAGCTCGCTTGTTCTCTCTCATTGCCATCATTCCCCTGGGTCACAGAGTGCTAATTGCTGCATGCTATGCAACAATTCCCCCACACGGCTAAAAAAAGAAGAAAAAAAAGTTCAAATCAACGCAAAAATGAAACAAAACATCCTCTTTCGGTGCCAAGCGAGAAAATCCTCCCCCAGAAATGGGGCTACAGAAGTTAGCTTTCCCTTCGTCGACATTCAAACCTCTTCCCTCTCCCTGCCAACAATTTGAAATTTGTGCTAACGCAGCAAAGGCTATCGTGAGCTGGAGATAAATGGACAAATTAAGGGGAAGGGAGTAGCCGAAGCTCGTACTCTCTGCGAGTGGAATAAATCTCGTAAAGGCCTGTGGCTGCGGCTGGAATCTCTCACACACTGTTACATGAACGCTTGCAGGCTGCAGATTAAAAAGGCTGGAAGAGGAAGACCTGTCCAACAGGGAGCACTACAGGAGAGACGTCCCACATCTGTTTCACTGCTGCCTCAAGTACATGGCACCATTCCCACTGATTCATAACGTAGCTCTGGTCTACGCTTAACACGACTGTAGGACGTGAACGGCGTCCCTGCAAAAAAAAAGAAAAAAAGAAACAGGACGCTCTGTGTTTTGAACATCACGTCTTGTGTTTGAGTATTACACTCGGCTGACTCTTATCACGAGCCAATACAATTAAATACTGAAATCTGGAGGGGGCAAAATAATTACCCATTGTTAACTTTCACAGTAAAATGAACATATGTTGTTTCTCACCTGTAAATGTACCACGTGGGTGTCCAAAAGCCAATTTCCATTAATCACTAACTTAGCACTGCAGTGCCAGTTCCAAAATATGTCAATTTTAAGCATGCTGACATGTGAACAATCATTAATCAATCCACAGACATGGCCTGGAAACAATTTATTTAGAGCACTGCGTATCTCCCGGGAGAAACACTCTTTAACTGTGAATGAGCAAGCGTAGAAGCGTTTCTGTGAGAGGACAACATAAAAATGAAGTACTGGGAGAGTTGGCCTCTGCTGTCTCTGCTTATTGAATTACAGGAAGTCGGTTTCTATTGGACATGAATAAAAAACCTCTTTCTGTGTGAACTGGCTGTCAGATGGTTTCCTGAAACCACACCAGCCAGAGCTCTCAAACATGCATTTTGGAAATGAGGAAGGAAACTGGGAAAGTGGGAATGAATGTGCAATTCTGTCAGTAAGTGGGAGAATACCATGGGAGCCAAATAGTGCTCTTGCATACGGCGTTCAAATTCAATCCTTTCGTCTTCTTATGATGTCACTAAATTTGAAATCAGGTAAGAGGGTCTCTGAGTGCCCTTGAAATATGTGCTACTTCTGCTATACTACAGTTACTGCAGTCCTTAACATGCAACCGTGATGCTCGGAGTCTCTTAAGTCCTGTAAGAGTGCATGAGTACAGAAACAGAGGAACCGCTGCCAGGCCATACACTGTACGTATTTATTTTAATGTATGAGGGCCAGTGACAACCCCACTCAACCAATACTATAAAATCAGCAGTAAGCTAGTTCAATAAAGTGCACCGACATACAGTACAACCATACATCTTTTTTTAATCCGTGAATATCAAAAAAACAACCAACAAGGGTCCACCTCTAGGAGAAGATGATTATGTCAATATCACAATCCCAGTGTCTGAATTGTTGGGGCAAAGGAAAGTACATTGATATACTGTTGGATAGGTCTGCAATATGCACTAAAAACACTATAAACTGAGAATCCTGAGGACTGGTCAGATTTCTGCAAGCTCCCACTAATAACCAATAATCTGTTCAGAAATAACCAACACACAGCAACATCGATACAGAATTCACAATATTGAACCTAATTTTTTTTTACGCTATGGATTTTGCTGCTGCCAAGAGATAGACTCTTCAACATTAGTAATTAATACAAAAATGTACAAAGCTTTGTGACCTTTATGAGGCACGTTTTTAGAATGGTCAAGTTCAGCTCATGCTCATGAATCCACTGAATTGGTTGCCATTGAAAACGAATGTGGTCAGATAGGCCGTCGTGATTCAATGGGGAAAAGCGTCATGCAGTCAGAGCCAACACCTATTTGAATGCGGTTAGTTACTGATGTGGAAGCGTGTCTAAAAGCCTTTATGCTGGTGCCATCAGATACTGTATTTGCGGAGCTTATGCGTAAGGGCAAAATGTGTAATCTCCCCGGCAACTCTTTACTCGTTCTCCAATGAGAAAATCAAATGACACCTGGGATTTTAAACAAAAAAAACAAAAAAATCTTCCACTTAATTAACCAAAGCAAGTAATGTTTGACCTACTTGCCTCAGTGGCCAATGCTCTTAATAGGGCTTCTTACAATGGGCCAGTGACACAGGTGGGGATCGAGATACAGGGATTTACAAAGAAACATTACATTTTTCATATTTGTAATAAAAAGGAGCGCTACAGTTTTAACTATTTATTTTGTAGTGTCAAAATGAGCTGCATTTTTTACACCTGGTAATGCTTCGTATTTTCCATTTAATAAATAAACTCTTAAAAGCTACAGTTTGATGAGTCCATCATAAAGGAATTCAGAATAAAATAAAATATGTGAATGCAGTAAATTTTGAACTCATGTTTCAGGTAAATTATGCTATTGACAAATTGTGTTACCCCTTTCTGTGCTTGTTAGATACCATTATTATAAATTCCATAATTAATCAACGATGCAATTGTTTGCATATCAGTTCATAGATTTCTTTAATATTTCCCATGGTAAACTGTTATAAATCATACATTAGAATACATACAGTACAGAATGCATATTAAATTACTTTTGAGTTTTTTTTCATATATTTTGATATATTTATTGTGCCGTTATTTAAAAAAATAACAAACTGTGTGTATCACCAAAATAGGCTAATTTACGAACAGCTGCAAGTCAACATAGTGAGTTTTTTCTAACCATACTGAAAACACACTGAAGGCTTCTATGTTTCAGCAGAGGCCGTTGAAGGCAGTGTCCAGCTGGACGTCATCTGACACTGTCTGCCCGTGAAGAAATACTGAAATAGGGGGTCACATCGTTCGGGTCAGGGTCTACTACTCTTTCCAGTCCAAAAGTCCAAAAACCATTTAAGCTGCCAAACGAGCAAGGATTCGTGTGGTAAGAGGCTGGATCTCTCCGGACCTGGGGACCGATTTATTAAATGCTTGAGCTGGGGTCGGGAAACGAGAAAGCACGCATCCTTGGACTCTGGACTCGAGTGCACGACTAGGTCTGTGCCCAGGAAAATGTGCTGATAGGCTGTCTATTCAAACTCCCTGCCCTGCTGCCAAACCAACGCCAGAGGCCTGCCAGCCAATGAGTGAGCACGACTCCAGCCAATCGCTGAGCTCGCTGGAGACCGCATAGTAACTGCGGCATCTCTGATCTTATTGGCCGGGGAAGGAGACTTTGAAGCTGGATGGACATGCTAATTGAGAAGCGGACACGCAGTGACGTGGGTCTAGCTGCGCTAAGTTAATGAGAGCAGCCCTTTGTGACAGACGCAAAGGTAAACACTTGACCATAAAGGAGGCTGTGACCATTTTTTTTAAAAATTCTTCTCTAAAAGACCCGGAGTCCCAGGTTTCAATTCTTCTCTTGTTATCTTCATGCCACTGGCAGCATTATTTTAATGAATGTGCAGTTTAAACACACAGGGCCCATACAGGGGTGGTTGAATGATAAGGCGCACTGGTCTATGACGGGCTATCAGAAAATGATTAAACTAAGCAAACAGGCTTTGGACAAACCTTCAACCAGAAGACAAGCACCAATGCGCAGCGCTATTGTGCTCTTTTTCCTCCTAACATTGCTGTGAAATACAGCTGTGCAGATACTGATCCCATAGACACCTGACAATGGCCTTTCAATCTGTTTGGAAAGAGAAAGTGCAGTCTCATTATTGCATTAGTACAGTCCCCCTGACAAAGGCTATGATAGATTTCATAAGTCATGCACTCAGATTAAGGGGATGTATGCCATTCAACTGTAGTACACCTTCAGTTTGTATCATCTTTGGTCTTGTACGCTTTTCAAAGTTACGATGGCCTAAACCTTCATTGACTACGTTTACAGGCGCATCATTAATCCTATCCTATTCGGAAAACCGAACTATTCTGGTTACGATACAGCCCATGTAAAGACCAGTGTTTCGTCCAGGTTGTCTTTGTAGGCGGGGTGGTGAGATGACATCACCTAGGGGGGGAGGAACCGAGATCGTTGACGTAACCTAAACAAATCCATTCTTCTGTGCATGGCCAAGCAGCCAATCGTAGTGAGATTACCGCGAATCAAAACACTAATTATCGTCTTTTTTTTTTTTTCGGGCGGGTATTGTATGGTAGGGGAAACACTTATTCCGAAAAGCAAAACCTGGTTAAACCTGTATTCCAAATATGTGAAATCCGAATAGGATTAGGTTGCATATGCGTCCGAAATTGACCACGTTTACATGCACACCATATTCTGAATAATGATCCTTCGTCTGGTTAGGGTCACAAGCTATGATGAAACCTGCAAATAAATATTTCCTTTCTCAGTCATGTCAGCATTTGGTTCCTTTCTCATCACAAAAAAACCTAGCAACAACGGACTAGGACGAATGTCCTGGGTTTATACTACGAAGCAGGATTACAGAGTTAGCTGGATAACTGCACTGAGTAAGAGAAGCAGGATTACAGAGTTAGCTGGATAACTGCACTGAGTAAGAGAAACAGGATTACAGAGTTAGCTGGATAACTGCACTGAGTAAGAGAAGCAGGATTACAGAGTTAGCTGGATAACTGCACTGAGTAAGAGAAGCAGGATTACAGAGTTAGCTGGATAACTGCACTGAGTAAGAGAAGCAGGATTACAGAGTTAGCTGGATAACTGCACTGAGTAAGAGAAGCAGGATTACAGAGTTAGCTGGATAACTGCACTAAGAGAAGCAGGATTACAGAGTTAGCTGGATAACTGCACTGAGTAAGAGAAGCAGGATTAGAGTTAGCTGGATAACTGCACTGAGTAAAACCCGGAACAGCTCTTTTTACTTCGGTCCATGTTCCAGATTTGGGAGGGTTCCGGGTTTTACTCAGGGCAGTTATTCAGCTAACTCCATTATCCTCAGCTAACATCCCTGAGGCTACTCCTCCTTGTTGGCAACTCCTGAATATCCACACTGTTGCCAGTCACCTGTTCACAGAGCTTGTACATAAAAAATATTTAATGGAATATTGCAACAGAGTGTATCTATATATATATATCCTTAAACCGTGCCAAAAAGAAAATAATAAACCTGCATTTCAAATCTGAAAACTTTAAAAGTTTTTATTTAATAAAGGTTTGGAACGTGAGAGCAAGCATCGCATTATTTACTTTTTGAAAAAGGCATTTATCAGCACACATTTCCCTTGCCCTATAGTCCACCAAAACTACCTGTTGTCCTTGACAATGAATTGTGGATTAACCTCAAGATGACATATGAAAAATGTAATCACACAATGATGATGACCAGTCATTATGTCTTGGTTAATAGATAATATAGTAAAAATGAATAGGACATCCAGAAGCAAATGTATTCAGTCACCATCATCAATTTAATTTATTTCCTTGGTAGACTACTGAGTTCAGCCCACTACCTACCCATAACTCAATTTTTTTATTCCTCAATTTTTAAAATATGAAACTTGCCTCAACCAAACGCTGGAATGCAGTCCCTCCAGTTAATAAACAGCAATAAAAATCCTTCCCAGACTGCTATTTTTTCCCAGTAGTGTATCCCACATGAAGACGAAGCCCTGTTAAAATTTACATGTGCATGTATTCTGGATTGCTTTGTTTTCACATTAACTCAATCCTCCAATCGTAAATCCACATGCTTAGATAGTTAAATGAGAGGATTAAAGTTCCACAGTGCGATGGTTGCCTAACAAGAAACTATAGCGACCTCATGCTGCTGGGAGGAGGTAACTACAAGTTACAGAATTTAACAATAAGGTATATACAAGGAGAAGAGGCATTTACGCTAGTGTACTGCACCGATACAAATGGTTTAAAAAAATGGTACTGGGCGAATGCTAAAAATGCTGATATCATGGTTCGGACTGAAACCTGGCTTTAGAAATCAGTACCTGATAACTTTATGTAATACACCTTACATTAATATGTAGGCTAGGCTGTTGATGGTTATAGGATAGAGAACTGTCCGACAGAACTGATCGTATGAGCCGAGGAGGGAGGCTGCAATTTGTGTTAAGCCTAAATTCAACAGCTTTGCAACTGTCTATAACTGAACCCAAAACGGAAAAAGTTAATTTCTGTTTATGATAGTCTAGGGAACTAAAGGGATAGTTTGGAATTTTTGACATAATGTCTCAATTACGACTTACCCATGACGTAGTTGATTGATGGAAACCATTTTCAGCTAATTCCATGCTGTCCCTTCTTTTGGACATACACATGTTGCTAATGCTAGCGCAACTCCATGGTAACCGGTAGCATCCACTACCAAACAGGGTTATTTTGGGGGTTATTTTGAGTGTTTATACCATCGGCGGAGCGAACGTGGCCATTGCAACTTGTTGCTCTTCTTTGTTGTTGTAGTCGACCAGTGCCGGCACTACATTCGTAGGTAACGTAAAGTATCGCTCCGCCGCCGTACTTCCACAGAGAATATAGGTCAGCACAAAGTAAAGGATTCAACGATAGTTTGACTTCAAAAATGATGGTATAAACACTCAAAATAACCCCGATAGACTGTCGTCGTATTTTATTTGCTTTGGGTGCACTGTGTTTAAGTGCGTTTGGTAGTGGATGCTACCGGTTACCATAGAGTTGCGCTAGCGTTAGCAACGTGTGTATGTCCAAAAGAAGGGGCAGCATGGAATTAGCTGAAAATGGTTTCCATCAATCAACTACATCATGGGTAAGTCGTAATTGAGACATTATGTCCAAAATTCCAAACTATCCCTTTAAGAGAAGCTTTTTCTGTACAAAAAGATTTAATAACTCAGATTTGATTTATTTACGTAATTTGTATGACATTTGGGGTTAATACATGTTAAGGAGCTAATACAGGACATTAAAACACCAAAATCATCAATCGTCTTATTTCCAATCATCTTATAAAGCCAGTAATATTTATAACAATGTACTCAGACATTGACTGCCAAGCTCGATCAGTTCTGAAAACGGACATAAAAGGATCCAGAAAAGGCTGGTTCACAAGGCTAACGAAAGGCAAATCTAAAAACATATTTACTTTGTGTAAAAAAATAAATAAGAGGCAAAAACTAACTTTTCTCTTTTCTTCTCAATTCACTTGTTCTTTCTGGCTCACTAAATTTTACCACAGTGGGCCAAGAGTCAATTCACTCCCTTGGGATCAGAGACAATGGGAAAGCAAGATGCTTGTGGCCTCTCAACATGTCTGGAGCTCCAATTAATTATAAAGTGGTTTGAGAAACAGGTGAAAACCAGGGTTATAGAGGCTGTGAACCCTTTTAGTAGATTTGATTCATTTTAGAATGTCACTTTTTTGGAAATTCCCAGCTATCTGTGGGCTCTCCCTCTTCTAAACATGTTTCTTACACTAAAACTTGTTTCAATGTTTCTCACACGAGAACTCTCTTACCAAAAAACTCCATTCAATTGGATCCATTTTTGAAACGAAGGCCACTATTATCATTTTGCACCACAAAACTTTAGAACTTCAACGTGCTTCACTGCAAAGTTTTAACACAAATACTGCCAATTTGCCTTTTGTTCTTGTGAGATCCACGTGCATGTGTGTTTCATAAACATTTGTTCCCGGACTAGATGAAATACAGGGCTTGTTCAGGCCGGTGGTCTCTTGCCTATTTTTTATACACCAGGTCAATCAGTTTTCAGCTCCACAAGACATGCACTCGTTGAACCCATTCTACAATCATCAAGCATTGAAGAAAATAATGGGTCTTAGGTCATGTTGTTCATAGTGGCACAGCTTTAACGAACAAGGTTTAAAGAGGGTAATATTGACTGGGAATTCCCCTTTGAGGGGTAGCAGGTTCATCAGTGCTTTTTACCTCTGCGTATCATATCAACACACAGTGAAGGGCACACGAACACTTGGTTCCCAACTTGTGTTTTCAGATACACAGTTAGCAGACCCATGGGGCTACAATTCTCCATGGGGTTTGGGAGCACTGATGTAGGTTAAAGGTTGATTCCACTCCAGTATACTCTTTATCTTATCGATTATCCGGTTGTTTGAATTCTTATCTTATCGATTATCCGGTAGTTTGAACTCCTGAGATCTGAGTCAGATCTCAGGAATCAGAAAGAGCTGTTATAATCATGTACATATGCACATCAATAAATAATTTCCAACATATTTATATATTTTACTTTTTATATTTGGGAAAGTAAATTTTTATTATTATTTATTTTTTATTTTTTAAGTACTGCCATTTTGAATTATTGTTAAAACATGATTTTATCCCGGTAAAGAATAAATTACCCCATCAAGAAAAACAGGCTAGGAAGCCTGAACACAACATAATATATTGATTTGACATTTAGCAAAAATGTTGATGAGTAAGGGGTCGACTGGGTTTGAGTGTACAAAATCATGTGTAAAACTGTTACCGCCCACAAAAAATCGTCCGAGGTGATCAACCAATGGTGAGCAAAGAGGACTGTGTGTGTTAAAATTGAAAGATACATGCATTGAATATGCAAAATTGGGCATCCCTACATTATTTCATGAGATAGTGGGAGGAGGTCATGCAAATCGATTGTTTTAGCATGTGTAAAGTGATTTACTAAGCCCGAAAGCAAGTTTGGGAAAGGTATTTGAGGGTGCATTAGTACAAATGGAGAGCAGGTATTAAAAGACACGGAATCGATAAGATGATGGCTGTCATTGTAGCAAGACACATATGTGTGTGTTTAGCTAACACTCAAAACACATAAAAAGAGAACAGTAAGAATAAATACACTTTTAATCATGAACAAATTGTGCTACCGAATACAAGAGAAACTAGTATTTGAATTAAACGAGAAATACAATGTCTATAACAAACAGTGAATAACAAAGCAAATAAAAGCTTTATCAGAATAAAACCCATCATCAAATGGAAATGTGATTTTATGTGACACTAACGGCATGAATAGTACTAGTAAGTATATTTCCCATCGTTTCAGTCCTGACAAACATCTGTAACTCCCGGTTTACAGATGTTTGTCGTAAACCGCCAGCTTGTTCAGTTTAACAGTACCCTAAAACCAGTACCCAGGAGTTATAATTGTTTTTTTCCAATCGTTAAATGGTTTTTCACTGGCAACATTGCTGCCAGTCTTTTCACCGTTTTCTTCCAGTGTAAACAGTGTAACCATTCCAAACACCCCAAATCTCTCATTTAAATATGGTTGTTTGCAGCTGGAGTAATTTACCAAATGACTCTTTAGTTGATCACCCGCAAAGTGTGAAATGATAGAACGTGCAAAATAACACCCCTTATTTGGGATCTTACTAAATCGACCCCTAGGAGTATCAAACTATTCCCTTGAATGATACAGCTCAAATCTGTGTGGCGGTCGCAGCCAGGAACAATGAAAAACTGGGTGATGCGTTTTGTATGAGATTGCAATACACTGCCTTTCTTTCATAACCTTTGCCATACAAATATGGAAATTTTGTATCTATAATTTCTGGATCTCGCCGTGCTGTACGTGCGCTTGCATCTCCCAGGGGTATAGGGAACGACTGCAAAAGTCAATCACGCTCTTGTTTGGTAATCATTGTACAGAGAACAAAAACTCCATGCTGACATTATTCATTTGCAATACACAAGGGCTGAAACAATATTGATATTTTATACGCAATATTAGGCATCTGTAACACAAATATAGCTTTGCCTGCATGACTGATTGGCCTACATCTTTTTGTCCAATTTTTTAAAATCCTGTGACCTTATCATCAACTGGAACATATGCAGGGCATATACTTTCATACAGTCGTTAAAGCCGTTTCATTCATGCACGCACGCACACATACACGCACGCTCGCACATGCGTGCGCACGTGCACACACACACACTCAGTCTCGCATATGCATACAACCTCTCTCACACACACGATGCACGTATGTAAGACAGATACACTCGTACGCAGCACACACTCGCACAACCCATCCGAGGTAAAAAATTAACGTTCTTTAAGTGGTATGACGTCAGGCCAGAGACGGAGGTGTTAAAAATAGCTGACAATGATCAACAGGGTGGAATGACGGGCCTCTCTGATTGTGACTCCTTCGACTCAGACTTTGCACTCCGTACGCCAGTCCGAGGAACCCTTCCCCGGAACAGGAGCAGCATATCTCCAGTCACTCCTACCTCCCCGCTGATCCCTGCACAGCCTGATCCGGAGGCCCGGGGTCCTGCTCTGACACTTTCCACTGTTGACACGGTACGGTGTTAGCCGTAGCATCAAATGCGGCTAAGCCAGAATGGTATAGGGCCAGGGTCTTCAACGGGGGGGTTGGGGTCTGTGGACCCCTGGGGGTCTTTGAAGCAGGGATTGACACTAAGGCTTGTCCTATTGACCAGGACACAAGTATATTTTTTGGTCGGACAAGTAAAATTTTCCATCCATTTGTCCGAAGGGACAAGTGAGAGATAAAAAAAGGTTAAATTAAAAGTGATCTGAATAAAAGTAGAAACTGCATGACACTCATTTCACCTGCCATCCTGGTTACATTGTTAATGAGATCATTTTGCTAATAGGAATTCTGAAAACGCAACAACAAATTTTATCTATTTTAATAGACAAATGGGGTGTTTCGGTTTAGGATAAGTTCACAAGTTGGTCTTTCGGACAAGTTAAAAATTAAGTCCCACTTGTCCATCGGACAAAAAGCTTAACGTCAAGCCCTGCCTTGAAGGTACTGTCGGGGGTCCCTGGCCAGACTTTATATGCAATAAATTTGGGAAAATACTTTAAATTAAACTAAAAACTTATAATCATTTTTAACTTATGATAGGGGTCCCCTGGATCAGAAAAGGTTGGAAACCCCTGGTATAGGAGGTCATTAGGACACTCGGCACAGACTGTTCTGCTCACGATACACTGTCAGGACAGTGGGATCTCCAAACAGTGACACTGAATCATTAACATTCCAGATAATTCAGCTCTCCTTATGGTATCCAAACATCCGGAGCACTGGCACGGCCTTAGTTTCCTTTGGCAAGAGCCCAAATGAGCTAAACGTATAAGTATCATATAATGCTCCTGTTGACAAACCTGAATGGTGTGCGAGCATTTTACCACTAGTCCCATTAGTGGGGCTTTTTTTTCTTCTTCTTTTACAGAACAGAATTTCAACCTCATGCGTAACAGAAAATTAGACAAAAGTTCAGATTTAGGGAAGACAAATAAGCTTAAGTTATAGACATGTGCAGGAATAATGTGCAAAGGTCAGACAGCGAGGCTTTGGGGGGAAAAAATAAATAAATAAATAAATTTTAAAAAGTTTTTTTGTTTTGTTTTGCAATATTCCCCTTTTCTTTTTATCCCTAATCTGGAGTTTTTGGAGTCGCTGGCGTGACACCTGCTCCCATACACAGCAGTGGAGGCATGTTTATTGCTCCAATGCACTTAGGGCCTGATTTACTAAGAACTTTAATGTGTACAAAACATTTTAGCACATGCAGAACTAATAATACAACCAATGATTGGCGCAAAACAAATACCATGACAAAACCATTGGTCATGTCATTGGTTTTGCACGTGCTAAAAGGTTTTGCACACGCTAAAGGCCTCAGTAAATCAGGCCCTTACACCATACAGGCCACGCAGAAATACAAGATACACTGTGGGCACCCATCACATCGTTGGGAGTAAATAATGTAGCAATAACCCTGGCTGATTTAAACCCCTCCTAGTCCTACCCAGGGTGAAACAAGCCCAATTTTGGCCTCACATTGTGGGCTCCGGGTCAAGTTTTGATGCTCAAACCAGGGACTACAGGGTCCAGCCTGGACTAGCTTATTAGCTATGAGTGCTTTTACTGACTGAGCCACACGAGTCCAACATGTGATGCTAATTTAATATTTATGAACAAGATATGGATCGCAAGGTGACCTTAAGCTATAGTATAGGAATGGTACGGCCTAACTGTAGAAGCCAGACTTCAGATACTAGGTAACAGGGTGTCCAGCAGAACCAGCAGCTGAGAGAAGTTTCATCTCTCTCTCTCTCTCATCCTGATCGATGATAGCCCTGTGAGATGTATTTTTTTTTTTGTCACGTGACCTCTTCACCCCCTTCTCACTCCAGAGCAGCAGGCCAATCTAATAATCTAAGAGGGGAGTCGTCTCAAACCCAAAAAACGGCGGTGGATGGCCATTCTAACAAACGGGGTAAACAGAGACAACACGTACGGCCGTCCTGCGGAGGTATGTCTGAATCCCGTGCCAGCACACCCCGCCAGGGTCACACACACAGACACTTAGAGAACGGGAGAGTGTGTCAGACAGACAGTCTGGCCGGTCAAACGTGGCCCCAGTTCCCCCCCTTGGGGACGGCCCGCGGAACTGGTGGAGAGTTCACGGGGCAGCGCCGCACGAGGCCGAACCGCAGCCTGCACGCTTCAGGATTGCACAACGCGTCCGCAGGCCCACTTCAGAGAGACAGAGCGAGCGAGAGAGCGAGAGAGCGAGAGAGCGAGAGAGCGAGAGAGCGAGAGAGCGAGAGAGAGAGAGAGCGATAGAGAGAAAGAGAGAGAGAGAGAGAGAGAGAGAGAGAGAGAGAGAGAGAGCGACAGAGCGATAGAGAGAGACAGAGCGATAGAGAGAGAGAGAGAGAGAGAGAGAGAGAGAGAGAGAGCGCAAGTTCTGTTGCAATTGCCCTTTGTTTGGGCCATGGTGGATATTTAGTCTATTGGGTTTTAATGAATACAATGAGTCCAGCAGGCTTGCCAGAACGCCTGACAGTCTTTCAGAGTTGAATTGCAGGCTTCCGTGTACAGTGTACTGTACGTACACACATATACATGCATGCAGGGCACATACGCACTACTAAGATGGAGGTGACTCGCGCGTATGCCATTATTGTTCACTCTCTCAGACAGCTAATAGCTCAGACGGCCAAATAAGTTAGCGCCTAGTAAACGTTCAATACAATACGAGCTGCGGTATATTCTCTATGGGCAGCTATAATTAAACACGTCATTGATAAGTGATGGAGTTGAGTTTAAATGGACGAGGCAGTTCACTCATTTAATTTGATAACAAATCCTTGCCATGTGCACCGAATGAGGCCGCCCCTGTTAGGAAACTTCCTCCATGGTGAGCGAGTTGCTCAATCGCTTCTCTCTGCGGCTCCCCGGGCTCTCAGCAGACACCGGGGGGTCTTCGAAGCGCAAAGTCAGTGTGGTGTGTTCACGCACCACCACTTCTCTCTCGCTCGCTCGCTCGCTCGCTCACTCTCTACCCTGCTGTCGCGCCCGTCCGCCCACACGCTTTCATTAGTGCACGCTCAAACTTGTACGCCAAACGAAGATGTCGTTCATGGGTTATTTTTCCCCGTTTGTGTGTGTGTGTGTGTGTGTGTGTGCGGTCAACACTGGCTCATGTTAAGAGCCTGACCGTGTTTGACACACTGGTGCTTCGGGTTTTGCACGCTCGTGTGACGCAGAAGATGCATGATGGGAATTCTGCTGGACCATCGTTGCTGTGCTCACTGACGTTTCACATGCAACCCAATAGAAATTATGGCGTTCGCACACTGTGCCAAGCATGTAAACATGCCTCTGAAAAATGTGCTTCTAATAAATTAGCATTGAGCTCTCTGCCAAGCTGGACGTGAACAATATAAAACGAAAATCAAGGGGCTGAATTTTAAATGCACTGCTATTTGTTGGAAAAAGCAAAAGATTTTCAAATGGCATTCCATCAGGGAAGAAAATTACATCCATTTCGGGGATATGCTGTGCATCAAATGGAAGTAGCAGTGACGGTACCTCAGGCCGTGCTGAAACCTTCAGACGGTGATTCTTGTAAAGTAACATGTTGTAAATCAATGGCAGTGGATTGGGCACAGGGGACTACATGTGCACAGTAGTGGGGAAACAGATGGAACCCAGGAGCACAACTTGATTCCCACAGAGAGTCAAGAGAATCGCGACGATAAAAACCGCGGATGAAAAATTGTAATATGATTAAAGCAACAGGAGTCGGTTTCCCAGAGCGCAGAATGGAGCCAGCGGTGAAGAGTCCTCCCATTTCGGAGACCTTTGAAGAGAGGGGCCAGCTTTGTTCTTTTCTGGGCCTCCCTGAACATACGAGCCCTCCATATTGGTCCCACATCGCAAAGCCAAGTCGAAAGCCTTTGACTTCCTTCAGTCGGCGACAGGTTTCTGGAGAGCAGAATTCACAATGTGTGCTTCCTCTGTAGACAGGACACCCTTAGGCCTACACCTCCCATAAGCACCAGTAACTATTACAGTAACCAGTAACTCCCACTATTACATTACATTCATTTGGCAGATGCTTTTATCCAAAGCGACGTACAGTAAGTGCATAACGAAGGTCATTGAAGCAACTACAAACAGGTCAGATAAAGAACATTTCTAAGAACACTGAGTATAGTGCACACAGTAAGCTACGGCAAAGTCTTAAGGCTAGGTAAGTGAGACATAATAATAATACATTCAATTTCTATAGCGCTTTTCTAGGTACTCAAAGTGCTTTACAGTTTAAAATTATACACAGTAAAATGATTTAATAAGTAGTTAATAAAAATACAAAAATAAAATAAAATAAAATAATAAAAAAATAAAATAAAATAAAATAAAATAAAATAATTAAGACAGATAAAAAGAAGGAGTATAATTTAAAATTTCAGTCATGGGATAGAGGGAACTATAAATAACATCGAATTATAAAACAAGAATTAAGGCCCAGGGTACAAAGAATAAAAATGTACAGGATACAAGCAAAAACAAGAAACTGCTGTATGAAAATGGTACAAGATTGGTGGGTCGGTCAAGGTGGAGTCTGAAGAGGTGTGTCTTCAGACCACGACGGAAAGCAGGCAGCGATTGAGCGGTTTGTAGAGGAATGGGGCGTTCGTTCCACCGCCAAGGAGCTAGGGCGGAGAAGCTCCGCAATCGGGACGAGCGAACGGCTGCGTGAAGAGCATTAGAAGTGAGGTTTTGGCAGAGGAACCGCACCCTACCTCCTCCTGTTTCTTCACTTCCGACTGCCGTGAAACTGACTCACCGAAGCCCAGATATTCTTCAATGTGTATTTGTTATCACGCCCTCTCTCCACTGTCTTTTACCAGCTCCGTGGATGATTAACGTCATCTAGAAAACACCAGCCATCAACTGTGTGCCAACTATGCCCTGGTCAATAAAAATATTCACAACCATTCAAACTACAGAAGGCCTTTTGTTTCCCACCAAGTTTGTTCTGGCCTCTGCTGTAGTGCGCCATTGCAACTTAGGCTAAAGCTAAAATGTTAAAATGCAGTACTTTTTAGCTATGGTCGTTTCCCTGTGAATGTAACAGTAGTAGGCCCACTGTGAATGCATGTGATTAGCTGGGTTCCTTCCTACTCTATTCAAGGGCTGGAATCAGGCGGCCATCTCAGAAGCATTGGAATACATGGTTTGTGCGGGTCTGTGTGTGATTTGTGCTGGATTATATAAAATGAGAGGAACTGAGGGGACAGTAACATAGCCATAGGCAGCTGGGCGGATGAAAATCTTTAAGCTAATTCCAACAAGACGGCTGAACAAATGTTGTGAGATGGGCCTTGCAGCTTCAGACTGCCTGGGCATCGCACCAAATCCATGCAGTGTCAGCAAAATAAAGCTCTGTCAATGTGCTATGCGGGGCCAAAGTCCTCAGCAATGCACCACAGATGATCGAGTGACTCCTGTCCCCCCACTGCACATCCCACAGTTCATATCGATAGACCTCTGGCAAGAAACATCTAATGTTAAACTAAACTTATAGCTTAATGCTGAACATCTAATCAAACTGAAAACCAGTTTGAAAAAAAAAAAACTATATGGAGATCATAGTTAATATGAACATCATATGACAACACAATAATTTTAGTCTGTATCTATCCCAGGGGTAGGCAACCCTGGTTCTGGAGTGCTGGTGACGTTTCTGGTTTTTATTCCATCTGAGCTTGATATCAAGAATTTGATGGACGATTAAAAGTCTGAGCCTGAATATTCTGAGTGGTGAAACGCTGAGTGCCTCCAGCACATTGTTACCTGTATTAAACCTGATTAATTAAAATTAATCCAGTTTTTGCAGTTATAGGTTTTGATGGAGCAAAAACCAGAACCATCTCTGGCAATCCAGGACCAGGGATGCATACCCCTGGATCTATCCTAAGATTGCTTATCTCCTCATATCTCTTATATTTTTCAATATTTCTGTGTGTATTTTGCATTTCAGAAAATACAGTATGCTTGAAAACACATTTAAAAAATGTAATCTTTTAAAAGTATATGTATTGGTAATTTGTCACTGGAGAAAATCTTACCAAAGCAACCGGCCAATGTATACAGTATGTTAGACAGAGTGTCAATTCTCAGGGTCCATGTGATGTTGAGTGTACCCAAAGAATGCATGTGAAGCATGCCTTTCCAGATGGCACAGACAGCGCAAGCACTAGTCTCAGCTTCAGCGATGCGCCCACGGTCTGACATCAAATCCTCAACATGCCAACTGATTCTGTGCCCTGTGGGGCAATGTGCGATTTGCAAGAGCAACCACCTGGTGCTGCGACTGCGCAGCTCAGCTGGGAAGACTTGGCGACTTAAAGGTCTGCACTATTCTGGATCGACAGAGGAAATAGGGGATAAAAATACTTTATAAGAAGGGGGAAGGGCTGCCCGGTGGCTCATCCGGTTAAGGCACTAGTCCGTGGTGCATGGAGGAGCACCATAGCCTCTTATCAAATCCGGACTGTACCAGTGATGACTGTGGCTGGTAGAACTACAGGTCAAAATGCATTTGGCGACTGAGTCACCCAGGGTTTGGTGGGATTCAGTCTGTGAGAAGTATGTGTTTCATTGCTCTCTAGTGACCCCTGTTGGTCCATCGGGCACCTGCGTGTCGCTTGACAAAGCTGCATGTAGGACACGTCTTCCTCTGAGGCAGCTCTGTGCAGGCTTGGGAGTGGGCTGTAAAGGGTGTGGGGGGTGTGGGGCGTGAAGAGAAGCAGGCTGGTGACACCACGTGGTTTGTGGGAGAACCTCGTATTGCCTACACTCTCCCAAACTGGAAATGGGGATCGCAGCATGAACGATGTTGCAAATAGTTAATTCGGTGAAAGTTTCAAATTAGGGTGGGAATTGGACATGCCAATTTTATTTATTTTTTTTACTTAAAAAAGGGAAAGAAAGATAGATATTAAGCAACAGACTGCTCAGCCCCCCCCGCCCCCCACGGTGCTGCCATGTGTCTGGGGCAGGTAGGGAGGAGCCCAGATGTCCCCGTGGTAACTGGGGGAACTTTGCCCTGCAAACGCTAATCACTGACGAAGCAGAGCTCGCTCTGCAGCTCTCCACACTCTCTGTGATATATGCCACTGTGGAAACTGAAACTGTCTAGCGCACAGCTCCATATGCCAGCTGAATCCGCACCACTTCTAAGTAGGCTAGGAGAATATCAGTCTCTTCCCTCAATAATGTTAGAAATTAGACTGTGACGTGTGCCATAATAAAAATTGCATTACATATTCTCCAAACGATACTTTTAATTTTCTTTGATAATATCTATCATAGAAAATTTTTGTCTTGTGTTCAAATAACCATGCGCACAGGAGTCAGAAGAAAACTGCACGTCCCATGTGTTTCCGAAGAGAGAATATTGCTGTTTAAATCTTTACCCTACAAGAAAAAACAAAGAGCTTAACATTCACTGACGTTTCGCTTTCTGGACATCAGCGAATGTTCAGGCCGAGCGATTCGTCCCCTACAAAAAAGGCCAAAACTGCATAAAGTAAAGGAACACAGCGCCTTGCCATTCAAGTCAGTTATTATCATCAGCATTTACAACTAAGCAGTAAAGTGGGCTCTCCGGAGACCCAGGGCCGTGTCACTGAGAGCAGGTCTGCAGCGTGGGCCTGTGGACAGACAGTGACACCGAGAACACGACTGCTGGCAGTCTGTGTCACACGCGCCCCATAATTTACCGCTATTGGCAGGCCTGGCTCCGTGCAGCTGCCTTATCGGTTGCCAGAGCAATGAACGGGGTGAATTTAGGACACCGTGAATTTTGTACAGAGCCCCAGTGCAACCTGAAAGCAATCAGATTATGTCAGCCATAAAAAAATAAAAAAGCACACAGAAAGCTGTTCCCTGTAGAGGACGATTGAGCCAAGGTGTCAGTCCTGGGCAGAGATCTGCTCTGTCACAGTAGACAGAGCTGCACATCACCCCCCAGGGCAAAGGTTAAACTGGCGCAGAATTGAACACTAGGGATGAACGTCTCTGTGGTCAGGAACCCTGATGCGAGAGATAATCGACGGAGTAACAATTTCCAGATAAGAGGTCAATTAATTTTCCAACCCCCACTACTGTGGGATAAAATCACATGTCACTGAGAGGGGAGTAGATATGGATTTAGTCACTCATATCAGTCCTGAACACTCAGTCTCCTAGACTTATCCACAGTCTGCAGGCCACACTTTTAATCTACAGAAGTGAGCCACATTGCTCCTACACTGTTACACCTACTGATCTGAAATCTGACACACTAAACCTAACCTCCTGATATGTGTGTCACAGCCCATCAAGACCACTACAATCTAAACCTGCTGCAGGACATAGAACTAACAAAATATCATACAGTAGTTCAGTCATTAATGTGACACCAAATTAATTCATTTTTCACATTTGAAAGCTGGAGCTTGTTTAGAGACAGTACATAGGCCCAGACCCAGAACAAAAGAACAGATCCCCCAAATTGCCCAAGACCAAGATACAGACCAAGACCAGACTTACCAGGTCTTGACAAGACCGGCCTTGTCAATCCTAGGCAGAAAAATTATGCAAAGTGGGAAACTATAGGCAACCAGGGCATGAATTTAACTTTTTTCACCCCCTGGCCAGAGTGACTTGGGGATTGTAAAAATCAACAACCATTTTAAACATTTTACCAGCTACATTACCTTTTACAATAAAACACAACTTGGTTGGTTAACGTTACCTGCCAAAGTGGCTGCTAGAGTAGAAAATCTTAGCAGCCACAATCAAAATTTTACCAGCATTTGGCTGGTGGC
This sequence comes from Synaphobranchus kaupii, assembly GCA_029718625.1. Classification (NCBI taxonomy): domain Eukaryota; kingdom Metazoa; phylum Chordata; class Actinopteri; order Anguilliformes; family Synaphobranchidae; genus Synaphobranchus; species Synaphobranchus kaupii. The sequence continues at coordinate 5,946,078 of CM056388.1, read as the reverse complement.
TGGTGTTAAAAAACTAGAGTCATAAGCAATTTATGCATTATGACACTGTCTAACAAAAGTCCCAAGTAAAATGGGTAACGGGTAACATTATGATCGGACACTGACCAGAGCAGTCACGTTGAGTGTTCACGTTTGTGAACGTTAAACTAGTTACATTTCTTTATAGTTAACGTTAGCTATCTAGCAGTTAAACCGAGCTGGTTAATAAGCCCAATAACCGGGAAATATCATTTTCAATTTCAAGCTACGTTAAGTTCGTCAACATACCTTGTGAAAGAGGACGTTGTACCTTGACATTCCTTCAGCGACGTCTTACAAAGTTTCCGTCCATCTCTTGTTTGTACAGTGGTCCTCACATTTCAGTAGTAAACTGAGATCAAAATCCAATTTAACGCAAGTTAAGCGTGATGTTCACAGCAGGCAGCTAGTCATACAAGTCATTTGCCAATAAATTTTCCGGTCGCGGTTAGCTTGCATAGAAAAAGTCGGCCTAGCAAGCCAGTTTTAAGTTTTAAAGGATAACGTTATGCAATATTCAGACAGCTAACACTAAGACTACTAAGAACAGGAAAAAGTTACAATTTATTGATATAACGTTAGTTAACGTTCGCTAATAAAGATAATTAACATTTTCCGCCTCTAAGATAACTGGCTTCGACATTGGCTTTGGTAAAATAGTTATCTAACTAACGTTAGCACTGGCTAGCTATGGTAATCTAGCTGTCATGCATTGTCATTCATGGTTAATTCATAATTTTATTCCGCTAAATTTTAGGTTAGTAGACAGATATTAATTGAACTACCTGCAGTTTGGGGGGGGGGGGGTCATTTGGTAAACAACCGTCGATTATTCTTTTATGGCCATGTTTCAAGCAGCGGCAAGCATAGTGGTAGACGGCCCCAATATACGCAACAAAAGAAATGTTATGGCGCAGACTAGTGGTGGAGTGGAGTGATTATTGTCTTCAGCATGCTGGAGAGAGAGGCTGCTATGGCAAGCCAAATGAGGATTTATTCCATATCCTTGATATCCAGTTTACGGTTTTCCACTAGTTGCCCGTTTTTCACAACATGTTCGACATTTTTTCTTACTAGTTCAACGAAACCGTTTTGATATCAAAGATTGGCACCTACTAGTCATGCATTTGGAGCCACTAGTTGCACTTTTATTCTACACGTTACACCAAAACCTTACTAGTTGCACCACAGTGCCGACTAGTGGCACCACAGCCACAACTAGTCAGCCTTTGAACCCACTAGTGGCCTTTTAAGCCTAACGTGTTGCAATTAAAGCAGCACTAGTTAACTAGTGAAGTGGCAACAGTGTAACATGTTAACTAGTTAAGTTGCATAGAGTCCGTATTTTTGCCTAACTAGTTAACTAGTTACATACACTTCTCTTCACTAGTTAACTAGTAAAGCCAACGTGTCCACTAGTTAACTAGTTACGTTTTTAGCACATCCACTAGTAAACTAGTTGTAGCAAAATGCTAATTAGGAGGGCGTACAAGGAAGTTGCTTTTTGTAATATGATTGGATGAAGGTTTCGGCTATAGGCTACAGTTTTGGACATCGAATTCGAGTTCCCATTTGTGTGTTTATTTCGAAGTAGGATATATTTAATTGGGAGAGTGGATATTTTGTTAGGAGGGGAAGGTTTGACAGAAGCTGAAGCGCAACCATGGCGGACGGTTGTCTTTGATCCCGTGATAACGCTGTAGGCTATTTAATTTGCGATGTCGATGCATGGGATTGCTCTTTTTGGCAAGAATATAGGCTATCGTAATGAACCAATTACTCGATCATCATGTTTTATTTGAATCATGGACGAACTGCTAAAATAACTTATTGTGCATTGTGCAAGGCGTGCTGATTAGGCTAGCCTATACAGACCGGTGACAAATTAAGGGTGGTGCTTTGTGTCCACATTACTTGGTTAGATGCAAATAGGCTACCACATGCAAACGCACGGTGCTATTTCGGTTTTAAAAGTAGTTTGTAAACATGAAATGGGTAGCCATGGGGAAACATTTAGTAGCCTACATTACATGTAAGATAATATGCTGTGCATTGTGTAAATGATTTGTAAACATAATAACTGCTTTACTTTGGGAGTGCTCTAATCCTCATGTTAGCTGTATAAGGCAAACGCTGTTAATTACTACCATTTTAGAATGAGCCTTGACTGTAGGTGAAAAAGGAATTGTAGGCCTATTTGTTTAATGCATTTTTCTGGAAGTAAAATTTTCTCTTTTTGTCCGCAGAGGGCCTTGTCATGTTTTTTTTTTTTGCATTCCCTTGAATTCACTTCGTGTGTGATCTTTACCAGTATTAAAGATCACTTATTGTACGTCGCTTTGGATGAAAGTGTCTGCTAAATGAATGTAATGTAATTAAACATTAGGCTACAGTGTCTGACCACAATATTGGTAGTGTTAACAGTTGCAGTGCTGGAATGCACCTTGTGTGGTATATAGGCTACTGAACTGATAGAATTCACTTGAGCAAAATGTTGCATCCAGTTAGCTGTTAGTGAATAGGCCTACATCCGTTAGCTTTACATCCTTTTGTGAATGCATTCTTTACCTCTTGTGCTCGTTGCACTTTTTGTATTCGAAACTTTGTAATAAAGAATGATCTATTTTTGATAAACATGACTCTGGTGCTTTACTTCAGGTAAATTGAAAGATGGCCTGTATGTGCTACACATAGGCTAGTTATTCTGAGTAATCACCACCTTTATCCTTCGATGAAGTTCTATCATGATGGGAGTGGTCTCTTCCAGGATGACAATGCCCCAATCCACAGGGCACGAGGGGTCACTGAATGGTTTGATGACCGTGACAATTATGTGAGTCATATGCTATGGCCTTCGCAGTCACCATCTCAACCCAAATGAACACCTATGAGATTTTGGAACGACGTTAGGCAGCTAGTGCTCTCCACCACAATCATCAAAACACCAAATGAGATAACGTTATTGTGTATCCCGTTTGAAATGTCATTCACTGCGATCAAAATCATTCTTGCATTTATGCTAGTTTGTACTTGTATTTTTAAATTGAATAGCTAGATAGACCGTCTCAGTGTATCCTATTCGTCATTCCATGAGCCGAACTCACCACCTAATTAATAAGACTAAAATGTGACGTTTAACACCGCAGACAATGTTTGAACTCTTAAAAACGAACAGAGTTATATTATATTCCGGTAGCCTATTTGTATGCGATTATGATGATTTGCGGGAGAAATAGCCTATCGGAGGATCATTAACATTAAGATTAACGTGATGTAGACATTTTGGCTACACGGCTCTCAGTATCAACGTTAAGTCAATCATCTGACATTCATAGATTGAACAATTAAATGTTTAAGCTTTAAAAAAGAGCTCACGCTGAGTTACGATTCAGAATTGACATTTTAAGGCTCTCCAGACCATTTAAAATATTAACCAATCAGAATTGGAAACGCACTTCCTTGCCCCGCCTGCTTCATTTGCATGCAGTCCACTAGTTCACATGTTCAGCGGAACATTGGGTTACTTGTTTACTAGTGAGCCTGTACGCTGCAACCCACACGTTAACTAGTCATGTTCAAAAGAGTCCACTAGTTCACTAGTTGACATATCCAACTAGGATATGTTTTCCTGACACGTTCACTAGTTCAAGGCTATTTTTCTAACTAGTTCCATTCCATTCTGAACATGTTGTGACTTTTAACCAACATGTTATGCATTTTTGACACTTGTTGTACGCTGCCATGAACATGTTGTGCCTTGTTCAGTACTAGTTGCACACTGTGCATTACTAGTTAGACCATTACTCAACGTGTTCCAATGCCCATTTTTGATATCAATTTTTTATCCGCACTAGTAACCATTTTCTCTGTACTAGTTGGACAAAAATGCTCACTAGTGAACCAATATGCTCAACTAGTTAACTAGTTAAGTTGCAAATTATTATGCAAGTGCACTAGTTGACATGTAACATAATTTGCAACTTAACTAGTTAACTAGTTGAGCATATTGGTTCACTAGTGAGCATTTTTGTCCAACTAGTACGGAGAAAATGGTTACTAGTGCGGATAAAAATTTGATATCAAAAATGGGCATTGGAACACGTTGAGTAATGGTCTAACTAGTAATGCACAGTGTGCAACTAGTACTGAACAAGGCACAACATGTTCATGGCAGCGTACAACAAGTGTCAAAAATGCATAACATGTTGGTTAAAAGTCACAACATGTTCAGAATGGAATGGAACTAGTTAGAAAAATAGCCTTGAACTAGTGAACGTGTCAGGAAAACATATCCTAGTTGGATATGTCAACTAGTGAACTAGTGGACTCTTTTGAACATGACTAGTTAACGTGTGGGTTGCAGCGTACAGGCTCACTAGTAAACAAGTAACCCAATGTTCCGCTGAACATGTGAACTAGTGGACTGCATGCAAATGAAGCAGGCGGGGCAAGGAAGTGCGTTTCCAATTCTGATTGGTTAATATTTTAAATGGTCTGGAGAGCCTTAAAATGTCAATTCTGAATCGTAACTCAGCGTGAGCTCTTTTTTAAAGCTTAAACATTTAATTGTTCAATCTATGAATGTCAGATGATTGACTTAACGTTGATACTGAGAGCCGTGTAGCCAAAATGTCTACATCACGTTAATCTTAATGTTAATGATCCTCCGATAGGCTATTTCTCCCGCAAATCATCATAATCGCATACAAATAGGCTACCGGAATATAATATAACTCTGTTCGTTTTTAAGAGTTCAAACATTTTCTGCGGTGTTAAACGTCACATTTTAGTCTTATTAATTAGGTGGTGAGTTCGGCTCATGGAATGACGAATAGGATACACTGAGACGGTCTATCTAGCTATTCAATTTAAAAATACAAGTACAAACTAGCATAAATGCAAGAATGATTTTGATCGCAGTGAATGACATTTCAAACGGGATACACAATAACGTTATCTCATTTGGTGTTTTGATGATTGTGGTGGAGAGCACTAGCTGCCTAACGTCGTTCCAAAATCTCATAGGTGTTCATTTGGGTTGAGATGGTGACTGCGAAGGCCATAGCATATGATTCACATAATTGTCACGGTCATCAAACCATTCAGTGACCCCTCGTGCCCTGTGGATTGGGGCATTGTCATCCTGGAAGAGACCACTCCCATCATGATAGAACTTCATCGAAGGATAAAGGTGGTGATTACTCAGAATAACTAGCCTATGTGTAGCACATACAGGCCATCTTTCAATTTACCTGAAGTAAAGCACCAGAGTCATGTTTATCAAAAATAGATCATTCTTTATTACAAAGTTTCGAATACAAAAAGTGCAACGAGCACAAGAGGTAAAGAATGCATTCACAAAAGGATGTAAAGCTAACGGATGTAGGCCTATTCACTAACAGCTAACTGGATGCAACATTTTGCTCAAGTGAATTCTATCAGTTCAGTAGCCTATTTACCACACAAGGTGCATTCCAGCACTGCAACTGTTAACACTACCAATATTGTGGTCAGACACTGTAGCCTAATGTTTAATTACATTACATTCATTTAGCAGACACTTTCATCCAAAGCGACGTACAATAAGTGATCTTTAATACTGGTAAAGATCACACACGAAGTGAATTCAAGGGAATGCAAAAAAAAAAACATGACAAGGCCCTCTGCGGACAAAAAGAGAAAATTTTACTTCCAGAAAAATGCATTAAACAAATAGGCCTACAATTCCTTTTTCACCTACAGTCAAGGCTCATTCTAAAATGGTAGTAATTAACAGCGTTTGCCTTATACAGCTAACATGAGGATTAGAGCACTCCCAAAGTAAAGCAGTTATTATGTTTACAAATCATTTACACAATGCACAGCATATTATCTTACATGTAATGTAGGCTACTAAATGTTTCCCCATGGCTACCCATTTCATGTTTACAAACTACTTTTAAAACCGAAATAGCACCGTGCGTTTGCATGTGGTAGCCTATTTGCATCTAACCAAGTAATGTGGACAGAAAGCACCACCCTTAATTTGTCACCGGTCTGTATAGGCTAGCCTAATCAGCACGCCTTGCACAATGCACAATAAGTTATTTTAGCAGTTCGTCCATGATTCAAATAAAACGTGATGATCTAGTAATTGGTTCATTACGATAGCCTATATTCTTGCCAAAAAGAGCAATCCCATGCATCGACATCGCAAATTAAATAGCCTACAGCGTTATCACGGGATCAAAGACAACCGTCCGCCATGGTTGCGCTTCAGCTTCTGTCAAACCTTCCCCTCCTAACAAAATATCCACTCTCCCAATTAAATATATCCTACTTCGAAATAAACACACAAATGGGACCTCGAATTCGATGTCCAAAACTGCTGGCAATTGTAGCCTATAGCCGAAACCTTCATCCAATCATATTACAAAAAGCAACTTCCTTGTACGCCCTCCTAATTAGCATTTTGCTACAACTAGTTTACTAGTGGATGTGCTAAAAACGTAACTGGTTAACTAGTGGACACGTTGGCTTTACTAGTTAACTAGTGAAGAGAAGTGTATGTAACTAGTTAACTAGTTAGGCAAAAATACGGACTCTATGCAACTTAACTAGTTAACATGTTACACTGTTGCCACTTCACTAGTTAACTAGTGCTGCTTTAATTGCAACACGTTAGGCTTAAAAGGCCACTAGTGGGTTCAAAGGCTGACTAGTTGTGGCTGTGGTGCCACTAGTCGGCACTGTGGTGCAACTAGTAAGGTTTTGGTGTAACGTGTAGAATAAAAGTGCAACTAGTGGCTCCAAATGCATGACTAGTAGGTGCCAATCTTTGATATCAAAACGGTTTCGTTGAACTAGTAAGACAAAATGTCGAACACGTTGTGAAAAACGGGCAACTAGTGGAAAACGGTAAACTGGATATCAAGGATATGGAATAAATCCTCATTTGGCTTGCCATAGGCTGCGTCCCCAATATTCTTCACTCCCCACCTCATTTCCTCCACTCCCCCACTACCACTTCTCTCCTACCCGGAAGTATGCAAAGCCGCCTGAACGTTTCGAGTACAAGTATTTGCATGTACAGTATACAATGTACCTGCCATGTACCTTCTTCCTCACTGAAGAATCCTCTGGGAGCCTCATTGTTCCCCACTCCTCGCTCCTCCGAGGAGCATTTAGTGGTTTGGAATGTCCTTAAAGATGGCGAACCTCGATCGATTTCCGGGTCAGACGAGGACCGAGGTGAAGAGGTCGGATAAAATAAGCGATTGGAATCCACCCCAAGATTCAGACCAAGACCACAAGGTCAAGACTCCATCTCTGATAGGCAGGCACACTTTTTCTAAAAGATTTACCTATTGTTGCAATGAAATTCTCAATCAATCCGAAAAAAGGGGGAGCCTGTTGGTGTTAGAAAGGAAATGAGTAGCTAGTCACAAGTAGAAAGATTTGGTGTTTAAATGGCAACTGCTGTGCAGGTTACGGTCACTGGCCACACCGCATTATTGCCTTTTCCCAGCATTTATCTGCACTCAAGCTCCCAGGCAGGGCTGCGTCCCAATATTCTTCACTCCCCACCTCCCTTCCTCCACTCCCCGACTACCACTCCTCTCCTCCCTTCCTCCACTCCCCGACTACCACTCCTCTCCTACCCGGAAATATGCAAAACTGCCTGAACGTTTTGAGTACAAGTATTTGCATGTACAGTATCAGTATCCAATGTACATGACATTGCGGTTTGCGTCGAGACATTAATTCATATGTAATCATTAATACGTAATTAAGATGCAATCAGCGACATTAGATTAAAACACAAAGATCCGTTTCCGGGGCACGGGGTAGAGGAGTGGTAGTGGAGGAGGAAAGGTGGCATTTTTTGACTATTGGGACACACCCCAGGAGTCACACAATAACTATGGTGGCCCTAAAGGGCAATCCTTGTTTTCTGGGAAAAACTGCCTCTGCCCTGGGAAAACTTCCTGCGCCCTATGACCTCAGCCTGGGCTCTTGAACACAGGCTGCATGGCTGTTCACAGCACACAGGTAGTATCTCAGAGCGCACAGGCAGTGTTCAAGGCAAAGGCAAACGTACAATTCCATTATCTGCCTTAAGACATCACAGATAACTGCATATATACAATGTAATACATGCAAAACTGGAGCGAGATATTGTTTATTGAAAGGTGCTGTTTCCGCAGCAAAGTAAGATGAACAATTTAGGATGAATCATCAGCATTTTTGTGACATCTGGAAGAAACTTGGAGGTTGCGGGAAAAAAAAGTAACAAAAAAAAAAAAACAGATGTTACACATATTGATTGTACTTGACTCACAATTTAAGCATGTTGTCTAACAAGTTAAGCATGAATATATAATGCTGGAAAATGGGTGAAAGACCATGGGCTTGATTTACGAAGACGTTTAGCGTTTGCAAAACTAATAACACAAGTTACACAACCAATGATTGGTGCAAAAGAAACACCATGACCAATCATGTTATTGGTTTTGTGTGTGCTAAACGGTTTTGCACATGCTAAAGGTCTTAAATCAAGCCCCATGTGTATTGTACTTAAAAGCCATGCTATGCTAATAATGCTATACAAGGAGGTAGCCTATGGCAAGCAGGCCCCTGCCTCTTGGCAGTGTTTCCAGCTCCTCAAGCTTCAGCTCACCCTGCCTTCCATCCTGACCGACAACACACCATTGACTCTATAACTTTGATGATGTCCGTCACAATGGGTTTTCAGAACAACCATCTGTGGAAAAAAAACTCCTATGGGCATTGAAACTTCATATAACTAGATAGGGCAATATCACAAATGATGCATTTCAATACTTTTCTGAACTAAGACCCCAGTATGTGTTTATGAAGAAATGCGTCTTCAGTTAAATTTATGAGACGTATTTTATCAGGTTAGAGTGCGATCGTAATGAAAAGCTACGGACAGTTTGCCCTATTGCAACATGCAGTTGTGGCACGGAAATACAACCTTTGGTCCCCTTGGAGATGGAGGGAGAAGATTGATTGTGGCGGAAGGGGGGTCTCTGGTGAGGGGTGAAGGGAGATGAATGATTTACTGCCTTAAAAGGGGGACCCTAGAGGACGGTGAATGATTAATGGTTTTAGAAGGGGATCTATAGAAGGACGCTGATGGAAGGCTATCTGTGTACAGGAGGTCGGAGGACCTGTTAGGGAGGGATCTTAAAACGTATGCAGATTATGTCAGTGGAGTAGAGGAGGACATGGTAGTTTAATGAAAGGAAGATCTTGGAGAATGGCTGGGGATTGCTCTACATGGAAGGATGGAAGGATGAGGAGGAGAAAGAAAGAGGACATTGAAGGAGGGTGGATGATTAATGCTTGTAGAAGGGGATGTAGGTTGGCGGTACAAGATCAGTATATTTAAAGGGGAGGGGGGTGGACAGTGGATGGTTCATGTTTGAAGACAGAATGCTGGTGATGGCTTAAATGTCATAAATATGAGTCACCATGAAACGGAAGTTAGAGCAGCACCAGCTTCCGCGATATGACGCGTACGCGAGCAAAACAAACCTTTCGACCCTTTTCAAGGACGGGGAGTCGATTTGATTGACGTCAAATGCGAACACTAAGAATACATGCCACGGTGTAAAAGTACATTGATTGGAGGGAAACAGACATATTTGATTGTCATTATTGGTTCCAATTTTGATGCACGCCCACTGGAACTTGATGACGGAAATTTAAGTAAAATCGTTTTCCAGGAAATGAAGAGGGAAAAACTTTGACTTGAAAATACACAAGTATTACAATTTTATACATTTTTTGGTATATACAGTACTGTGCAAAAGTCTTGGGCACCCGAGATTTTGTTGTGTCCATTTTTTCTTAGATGTTTATTTTTTTACTCTTCTGCATCAATGTAAAAGGAGCAGATTTTAGATTTCCAAATATTAATTTTCCAAAAAATTCATTGAACTATCTTCAGCGAAAAGAAGAACAAGGAGTTCTGCAACAGATGGTATGGCCACCACAGAGGCCTGTTCTCAACATCATCGAGGCTGTCTGGGATTACCTAGACAGACAGAAGCAAGCGAGACAGCCAAAGTCTGCAGAAGAACTGTGGCAAGTTCTCCAAGATGCTTGGAACAACCTACCCGCTGATTTTCTTTTAAAACTGCACGACAGTGTACCGAAGAGAATTGATGCAGTTTTAAAGGCACAGGGTGGTCACACCAAATATTGATTTGATTAAGTTTTTTTACTGTTTACTGCTCTTTGTAGTCAATTGTTTGATATTTAGGAACTTTTAATTTCATTATTTTTGAAAGCATCTTCGCTTTACGAGTTTTTTTTACATGTGCCTAATACTTTTGCAGAGTACGGTATATTTTTAGACATGTTTGTGTGGTTATCTAGAATTGACTGAATTTATGAAAAAGTTAAAGTTATTTTTGATTTTGGCTTGTCATTAAATTACATCTTTCTGGTGTATAGTCCAAAACATTGTGCACACAAGTTTAAATGACATTTCCCATTGGTACCAATTGACCAATTGACATTGGCTCTCCCCGAAGCCGGGCCCTCTCCTCTGTTCACCCACTATGAACTTAAATCTACAGTATAGAGGATTACTTTAGGTAGGAAAGGGGCTATGTAGTAAATGTTTAGGGTAAAGACTGAGGTAGTTGCCAGGCAGGAGCCGTTTCTGAGGTCATTCAGTTCATCATGGAACCAACTGCCCTGCTTTCACATAGGTGACACCTGCTCTATCCAATACTGAATATTACTTTGCCTGAAAAGAGGCTTTTATGCCATGAATATCTACATGGTCATGATTCCCATTGACAGATCAGGGCAAATTTCACATAACCTCAATAAAATTTGCTATATTATTCAACAAGAAATTCAGTCTTGTTTCTTTGAATAAATTATTGTATGTGTGTGTGTGTGTGTGTGTGTGTGTGTGTGTGTGTAGCGTTTTTCACAGAGAGCTTGACTTAAAGATCCTTTACAGAAGCAGGTAACCTTTTCTGTTTTGACCTCTCTTAGGGATATAAAATTATATCTCCATTACAACATTACCTTAGACCCTCTCAGGTGATTGGCTCCTTCGTCACCCATGGGAGTGGGTCCTGAATGGAAGCAGGGCACTCTGGGAAATGGCAGTTTCATCCAGTCCATCTAGCCGGGTCATACTGCCATGAAAAATTTATTTATATCTAATAGCCTGGATTCACTTTGTGCTGTCTGTAACACTGCTATTAATACTGTAGCTGCTAACTATTTCTGCACAACGATATTTGCCATTGTAATCACCCATATGCAAAACGGTCTGTAAAAATCATATATGATCATACTTGCAAAGTTTTATAAAAATCATATATGTTGATTAGTATTATATATTTATATTTGACATTTGTATTTGTATTTTTTATAGGGAGTATCATGTATGTTAGGGAACTATTTAATTCTAGTCTAAAATGTATATGCTAGTTCTATAAGATATAGGCTATTTATGTTATAAGTTTTGTATATGGTTTATATGATTTTTATAGGATTGTTAGAAGTTTGCATATGGGCAGGCAATGGAAATCAGGCTTTTTGTGAGTGTTTGAGAAAGGAGAAAAATCTGAAAGTGTAGGAGAGGAACTAGAGACATAAAGTTCCTGTTTCTGACCTCAACAAGCACAGTCACCCAATGAAGCTTTAGATTTGGGTTTTGTCGAAATGCAAGGAAGCTTCAAGCTGTGGAGAAAGTTCCCCAGGAAGTTGCCTGTTAACACATCTGCATATCACCATTAGTGTACCCAACTGACCCAACTCACCAGAGCGCTGGAAACATTTCTATGGCAAATTTACCTGAGCTAATGATATATTAGATAATACCAAACACAGTTATATGTTCTTGCATCTACCTGTTTGAAATAATAGAAACCGTCCTCTTCCTGAACTAGCACAGACTTGTTCGTATAATTCATGTGACAACATTTCCCCTCTTTCAGAGAATACACAAGGCCTACTTTAGTGGAGCTGAATTTGCTGGCACTTTAAATAGCGTTTATCAATTATTTCATATAGGGGTGCCTCATCCAGGCTAACCATTCTTTCGTTCAGTCCATGTCCATTGTTTCCAGTCTTTCTGAAGGGTTTCGAGGGAGCCATTTCGTGTCAGTTTTAAGGTTTGAAGCGTTTAGTTCGGCCTGTTTACTTTTCACATTATTTTCACGTGAACCAATACAAAGCTTATTAAAGGTTATTTACAAGTCTACAGGGTTACAACCGGAAAACACGTTGCATTTTGTATTGCTGTGCAATAGAGACATTTATCTTATTGCAACAAGGAGGTCTAAGTTGCAGATCAGTTGGGAGATGCTGTCCAAATGTCCCCAGTACAAGGCATAAATATTGCATACTTGGCACCACTTTATAAGTATGAGCCTGACTATGAGATGATATGAAACCACACAGAATCTGTGAATTAGCAGTCACGATTCAGTGGCATCAGTAGGCAGGGTTTCAAGAAAACCTGGCTGTGAAAATGGTTTACACAAGTTCACTCCAGAGATCTGTGCACAGTGCCACCATAGTTATCCAGAGCTGTTGGCTACAGCACACAATAGATCCCTCAGGAGAGACTTAAAAGGTTGAGATGCGGTCCAACACGGCACTCTAAATCCCCACACCACTGGGATAGCTTGCTTCATTCTCAATTAGACCCCAGACAGCCAACTCCCCCAAAACAAATTTTCCTGATACCACACCACGTTTTACTTTTTTACTACTCACTTCGGAACTATATATAGACATTGTGAAATCATTCTCGATTTTATGGCACTTTAATAATTTGGCCAAGGACATAATGCGATTCTCCGGTATCTGTGGCTTATTGTCAGAGATAAGATTCAGACCACGATCGTGCAAAGCTAGTCATGAATTTAATTTGGTGTCAAGCTGCTTGGTAGGGTGGTTGTGGGTCAAAGGGTTCCTCTCATAGTCAAACAGTCTTTCAATGCTGATTCTGGGCTGACATCACCGCGCCAAAGGGACTTGGCAAACAAAGATCGGGCAAAGTCCGTCCCCGACGAAGCAGGTGCTCCTTCCGAACGCTAATGCTCCGTCACTCACAGGAATCGCACAGCTAAACATAGCTCGCTAACCACTGGGGCTCGTGCACAGATGGTCAAGCTGATAGCGTCTGTTGATTTAATACACACATTACAAGGCATTATAGACTAATGTAGGTAAAAGTTCAGAACTTGTTTGCGGGAGAGGTAGGGGTCTCTAATGGCAATGTGCAATACATTCTGATGGACTGGGTCCAGACGGTGTTCCCTTGGCCCTCTCACGGTGGTCACCGTTAACGACAGATCAGGCCACGATCCCTGAAGCACGGCTCGCTCAGACGTTGGTATTGCAAACGTTCATGCAATGTTTCTGGATATTTATGCTAAGGTTACATGTTAGTAGGGCCACTGCTACTGTGCGCAAACATATCTCAATTCAAAAATAATTTCTTATAAAACATTTTGCAAACCGAGATTACATTTAATTTTCATTTCAGATAGGGATAGGGTACAAAACACTCGCTCAACTCTTTGAGAAACGTTTAAGCGTTGGTCGCAAAGCTTTTCTTTTTGATTACTTTGAGGGGTAGCCTACTATCAGATTCCATCTGACCCTAAACCCCCACCTAAACATATTTCTTTTTTTCATTTTACCAACACAACATTTTAGATGTGTCACATGGGGTTTTGGAACTTCATTAGTTGTTGAGTTACAAGTTTACAAGATTCATAGTACATTCAGCTGGATGGCGCTTGTGTAAAAAAAAAGCTCAAAATTACATGTTTTTTTTTTGTGTGACATTAAATAAATGGATTTAACAATAACACAGAAATTATGGAGGCCATCTCCAACCATCCTGCACTGAAAAAAATCTCTGTCTTAACAAGTATTTTAGTCTTGTCAGGAGACTTAAAATCAGATTGTAGTGTGGAAAATATTAGCTTGTTTTAAGTTACTTTTTGCTTGACAAGTAAAACTATCTTACCCCACTGGCAGATAGTTTGTCTTATTTAGCAAAAAAAGTAACAGAAATAAGATTCTAACATCTAAATATAAGATTAAAATGCTTGTTAAGATTTGGTTTTTGCATGACGAAGAGTGAATTAACAAGAAGCTGTTAGATCCAGAATTACTATAAAGTTAAGTGTCATAGTAACGTGTTAATTTCAGCTGTTCATTTCATCTCACCATTGCGTCATGGAGGGATCCAAATTTCAGCGAGAAAGTTGTGGCATTTAACATGACCAGGAAAAGTACCTGGGGACTTAGTTAGGTTGGGCAGGCGTCCAGCCTCTAATCAGAGGGCTTCAGACGTGCCAACCTGTGTGCGAACTTATCTTATCTGTGCTCTGGCAGTGCTGTCTGTGCCTCCGTTGATAAGGCACAATCAGAGGAGGGGCCACCATAACTCTACATCAGATTTGAGTGCAAAGACCTCTGTTGGGCCCTGTGTCCTATCAGAGAGGGGCATGGGTCAAGCGGTCCACTTCATAGTCCACTCCAGGACAGGATACAGCTGTAGCACAAAGACATGGAAACAATGCAAGGTGGCTTTCTGCTACAAGGGGGGAGAGAAGTATTAATTCGGTATTATCTACATCGACACCAAATAACCGAAAAGTCGAGTTCAAATCTGTGTTGAAATCTGGGCTGTGAGCTGGGCTTTGTAGTATCCCACAAAGCTGTGGGCCTCAGCTCCAGAAGGACCAAGACTCTGCTTTCTGTCAGACTTTATAAAAACGCTGCGCTGGCCTCCAAGACGTCCATAATCAAAATTTAAATAAAGGACGAGGGGAAAGTGTCAGATTTCCTATTATCCAGTTTCGTTTCAAAGCAACTGTCTCGTAATTAAGTCTATGTTCTGCCATATTTTTATTTATTTATGTATTCTTGCATTTGCATTCGCATATATAACAGTGCCCAGTCTGTGAGTGCTCACATATGCTTTATTTTCTTTTGATGGAATTACATTCCTTACAGAGAGCGTCCAGTTCTTTGAGCAGATGTCTGGGGTTCCGATTCAAAGACTCTTACAGGACATCATCAGCATTCAAACACTTGGATAAAACCGCCGAATAGAATCCACTGCCTAGAGGATGTGCAACATACCCGACCAATAGCCCCAGCGGTGTCAGGCTACAGCCAGGTTCAGATGCATTATTTAAAAACAATTATTTAGTTATTTGAAAAGTATATAGTGTAGGTACCACCGATAGACAACATTGAGCGAGTAACGCGATGATTAAGTATTAGGTCATCTTCCAGCATAAATATACACAAGCTTTCAGTTACAGTAAGACTAACTGGGAAAGGTCAATAGTGAATAAACTGGGCCGTAAGTCACCTCCTATTTCTCTGGTAAACTCACTCAGGCTGAGGCATCATGCCTTTTGGAACGTCTGACTCACAATCATATGGTTCCTCCCCTCCATTTGCGTCTTCTTGTGATCATTCTTGTGACCTTTAAACAATTCAGAAAAAGGACCAGCTCAATGCTAAATCCTACAGTTTTAACGTGACTTTTAAAATCTCTTTTGCTTATTAATTAATCAACTGATGGAGGCATTGGGTTATGAGGATATCGGTCCGGATCTGATTTGCAGGATCAGCAATGAAATCACGAGGAGGTCTTATGCTTTTAATTTGGAGCTCAGACCCTTGAGATACTGCTCAGTGTACGAAGGTCAAAGGTCACCCCTCTGTTTTGAGGAGACGTTTAGCATTCGGTGAGCTGAGGAGGTCCAGTTCAGTTGAAGTCATTGGCTGTTATGCTACTTTCAGGGGAATGGTTTGCAGTTAATTTGGACTCCAACGTAGTATGGCGCTGGTTAGTGTATGATTCTCTCTCCTTATTACATCTCTGGAACACCCAAATGTCCAGGTAAATATTCAGGTAGAACCCAAAATGTGACGTTGAACCAAAAATGTGATGCTGGAGATTTTTTTGGTGGTGACAGTTTTGTGAACAATTTTGTTCACAGCACAACCCAGAATCGAACGGGAATTTTCAGTGAGAAATCTGTCTTACGAATAGCAATGAGTTTGTGTGCAGGAACTGAGTGACTTATTTATATTCCATTTTCCATAGTAATTTAGAGAAGAACTGCTCATTTGTCACTGTATGTACGTGTGAAATGGGCCTTCGAATGCAGGCCTTGAAAATAGCTTTGAAACATTTGCTGTAAAAAAATTTTAATAATAATGAAAAGGAAGGTCTTAATGATTGTGTGCTAGGGACATAGGGATGTATGTTTGAGCAGGGTTATAAATAGAGGACAAACTGCTAAACAAAATCTGTATTCATATAGCTTAGAAAACATGGGCTAAAATAAAATCGATAGTGACAACAGCACTTGTACATCTGGAGCATGTACAGGAAAATAAATAAATAGCCCCATGTTTCCCCTGATATGACCCTGGTGATTCTGAACCCCCCAGAACTCTGTAATAAGGTTACACAAAGATTACATTACATTTTTTCACTTGTCTGAAAGTATATAGGAACATGTTTTCAAACCCAGAGATCGTCCCTTCTCACACATAGCTGTTAGTGAACCTAAAACTACGTTCAGTTTATCTGAAGTATTACCAAGCCCAAAAGAAAGAAGAACAACTACATTATGTCCCTTCCAAGAGTTGCTTCTTCTTCTTCTTCTCCTCCTCCTCTCTCTCTCTCTCTCTCTCTCTCTCTCTCTCCCCATTTCTTTTCTTTTTACAAAATTACTTCCAGTAAAGCCCCAGATGATATCCATATGAGGTTTCTTTATTTTATTTAATAAACCATTCAGAACTTCTCTTGTTCCTCATTTCTTGTTTTTGCATTTGTCACATAACTATATGAATATGTTCATTTTCACCAAAAGACAGACCTGTCAGTATCAACAACTTCTTTGATTACCTCCTGGTCAGTTTATGTAACTCCCTGTTTTAACTTAATTCTGAGACAATAAAATAATAAAATCCAAACTGATTGAAAAGAGCAGCCTTGGTCCAACTGTAATGTAAGACCTAAAATAAAACCCTCACTGTAGTCAATGATTGATTGTTTGTTCCAAAATACTGTGCAGATGTGGCGTGTTTTTATGAAATCTCAAGTAGTTTTACTTAAGTAGAAACAGCATAAGTGCCGTAAATCACAGCAGGACCCTGGTCTGCCTGATTGACCATCGTAAAACAAAAATTAGATGTGGTTCCTGGGAGCACATTTGTGCATTTCTGTAATTACAATAGGGAAACAAGAAGAAATAAATTTCTCTCACTCTCTCTCTCTCTCTCTCTTGCTCTCTCTCGCTGTGAGTGTTTGTAAGAGTGACAGTTGTGCAGTTGTTTGCCTTGGAAATGTTTATTCCAGTACAACAATGCCCCCCTGTGGACAGATACGGAAATCTCTGAAGCTGCTGAAAAATTTAACTGTATTTACATTTTACAATTAGTTTTAGGTATAAGCAGATTCTCTTCTTCCAGAGCAACTTATGTAAGCGCATACATACAGGTTTAGGCAAAGAAGAGCTGATACCAAGTTAAGGTCGCAACCAATACTTTGTGTTAACGTATGGCTTACTTGGAAGTATACAAAGACATAAACCAGCTACATAAAGTTGTGTCATAGTAATTTCCTGGCAGAAACTGAAAACGTAATGTTTCAATTAGTAAATCTGTGGCCACTTCACGCAACAGTCGTTATAAGAAACATTTACGTAAGTATGAGTTGAGTGGGATTTTCAAAAGCCTAATTTCAACAACATAATTAAAGGCTACATAGCAAATTAAATATTTTATGTTAACCAGACAGTTTCAAGTGTGAACCATGGCCATCATAGTAGTCAATGCATGCACATAATAGTTATCTTGTTTAAATTCCATTGTGTCCAGAAGCAAATAATAATAATAATAATAATAAATGGTAAAGTGACCATATTATATTCAGGTGTGTGTATGCTCTTATTTGTCTTGCTTGGAAGAACTAAGTGCCCCAGTTAGAGTGTGCCATTGTCCAGTTAGGCATCAGGCCTATAGTGGTGTCTCATGGACTAAAGTAAGTAATCAAATTTTTTTTCTTCTTGTCAATGTTTTTCAGAGGAAAAAATTAGATACTGACACTAACTGTGTCTCTATGTTACAGGTTCCACGAGGGATCTGTTTTCACAACAAACTTCTTCACTCCATTTTGAAAAGGTGAACTGGGATGACCAAAAAAAAAAAAAACATCTTGCTCACATTTTGAGGAAGATGTATTTTCACTTTAATATTTACTGTATACATACGTACATTCATATATTTGTAGTTTGTACATAAATGGTTAAAATTGTTAGGATTCCCGCAGGGGGGACCGGACCCAAACGCAAGACTCAGAGACGGCTCAAGGGGAAAACTGCACCAGGGAAAACATTTAATGAAACACAGGCAGGGGCGTGGCGGGAACAGGACGGGTCGGGAACAGGACGGGTCAGGGACCAGGCTGGGCAGGGACGGCACACCGGCCGTGGGGTCAGGAACAGGTGCGGGGGTCCCGCGGATAGCACGGGGGGGCCCGCGACGGCACTCTAGTCGTGGGGGAACAGGAACAAGGAGGGACAGGAACGAGGAAGCCTGGAGGGACCAGGGGAGCCCGCAACGGGAACCCCAGCTCACAAAATAGACAAGCGCACAAGACAGTCCAGCCCTGAACAAAGTGACAGGGCAGACTATATACAAGACATGACGAGGACAAAACGAGCAGCAGGTGGGAGAAGGGTAACCAGGACACGAGAGGAAAACACAATGCAGGTGTGGGGAGTGGACTATGAGACAATACGGGGTGGACTATGAGACAATACGGGGTGGACTATGAGACAATAGGAAAACCCGGGATGGAATCCGGGTGCCTCACAAAAATTCCATCACTGTCAAGTAAAATGCGTTTAAAAATTTAACTTCTGAACCCTTTTATACCCAAATGTGTAAACTGACAACATTTCATACCTATATGTAACTCTACATACAGGTTTGGGTGTATGGTTTCTTTCACTCACCCTTACCACTATTTACTTGGATTGAAACATTGTCACACAATAGAAAGTTTGTATTGGAACCATCACAAGTGTGCACTGTTCTTCCCCATATCAGGAGAGGAGGTATACCGCCAACTGGGTATACTCACGTTCTCACCATTTGTCCTTAACCGTATCTGTTGCAGCACAACCTCAAACTGGTCAAATTCAACATCCACTGGATGTAAAAAAAAAAAAAAAAGTTTGTTTTAAAAAAAAAAACACTTTCTAAATAAAGATCAGATAAGAAGCAAATCTGTGCAGAAGCTGGAATGCTGTTCAAACTGAAACCCTCACTCTCTCACTCACACCTATTGCTGTTTTTTAACTGATGATGTCATAGTTTTCCTTTTATTCATGAATTTTTTTCCACAAATGGTTTAGTTTCAGTTACCAGGTGTCCAGACCTTCAGCACTTGGGACCCTCATTGATTTCAACTGTTATAGGATATAAAATACGGAAAAAACATAAGCACATGTTTTCAATAACCTTAATTGATGAAGATATTGACTATAACAAAAACCAGCATACACAGGACCCTTATGGAAAAAGAATATACTGCAGTATATTGCAAATATATCAAAATTGTCTTCACAATATACTGCAGTATATTACATTTCCATAAGGGGAGGAACCCAGAGGCAAGTTTGAGAAACCCTGCCCTGAAGGATTGAAAGAAAGCTTATCTGAGGAGCTCTATCCATTTAAAATTGTCCAGTCAGGTGTGATTTCTGGTTGGAGTGCCCATATGCAACTCTACTCTGATTGGACTCCTGTTCATTGCATTTCACTCCACTAGAGGGGGGTGTTAATCCCAATTGACCAATTGTCTCATTTAATGATTTTACTTTTGCTCACTAGGGGGTGTAAAAGTCTGCAAATTTTCAGTTGTACAACTCAAATTGTTGCATTTTAGCTGGATATTACAACTAAATTATATTACAACTATTATAACTAAAACTATGCAAATTATAATGAAAGAGTTTATTTAAAATGTTTTGTCTCAGATTAGGCACTGCAATTAACTCTATTTAATGGGTTGAAATGAGCACTGTCGGGTAACAATTTAAATATGATGTACCTATTAATGCTTAATCAAACAATCAAACATGAATAAGTACACTGGACTTCCTTAAAATTACATTTTGATTTGATATGATATTTACAAAACCCAATTCCAAAAAAGTTGGGACAGTATGTAAAATGACTTCGTCAGGGTTTTTTACATGACAGGTCTGATTGTGTGACACATATACGTATAGCAGGAACAGACAATGAGTTACATCTGCAGCAAATCATTGCTCTGTTGCCAGATATGCAGTAGATATGGATGGATCATTTTAAGGGTTGTTTCTCCTGACTCATTTTCCTATTGAACTCTATGGAAAAATAAGTCAGGAGAAATAACCCTTCAAGTGATCCATCCATATCTACCGCATATCTGGCAGCAGAATGATGGTTTGAGGCTCGTTTGATACCGCAAACCCTTGATGACTTATAGCCATTTAGCCAACTATGGGTTCCATAATATTCCCGTGTAATTTACAGCTTAATCTAGTCCCACCCCCCAATTCCCATAGAGATCTATTCAAATGCAGAGACATTATAGTATCGCTTGTAAGAGCACCTGAAAATAAGATATCAAGAGTTTTTTGATATCCTTTTATACCCAGTTATGATAGCATTACCTGTGGAATATTCCAAACAGGTGTTTTTTTTTACTTTCCAGTCTTTTTTTTTTGCCCGTGTCCCAACGTTTTTGGAAAGTGTTGCAGGCATCAAATTTGGAATTAGTGTATATTTACAAAGATCAATAAAGTTGATCAGGTAAAATATAAAATATGTTTTCTTTGTACTGTTTTCAATTAAATATATGTAAAAGAAAATTTACAAATCACTGCATTCTGCTTTTATGTTAATTTTACATACTGTCCCAACTTTTTTGGAATTGGGGTTTGAAGAAGATAGGCACCATTTTCAGATTGTGGAAAATTCTACATTACATATATTTGCATTGAAATGGTGAATATTTTAACTATGTATGAAATTTTCTCTAATCAACCTTGTGTCCTTGGGAAACTGAACTCAGGCTCATTGGATGCAGTTAACGCAAACGCAAGGGCTTATAGACATTTTCTAAGGTTTTGTCTATTGAATTGGAAGTGAACTCACAACAGTTTGACACATTTTGATACATTTTTGCAACACTTCCCAGGAGATGTTTGGTGGGCATGTCATGGAGGTGGGAACATTGGCTCTGCTTGGTTGGTGGTAGGGTAACACATTGCAAAGTGCTAAAATATGCAATGGACTGCAGTAGGAAGGCCATGCACAATTGCTCTATTATTCTTGCATACTTGCAACGTTCTGCATCCAAATGTTCAGTTCAGTCCTGACTCTGTGTTAACACTTCCGTGCAATGCTTTTGAACATACCTGAAATTTTCCAGATAGCCTATCAGAGACAGTGTCTAGAATCAAGACTAATAAAATTTGAGATTAAACCGTCCGCAGACAAGCTGAGAAAAAAACATCTGTGGCCTGGTACAGCCATTGAGAGATTTACTGTTGTTACCTGAGAGAGAGAGAGAGAGAGAGAGAGAGAGAGAGAGAGCGAGAGAGAGAGAGTATTGGTTATGAAAACAAGAAGAAATTAAGTTCAGTTTCTTGAAATATCTCTCTCGCTCTCTGCATGTTCATCAGAGTGACAGTTGTTTATTTGTAAATGTGTATTCCTTTTTTTGTGATCAAATTTTTTATTTAGGTTTTAATGTCATGAAATTTACATATAATGGGCATGTTCATGGGCGTTATGTACGCTAACTTAAGTGACACGTTGCTTGAAACAGAGAATTAAGAGTATGTTTCTGTTTGACACGTATAAAAACACATGCATTTAAACAAATATAATGTTACTATAATGTTGAAGTAAATTTATTATGAGAAAAAAAAATCCCTCATCAAGAAATAATTATTTTTAACAAAACCGTGTGTGCCACAATTATTGGCACCCCTGCATTTATATATATAATAAAGTAATCATTTTTAATATTTGGTCGCATATCCTTTGCATGCCATGACTTCCTGATGTCTGTGACCCAACAACATCAAAAGACTCTTGATATCTTATTTTCTGGTACTATTACAAGCGATACTACACTGCCTGGCCAAAAAAAAAGTTGCACATTCTAATATTTCATTGGACCGTCTTTAGCTTTGATTACGGCGCGCATTCGTCGTGGCATTGTTTCGACAAACTTATGCAACGTCACAACATTTATTTCCATCCAGAGTTGCATAAATTTTTGGCCGAGATCTTGTATTGACGACAGTCGAACCACTCCGTAAAGTCTTCTCCAGCACATCCCAAAGACATTCAATGGGCTTAAGGTCAGGACTCTGGTGGCCGATTCATGTGTGAAAATTATTCCTCATGCTCCCTGAACCACTCTTTCACAATTTGAGCCCGATGAATCTTGGCATTGTCATCCTGGAATATGCCAATTGATGGGATAACCTGGTCATTCAGTACATTCGAGTACTCAGCTGACTTCATTTTATTGCTGCATAACGTTGCTGAGCCTAGACCTGACCAATTGAAGCAACCCCAGATCATAACACTGCCTCCAGAGGCTTGTACAGTGGGCACTATGCATGATGGGTGCAACGGTGACTTTTTTTTGGCCAGGCAGTGTATAACGTTTCTGCATTTGAATGGATCTTTATGGGAATTGGGAGGTGGGACTAGATTTAGCTGTAAAGTACATTGGAACAGTATGGAACACATGGTTGGCTAAATGGCTCTAAGTCATCAAGGGTCTGATGTATCAAACAAGCCTTAAACCATCACTCTGCTGCCAGAAATACAGTAGATATGGATGGATAACCTGACTTATTTTTCCATAGAGTTCAATAGGAAAATTTGTCAGGAGAAACAACCCTTAAAGTGATCCATCCATATCTTGTAGTGGGGAGCGTAAGGTTCGGAGAACCAACGCGACCAATAATGATTTATAAAAGCGTAGCCGCACCAGGACGAAGATAACACAGGATTGGGAGCAAAACTTCCCTAGCACAAGGCAAAACAAAGCAACCTCAAAAACGGAGGCGTATCTCAATAAACAGTGAGAATAAATAACAAAAGAACCTCACGCTCTCAAATGATAACAGGAGGTCAGAGGAAAACAAAAGAAACACCCTGTATAAATGGGCAAGAGAATGAAAATGAAACTAGAACCTGTTACCTACAGCTCTAGGTGAGAACGAGCTGAACAAAAAGGTAACTGGTAGAGGAGTATAAAGGATAAAGAGAGAAAGGAAAGAAAAAGACGAAAATAAATCTTTCTCCTAACTCTAAACCGGACTTGCTGTGTTTCCTATTCGTACGAACCAGAAATGCAGCGACCGAATCCTATACCTTACCGACTTCATTGTCAACATAGCAAAGACAATATCGAAGCATTGGCAATGCGGAAGTCCTGGGCTATTTATAACCGGCAGGAAATCCAAAACAGGTGAAAGAGATAATTTCCGGGCGAGATTCAAACACTGAAACGGAGGTGGAAAAAATCTGATAGAGCGTCCCAACGACGCCAAAAGGAAAACCGAACGCAGAAACAGCAGAGGCTGCTAGAAACCATGACATATCTCCTGCATATCTGGCAGCAGAGTGATGGTTTGAGGCTTGTTTGATTCCTCAGACCCTTGATGACTTATAGCCATTTTAACAACCATGTTTTCCATACTGTTCCAATATATACAGCTAAATCTAGTTCCACCCCCCAATTGCCATAGAGATCCATTCAAATGCAGTAGTGTCACTTGTAAGAGTACCAGAAAATAAGATATCAAGAGTATTTTGATGTTGTTGGGTCACAGACATCAGGAAGTCATGGCATGCAAAAGATATGCGACCAAATATTAAAAATTATGACTTTATTCTATATATAAATGCAGGGGTGCCAATAATTGTGGCATATATGGTTTTGTTAAAAATAATTATTTCTTGATGAGGGATTTTATTTCTCATAATAAATTTACCTCAATTAAAGGTTGGATTTTTCTCATTTTTTCAGTGTGACATTAAGCTAATTCACCATTGATTTTTTTATAACCCTTTTTACTCATCTTTACCAGGGGTGCCAATAATAGTGGAGAGCACTGTAGTTGTAAATTACACTGGAACAGTATGGAACACATGGTTGGCTAATTAATTAGTGCCATTCTGACTAAAAGGGTTAAATTTCGTATTTGGGATGACTTTTATCCTTATCTTTTGGGAACTGTTTGTGTAAGTATTCAACCAGAAAATAACATTTGTATTATTGGTTTCAAGTGCTATTTTTGGTATGTTTTGGAACTTTTTTGTGCTGTGCGCCAGACTGTAAGGAGGTATAGGAAATATTTGGTCCTAGGTGTATCTTGGAGCGTTTCAGTGCTAGCCTATACTTGTGTGAACCAAATCTTGCAGTCTATATGGTAGTGCAAGATTTTCCTCCACAGGCTTCCAGCAAACTGAAAGAGTGGGGTTAAACCAGGCTGTGAGAGGTCGCAGTACAAAGGACCAGATGTCTTTTTTTTTTATTTGGGACGGAGAGACCACCCTCAGTTTTGTGAAAATGGAAATGTTTATTCCAATGCAACAGTGCCCCCCTGTGGACATCTCTGAAGCTGCTGAAGAATATACCGTACAAGGTTGCCTGGTGGTGCATCCTGCGAAGGGGCCGGAGTCCAGTGCATGGATGCTTCCTACAGTCTGGTATGAAATCCTGACCACAGCTGTACCAACTGTGTCTGGCAGGCAGCTCCGTAGGCCAGAACATTTTTAGACTGTACCCTTACCCAGGGAGGAAGGAATTAGCATCAGGCTCCAGTCTAGTCAATCTCTGCAGTTCGCCTATTCAATTCAATTCAAATACATTTTATTTGTATAGCGCTTTTTACAGAGAACTGTCACAAAGATGCTGCACAGACAAACAGAAGGAAAATTGGGCAAAAACCAGGCCTGAACCCCCAACCAGCAGAACGAGGTAAAAAACGCCCCGGTGGGAAGAAAAACACTCAACAACAAAGAAAAACACTCAGCCTATGGCAGCTGCACATGAAGTGTGGGCTACTCCAATTAAATATACTGGTAGCCTGAAGACTGGATTTAAGTGGCAGCTGGCACAACATGCTTTGTATGGACAACACCACAAGTTGACTATTGCTAAATGGAAAGGATTAATAAAGATTTCTACCGTTTTTGACCGCATGAGGTGTGATAAAGAGTGAAGTGTGAAAACATAATTGTCGGTGCTGTGTCCATGTTTTACATGCAAGAAATGGGCACTGAGAATACTGGTCCAACTTTTCTTGGAACTCTAAGATCTTATATAAACTCATATAGCCTAACTCTCTCTTTCTAAGAGCTCAATGAACGGCAATTAAAATGAATCGCAGCACTCCTTTGGGTATGGCTAATATGGAATTGGAATGACATGAAAGTTGGCCAAAGTTTCACAACCCTGTGTATTATGTATGTCATGCAAAAATTTAAATTTCCGTGGAACTCGCGACTACCGCCAATGGTAGCCTAATCTGCGTCATTTATTTATGCTGCAAAGGAAATTATTCAAAAGGTGGGCTAGGTTGAGGTAACCGATCCTCCACACATTCACAGCTAAGGGCTTTTTAAATTAATTAAATCCGAGGCGTTTTTAAATTAAATTTTTTTAATTAACTGCTAGGCCTACGTTATGAGAAGGATGTGCTTTGTCTGATCTGTTTTGCAGTTGCTTCAATGACCTTCATGCACTTATTGTACATCGCTTTGGATTAAAGCGTCTGCCAAATTATCGTAATGTGTTGTAAAACGTTTTCGCAACCCCTGACAGTGTGGATTTGACGGGTTTAAGAAGCTCGGGATGGTTTTTGAAGCGCGCTTTAATGCTAGTGTGTAGCCTACGCAAGAGGCATATAAGGGTTAATGAAGTACCGAAAAAGTAAATCACAGCACTCCTTTGGGCATGCCCTATATGGAATTGGAATTACATAGTTTCACAACCCTGCATGCATTATATGAATGTATAGCCCATGTCCTATGTCATCCAAAAAAAATCCAATCTGGGTCAAGATGCTGTGTAAAGGTTTTGAGAATGGGAGC
The DNA here is from genome assembly GCA_029718625.1 of Synaphobranchus kaupii. Classification (NCBI taxonomy): domain Eukaryota; kingdom Metazoa; phylum Chordata; class Actinopteri; order Anguilliformes; family Synaphobranchidae; genus Synaphobranchus; species Synaphobranchus kaupii. Next base: position 5,919,852 of record CM056388.1, on the reverse strand, counting down.
ATTGACATTATCAAGGTTCTAGCAGCCTCATACACGTCAGGCTATTTAAAAACCTTGGTTGGTATCAGTTGTCTCTCTTTCCATCTAATTAAGCCGAAAAAGTAAATTCACACCTGAGCTTCAAACCTGCACAAAGTGAAGACCAAGGTAATTTCAGTCTGGTCTCTTAAATTAGTTTTCATTTTTATATTGGTTTTGAACTTAATTTCCAATTCTGTTCAGTCTGAGTCCGCACTGGACTTTGGAGTGTGTGGGCCTACCCTATGATAGCTATAGCAAGCAACACTTGTTTTGTCGAAACTCTGTGGTTCTACAGTTGTGATACTGCACAAGGAAGCATGGCCATCTAGGGGCCGCGACTACCTAGGATCCAAACAGGCAGGACAAAAGCCACTTGCCGTTTTGTATACGTTATTTATAAACTAAAATTATAAGAAAATCATGTTGGCTTGTATTGTATTCTGTGTGCGGGGAAAATATTATTTTTTCAATTTTTTTTTAAATTTCAGTTTACGAACATGTTCTTTCATGGCTATAGGCTATTTGGTTTAGTTTTCGTTTACAATAATAACATTAGTGCGCAAAACGTACCTAAATCGACGTTTTTAGGCTATTATTATATTGAGACACCAGAGGGCGCTGAGAGAGAAGCAAATGTTTAAGGACCCTTGGTCTGACTGGACTCCTTGGTCCCCATGAGCGTCAAAACTTCTCAAGATGCATTTTTATTTTCCTCTTGGATAACGTTTGTTCTGACTTTGTGCAAATACTGTTTGTATACCTAGAGTGACTATAGCCTATAAAGGAATTAAATTACAGTTTAAGTAACGATCACCGTCACAGAATAATACTGATTTAGGCTAGGCTACTTGTGAAAAGTAGCTAAATCGACATAGAGCATATATTTCTTTTTGAACTATGTTAGTTTCCGACATAGAATGTCCCAAGTGTTTAATAGCCTGTATTGTTATCGACACCATCATTGGCTTGTTCAACAGTTGTAGCAAAATTACTGGCCATGCAGTCTCCAGACGAATATAACTATGGAATGAATATCTGGGTTACTATTTTGCGAACTAATTCTTTAGCGGCCAACCTTCAGTGACTTGCTGTAATAGGCTACTGTTTCATGCAGTCGTCGTTACAGTGCCAAGTTCATCTCGTGAGGTTAGGGCCTGATCATTTTACTCCGAATAAATTAATTTATTTCCCACTATGCTTTCTGCATTCTATTCCTGAGAAAAGCTCGTCACTCCTTTCCCAACTGGCAATAGGACACTTTCAGTTCATGTGTGCACATGTATGCCAACTCTATTTAAATTCGCATGAGTCATTCGCTTTAGTTTCAAAAGTTCCATGCAGGTCTACAGGCTGTTTCCTGATCACGTCACTGATCCCCGGGGGTTAAAGCTCTGAATCGTGTCACTTTGATTCAAATTTAAGTTTACCTCTACGAAAAGGAAGTGGTACGGTCCTACTCGCTTATTTTAATGGCTGTCCGATCCACAAGATCATTTTTACATTGAAAAGAGTCAAAGGAACTGCAGAGACAAAACCATGGCGACAGTAACATGTCGAGTCCAGTACCTGGAAGATACGGACCCTTTCGTGTGCACAAACTTTCCCGAACCAAGAAGACCGCCACCACACAATTTCTACGAAAATATTGCATTAAGTGAACAGATTGCTGGGGTTCATAAATTGTTGGAAGCTCCTTTGAAGGTAAGCTGTGAACGTTGTTCGATTGTTGCATTTTCCAAATGAAACTAGCTACACAAACAAGAAATAACGCAACACCGTTTCCATTCTGTGTTTTGTCTTAAGTGAACAATCAAGTGACGCAAATGTGATCAAGGTGGGCGATAAAACAGTCGTATACAGTGTTAGAATTACAATTGTAGATGTTTATAAAAACTATCAATGTATACAGGGGTATTGCATGGGAAGTAAGGGAATAACCGATATCAAATTCTCTCTGGAATTACCCTCGTGTTAATTAAGAAATACTGTCTAAATGCCAATGTTGTCGAAACAGAATAGCCAACATGATCACGTTTTAATCGTTTTCTACAAACATACAGGTTCGCTCATGCCAAAATCGTAGACTAGTCATGTAATTATTACAATTGTAGCCTACTCCGCGTCTTAAAAAAAACGGGTGTTTTATTTAAAGCGCATTTTGTGAGCGGCTGATGCGCATAGTCGCACACTTGGCGCTTTACAGTAAAATTATATTATAGCCTAATTATTTACCAAGCCACCAATTGTTTCATCGTTGTGCATTCCATGCATCTCACCTGGGCGTGATATTTTAGCCCCAGCCATGAAAAAAATCTATTATTTACACTTCTTATTTTAATTATTGTCAGAATGAACTATGGACACCAGCTAGTGCTGGACACACTAATATTGCACTCTCTTAAAGGTGCTGCTATGTAGCTACTGGTCGCTACAAGTGTAAACAGACGCATGTTAATGATAATGTTCAGAAATGCCTTTCTTACCTCTGGCGAAGTCATTTGCTTTTAAATGTTGTATATGTGTTGAAGATAAACTAAAACCTCATAACGATTATCATTTACAAGTAACTAGAGACCACATTTGCCCCTCTGTATAAACATGGTAATTGCTCAAAAGCCTCGGGCAATAACTTAAGCGGGATTGTAGCCTTATGGTATTTGTGATTGCTGAAAGCCAGCTGCCTTGCAGAATATTGTGTTTGCCTCCATTTTAAGATGTGTAAAAATAGAATTGTTTGTTTTTATTTGCCCATAAATTCTCTCAATTTATGGACGATAGTCTCTTGGTCCAGAAATAATATGCTACAAAAAGCCAGTGGGGCCCAATTCTCAGAGAGAGGAAATTGAGCTAATGCTGCACTGTATTACATGGTCTGGTATTTATTTGTGTAACCTGGCTACTGAAGGATACTGTATTTAGCATTCTGTTGCCTTAATGGGAACGCTTCGACTTGAAATGTGAGGCATCCTGGATGCCATTTCTGGCTTAATTGTCTTCATACTTGCGGAAAGGGTGGGATCTGTAAACAAAAGATAAGAGTCGGGTTTGCTTCTCAATCATCTTGTTATTGGACAATGGGAGGATCGTGACAGTATTTATGCCAGAGTAGTTATTTCCCTTGTAGCGAAATGAGAATGCTTGCCTATTATTCATGGTAATAGTTAACAATGAACCTGAGTTACATATTCCCACGTCATGAATTTTATCGTAGTGACATTCACATGTTTTCGAAAGCACAGCAATATACTTGGAATGTTCATGATGCTTGGTGAACATTCCGGTTATGGTATTTATGGTATACGTTTAAGTTATGGTATTTATATGATTTTTATGTTAGGTTTTTATAGTTCTATGCTTCTCAAGACTTAAGATGAGTTATGGATGTTGCCTGTATGTATTTTTAAAAGTTTTACTTTGGTTCTTGGTCAGCATAGTTAACTTGCAGTAGTGCTGGTCTGAGAATGTTGCTAGCCAGGCCTGGCACTGTTTATCATATTAATCAGGTAAATAAACTTCTCCTATATCTCTGAATGTTTCTCCTGTATTGTAAGTGGCTCCGAATTGGCGAATCTGCGAAATAAATGTAACATTATGTAGGCTAATTGACATCTCTTTGCTGGTTTTCTCTCCTGTTTGATGTACTACAATCGAAATGTCTGTGTTGGCTTCATGTTGCGGAATTTCCTGATGTATTTGCTGATTGTCGTCCTTTTGAGTTGCGGAATTTTGATAGCGAAGGTATGCGAGGCTGCAGTGAAGCTCACATTCTGACCTTTGATTCCTCAAGAAATGCAATAGAAAGTAAAAAATAACGTGATTTCCTTGCCATTGAATCCAATTTAAATGCTCTAAGAGGATGTGAACAATTTGCATCCAGCAATTGCGCAATGGGACTCTTTCCAAGTCAAGCAGAATTAAAATTTATTGCCGCTATCTTTTATTTTAGTGGGACCAAGATGGTAGTTAGAATGACTCGGAGATGCATGAGGTTTTCACCACAGACCGTGCCTGTTTTCCTCTTATCAGTTAGAAGAGTGTGCCCTGCAGTTGGCTCCCAATGGGAATTACCTGGATCTGGAGTTATCCCTGGTGGAGCAGAAGGATGACCTCGACCACTTTTACGAAGATATTGGGTAAGGCGCCCTCCTCTGACTCGGCTGAAACTGCCTTATTATCATAAGGGCAAACGCGCATCCAAACACTCAGCGCAGGTGCTACGTCAGGTGAAGACCATATCTGGTGGAAACGTTATCACTATTCACAGATGTTGCAAGGTAATAAAAACAGGCTGTCACTTTGGGAGCATTATAGCAGTGTGCTGGTGTTTCTTTCTTATTCAGCTGAATCTGCCCTCTGTCTGCCTGTTGCATTTCAACTTCTGACCTTTTTTTGGAAAAAAAAAGTAATATCTTTAGGGCTTTTGCGCTTTACTGGACAGCAGAGTGTAGAGAGGCAGGAAGAATGAATGGGAGAGGGAGAGACGTGCGACAAAACGTCGCGCGGCCGGATTCTAACCGCCGACGTCACAGCTCCCAATGAGCACGTGGAAGGTGCTGTTACTGGCTATGCCACCAAGATAACCCCTCCCCAGTCCCCGGACCTTCTGAATCACAACCAGCAGTTGGGCACAAGGACAAACGGTTCTGTGAAGCGGGACAGCACAGCGCAGACGAAAGCTGCAGTTGTGAACTGGGAAGGATCAGAAGTACAGACACAAAGTCAGTCAGGCACGATAAGTATGGAATGTAGGTCGCATTTGGTTGGATTGTGACCCTGTGCCCTCCATCCTGGTGGGGAGGCCATTCCCCTGGCAGGATGGAAAATGTGGGAACGTGAATGGGATTTGAAGACTGGGACAGGGAGACACAGGTGGTGCGTCCCAATACTGTAAAAATGCACCCTCCTTTCCTCCACTACCACCTCCTCTCCTCCGTGCCCCGGAAGCAGATCTTTGTGTTTTAATCTAATGTTGCTGATTACATCTTAAGTACGTGTTAATGGTCGCATATTAATTAATGTCTCGACGCAAACCGCAATGTGAGGTACATTGTTTACTGTACATGTAAATACTTGTACAGAGGTGGTTGCTCATGCTGAGTCTACGGCAGTGGCTTCCTTTGAAGTTACTGGAAGAAATTAGCCTCAACAGGGTACGAGAAAAACTTTTGTCTGAGCAGGAAATGGCCATGACTACAAACATAAATGCCTGGTTGAAACAAGGGCAGTAATACTGGCAGTAAGAATGAGAGAAAGGTAGTTGCATGTACAGTACAAAATACCTGAATTTGCGCTTCGCGTCAAGACATTAAATAATATGTAATCGGCAACATTAGATTAGGACACAAAGATCGGTTTCCTGGGCACGGAGGAGAGGAGGTGGTAGTGGAGGAAAGGAGGATGGATTTTTTGAGTATTGGCACGCACCCCTGGACACAAAAATGCCACTCCCATTCAGTCCCGCTCTGGAATGTAAGGGTAGCTTACCTGCGGCCTGTGACCTGTATCTGTTACACTAAATCATTCACAGCGTTCACTTAGTGACAGGAACTTGAGCGCTATCGTTCTAACGCCTCCTTGCACTCATCCTGGCACAGTGGAAGTCTAAGGGGGGAAAAAACCCAAATAAATGCACACAATTCAGAAACACTGTAGCTGTGAGGTAAATACTGACGTATGGCTTTTTGCTTGAATAATTGAGTCTTTGTAGAAAACTTTTAAAAAAATTTTTTATAAACAAAATGTGTTTTATGCTCTCCGCTTACTTTATATTCAATGCATATGTATTGTTCCTGTGAAACAGACTGGGATTGTTGAATGAAATGTGGATGTCGTTGCTGTGGGACTTTATTAATATGCGGGACAATGAAAATGCTTGTAAATAGAGAATGTGATCTGAATATAATTTGAATGTTGTCCGAACCACCGGGACTTTTTGCGTTTGTGACTAAGGCCCAAATCGCGCAGCCTCATGGAAAATGTTCACCCAAGGGGTTCACAGTGTAAAATGTGGAAATGTGCCACTGTTGTTTGAAATCTTTATTTATATTCTGAAAAAGAACGGAACAAAGCAGGCCATCAAAATGCATAAATGTACATGCAAAAAGTAAATAAATTAAGTTTACCATGCAGAAATTAAGCCTTTTTTTTTTTTTTTTTTGGGAAGTAGTCATTTGGAACTCTATTTTTGTGTTAGAACCCCTCAAGTCAACCTCCATTGTAATTTTATGATTGCTGATTAATGAATGCATCAATCACCGAAAAGTAAGCAGAGTTTAACAAGGGCATGGCGTGTTACTGAATGGCCCAAGTGTGATTACTACTGGAACAGAGGCAGTGGCGAAAGGGTGGAGAGGTTGGTCGGGAGAACACGTCGTTAGAAATGGTGCTGGTGGAAAATGAGGAGACGCTGAATTTCTTTATGTGGTGCAGAACAACATAAGCTGGAGAAGTACTCTGTGTGCAACCGTCCACACATCAGGAACATACTTTCCACATCCCTTCCGTCTCTGTGCCCCACAAGTTTCCATCGCATAATCCCCCTGGCTAAGCTGATTTGTCAGAACACATACCTCTTATTTTTTTGGGGAGTGGGCGACCAGAGAGACTGTTATTTGTATCATGTGCGTTTTCAGTGAGTGGAGACTATCAAATCTTATTTCTGGTGGTGTAAAGTGGACAGCATACTTCATGTCATTTAGACGTCTGCAGATATCGAATATAACGGAAAGACTTATTTATTTTTTGCCGTCGTACGACATCTTTTGCGCAGGCTGTGAGGCCAACTTTCTCCGGCGAAGTTCGTTGTTCATTGATCCGCCCCTGTCTGCGATTGGTCTAAATATCACAGTTCAAGTAAATCATTTGAGATCTTTTGTCTACCACGTCTGGTGAAGTATGCCGTCCGCTTTTAGAGTCTTGAGTGTTCCTTGCATTCCTGATTGGCTGTAGGATGAAACTGCAGCCAATGGAGGCGAGGGATCCATATGAGTTGACGCACAACATTGGAAACTCGAGTTCAAAACTGAAGAATACATCTGTTATTCAGCTTTTATATTGAATTTGATCTTGTATTTAACTTAGGGTTTCCATGGAAACATCATTTTACAGTGCTTAAAAGAATACATGTCAAGTCATTGACCTTACAAGACAGATTTACAAATTCTCAATAATGACCAAAACATGTATACATCTCCTCATAAATAACCTTTTCCAGAAGGTACATTTTAAGTGTAATATCTTGTGCACACAAAATCCTAGACCACCAGATACATTGAGGTTTCTTGCATGGACAAGAATCAAATGGGGTCTTGAGTACTTTAGCTGGATTGAGGACACTGACGAAAGCACACCTTTCCTTCCTGAAAGATTTCTTCTCCTGTTTTCACAGCAAGGGGAAGAAGCCGATCCTGATCCTAAGAACCCAGCTGTCTGTTCGAGTCCATTCCATTCTAGGTAATACCCCTTTCCAAATTGGACTTATAAATATCACTACTTTGTCTCTATATGCATTTTGTATCTTTCATTAATGTGACCCAACAGCTGCCTCATTTTCCATTCACATGTGCTGATGAAATTGGTGAAATATGAGAATTACAGTGTCAAATAGTTCCTTACACCATGAGCTTTACTTTTCCAAGTGCTCTAGAAAAAAAAACCACCAGTTGTTTCTTTTGAGTGTTTTTTAATACTTAAATGATTTTGTTCCTTTTGCTTTTCATCCAAGTTTGAAACATGGGAATCAGATCCCTCCACATATATGTAATCCATCATTATTTCCAGTATTGGCCTCAGTAGCAGCGGTTAATATTTACTTATATTGGGTTATAAACTAGAATTTGACATTGGAACAACTTATTGAGAACTTGCACTGTGCTTTGTGTGTGTTTTTTGAGAAGGAAATAAGTTGCACAGTGTTTAAGTATGTAACTTCATATTGCCTCAGTACCAAATGAAGCAAAGTTGAAAAGCAAGCTTTTAGTGTAAAATGCAGAAGATGAAGGACCGCCATTGTAAAGTTTGCTTTTATTATTTGTTACTGAGATAATATGTAGTTACATACTTACAGAAAGCTGTAGATTTTGGCTTCAAGTGTGTAAACTAGCTGACATATTTATACGTGGAATAAAAAATACACACGTGCTCCCTGTCAAAGTGTTCATTTTCTGTAATGAATTAGTGTAGGGTCTTCCTTGGTTTCTCTCAAGTTTGAGCATGTCCCATATGTTCTTGGAAGTAGGCCATGTGCTGAAAAGAAAAATCATGAAATGATGTGTATCTGTTCAATGACTCGACAAGAATGTAGTCAAAGGTTATTATCTGTTGTATTACAGTTGTATTATAAATAGTATCACTGAAATGACCAGGTCAGCTTTACGTAATTCAACAAGTTGCTGCGCAACATTCCTTAAAGTCACTAACTTGTGAGTGTGATCCCAGTGCGGGCAAGGCGTGGTTTTCTAGGGTGTGTCACCATGTGGACGGACAAGTTAAGTGCAATCGAAGCCTCCTTCCCATCTGCCAATTCTGTTCCATATGGGAAAATCAAGCCACGGGCCTGTTTTCCCTTTAAATGTACACATGCAACTCCTCGAAGCGAGTCTTATCCTTTTTCCTTTGTACACGCGATCGTTTTGTTCACAAGCTTGGGTTAAACCGGGTGACGCAACATTTTCCAAAGTATTTAAGCTATTTGTTTTCACCTAGTTATTTTGGCACCTTATCAGAGAGCATGGGCACGATGACCCCTGCATCACATGAGTGTCCTTAAAAGTCGAATGACAGATTTTGCAAATGTGCTCTGGAGCAGCGCGGGGTGAGAATTCGCACTCTGGTGCTCAGAATCCGCTGGAATGTGTGGATTTTTAATATTGAGACCCGAACCCAGAGACCTGAGCCATGAAGACCTGAGAGCTTGCGGTGAGTGTACGGAAACGACTGGGCGGCTCGGCAGGTTTGACAGGTTTCCTTTTGTTTGGTGTATTATTAGGTCACTGTGACAGTGCTCTATTGTATGTGTTTTCGGATGCTTTAACGCTCTAATGAGATGCACACAATCCGCAACAGCTTCAAGGTAAAATGCTGTTCATATTTCAGAGTGTCACTCATCCTATAATCACGCATCAAATATTCTTATCGTTTTTTAGAAACATCACTGGCTGCTTCTCTTTTTTTTCGGTCTCTCTTGTTAAAGCTGAGAAATATACCGTAACCGAGTTACGCTTCACAGTTTAAATAAAGTTTACCACTCCGAGCCTTTCTCTTCTATTTATGAACACTTGAGCACCGCGCAGAGCATCAGTAGTGAGTTTTGATAAAAAGGAAAGTCCATCCATGCTTAAAGTGCTGTGAAGATGGAGGAAGTATATAGGCCTATGGGTTAGGGTTATTTTTGTTTCAGTATTTATGTTTATTTGTTTTTAGAAGCCCAGAGAATTCCCACACATTCCCATTTCCTCACTCCTCCGGAGGTGCTTCCCGTGTTCTCTGTAGGTGTTTTCCCAGTGTGGTGGGGGTCATAAACTACCCCTTAGAACAGGGAAACAATTAAATATTGTCCGTTTGTTTTTTCTCACATGGCCCTGGCATTACCTCATACTAAGATTTGGATTTTGAATCAAATGTTTATACTGCAGGAATGGGATAAGGACAATTAATTGTTTTGCTCAGACAAAATATGGTGACTTATCCAGTGAGGACATCATGCCCAAATTACTGCTTGGGGAGAGGTTGTATAACACCACAAGACTGTCCCAAGTACTGTGCCTGCGTGTGTGCTTATGTGTGTCTGTCTGTCTGTCTGTCTGTCTGTCTGTGTGTGTGTGTGTGTGTGTGTGTGTGTGTGTGTGTGTGTGTGTGTGTGTGTGTGTGTGTGTGTGTGTGTGTGTGTGTGTGTGTGTGTGTGTGTGTGTGTGTGTGTGTGTGTGTGTGTGTAAGTAACCGCAGTAACAGAACTGTGGAAACTGGTCTTGGAGGCATTAGCTCGGCAGGGTGGGGGAGCCGGCCTGACCACAGTAGTGGCTAAAATGAGGGCAGGCTCAGGGGAGTCCAGTAAGGCTTCACATTCATGAATCCTAACTGTTAGCATTGTCTGCTAACTAGCATTGTCTGTTGTCTGTAAATTAAAATGTACACAAGGTAAATGCTATTCTATCCTCGTCGGACGTGAAATGCCCTCACTCCTTTATAGCGGTGACAGAATCCGCTTTGTTCGCGTTCGTATACGTGCTAGAAGTGCCATTTTGAGATTGTTTTAGCTGCCCTATAGAAGTGAATGGAGAGCGACAAATACCCTATTCTGGATTATCACCCCAGGGGAGCACAGAGCAACTAACGAACATATTTTGCCACTATTTGGACTCCTATCATGGCCAGGTAACTACACAACCCAAAGTTCTACCAAAGTTGTGCTTTAAAATGGGACAATAGCATGGTCTTGGAAACATGGCACATGCTGGACGTTGGGGACGTGCTGGAAGACTGGGGGGAACATGCCGGAAGATTGGGGGTAATGTGCCGGAAGATTGGGGGGAATGTGCCGGAAGATTGGGGGGAATGTGCCGGAAGATTGGGGGGAACGTGCCGGAAGATTGGGGGGAATGTGCCGGAAGATTGGGGGGAACGTGCTGGAACATTGGGGGGAATGTGCCGGAACATTGGGGGGAACGTGCCGGAACATTGGGGGGAACGTGCCGGAACATTGGGGGGAACGTGCCGGAACATTGGGGGGAACGTGCCGGAAGATTGGGGGGGAAGTGCCGGAAGATTGGGGGGAACGTGCCGGAAGATTGGGGGGAACGTGCCGGAACATTGGGGGGAACGTGCCGGAACATTGGGGGGGAAGTGCCGGAAGATTGGGGGGAACGTGCCGGAACATTGGGGGGAACGTGCCGGAACATTGGGGGGAACGTGCTGGTAGTGCTGGACACATGCTGAAAGTTCTGGGACATGGCAGTGGACTTGCCTAGCGCCTTTCCAGGATCTGAGTCAGGCTTAGTTGCTTCTGTTTTTCCCGTCTCTCTGACACAGCTTCCTGTTGTTCGTTCCCCTCTAGCGCATATTGTTTGGCCGGGCCAATCGTGAGCCGTTCCATTTTCAGATGACATCACACATAATTTTGAGTACAAGCCTGTACAGAGCCACATAATAAAGGCTATATCCTTAAATGGCTGCATAATACGGCCATGCCTGTTTTTCTCCTATAGTATAGTAAAGCCCGTGTTAATGCCGGAGGCCTTGCACGCATTGGCTTGTGACGGGTGTGTGAGCGGGGCTGGTGACAGCTTCATTCCCTGGGCTGCATGGTCACACACTTCTTCTTTACGCATTGGGCGGGCCGGCTCCCAAGGAAGTGGCTGCTCATGTAGCTACTTGAAGTCAGTCTGACTATTACATTTACTGGATGTGGTATCAGAGGCGTGATGTGAGTGTTTTGGGATGACATCCAAGCCAAGGTCTAGATACTGTGTAACAACCAAGTTGGCTGTTTCAGGCATGCCCGTTTGTGCCTGTTCAGAGGCATTGTAAGCACGGCCTATTTATTACTGCTGTGAAGAACAGGGTAAAGTTTTTGTAAATGAGATCCTGAACAGAACCACATCGGGGATCAATTTTACTGTTCTTACATAAATTTTATTTTATTATGCAGCCTTTTGTTATTTGACTGTACTGCCATGACCAGCAAGGAAGAATGGGTTTATAAGAACGTGATTCCATCTCTTAAACTTTTTTTTGTTGTTGAAAATATTGCTTGCTTTGTGTAATATTTGCAGCGTTTTCATGTGCTCTAATGATATATTGCACAATTTTGTAACTTTCAGTTACAGTTTCAGAATAAACATTCTTAAATGTGTGTTGGATGTCATCAGGTGATGTTATTTTAGGGACTTTCTGAAAGCTTGTTTCACTATGTTCCTGAACATAGCTTGAACTTCATTGGTTGACTTTACTTAATAGTTGTACAGGCTGTATGCAATTCCCTCGTTGAGGTAATGGTATTGTGGTAAATGCAGTTAAATACCGTAATGGGAAAAGACGGCCTACTGTAGCCTATCCAAGATCTTGTCAGAGAAATTGCCAGACACATAAACGGTGGCTTTGTTTTCACCGATGTTGATTTAAGGCCACAACACTTAAAACCATTTGATAAGGCTCTGTCCAACATCACAGCTTTCCTGCTAAACAAACGGTAACGGTATCACTTTCACTATCCCTCCTGCAGGCTCATGTAAACATCGGGGCCAAAATGAAGAAAGTTCAAATGTAATGGCTAACCTTGGGATTAACAAAATACACAATGCCAACGGATTCACTTCCTGATTTACGAAACTTCTGTCTCACTTCAGGCAGTGTACAAATACCGCTTTGATCGTGGTCATGGTTACGTGCTTGCACACTTACTAATTATTATTATTTTTAAACATACTGTATATGTTAAGGTTTTCTCACTCAAAATCAAAAGAAAAAAATGGTTTTGGTAGCAAACCTTTTCAGCAGCCGTACCATTTATTCCCAGCTGTTTTATTACTAGTATAGAGTAGCATTAGTCTGTTTTTTTCATACGTAAATAGGTAAGTTTTTTTAAAAAAAAGTTTCGACATGAGTTTGTCATCGTTGCAATTATGTAAAATTCACTCGCGTTGCAATCGTGAAAAAAGAAAGATTAGCAATGAACTTGATTAACCCAATTTTGGTACTGTATGTGCGCACCTAAGACGGCGTACTCTTTCTGATGTTAACGAAGACCCAAACTGCCACGGCTCGATCTTCTCTGCATTTGCCGACATGAAAACCCCTCTAAAGTCATACAGACTTGCTCCGCAGCGTCCAGCGACCACACTGTTCCCATAAGAGCTGCAGGTCAGCAGGGAATACTGAGGCTTTCAGGAATTCTGCATCCTTATTTGAGGATATTTTTTATATCTGCACTTTGAGCTGGTTGGTGGATTTCTGGATAGTTCCACTTGTGCCAGCTGTAAGGGCACCTATTTGGAAATGTTTTGACTTGATTTATTCATTTTAATTATGTTCTGCTTTTCCAAAAAATAAGTTGATAAGCTGGTTTCAGGCAAGCACAGTTTTTCATTCTTCTCACCATGTTGGCAATAGAAAGACCAAAACTGTAATGGGCGTTTCTGAGTTGAACTCTCCTACCCTGGAGCTACTTGTAGCACCCAGTAGTTGAATTATCTCCAAGTTACCAAGCCGTGTAATAATCTATGGGCGGTCTGCACCAGCCTCTGAGATCTCATTGGCATCCCTCCCTGCTACTTGTCCCCCTAAATGTGTCCCAATGTGTGACAATCGCTTCACAGGGACCAACTAAAGCCCTTTACTCAGAGGCTAAACATTTCACATTCTGCTGCTAAATGTAGAGCGACGATCACATTTAGACTTGCATTGCATGCCATGTTAATGGCGTTGAGGTTGGTCTTTTTTCAATGTTCCAGTCTGCAGGCCTCGTAAACAGCCCTGGGAGAGCGCCGGCAGTGTTGTGTTACATATCGTTCTGCGCAGTCATGGGCTCAAGATATCTCTGTTCATTATAACTCTGTGATCAGAGGGCACGCGTACTTAATTATCTCTGGGTTATGACTTGGACCTTTTGCAATGTGGCCTTGATGGTTTGACTCAAGTGCCCGTGTTAGAATGTGATATATTTCAAAATGAGCTAAGGAGTTAGCTTCTTGTTGGGGCATGTTGTGGGTAAAGTAGCACAGTTTTAAATAGCACAGAATATACAAAGCCTCCTTAAAAGAACAAATAAATAAATGGACTTTACAGAGACTGGAGAGGATAGTGTGATGAAATGTGTAGCTTCAGTTTGATACGGACCTTTATTCCACACTCCCAGAACTATTACCAAGTTCACTCTTGACCCCAAGTTTATTAACAGGCTTGTGTGTTATATCTTCCCCTGTAGGAACCTGCCAGCCTCACTGTCTTTATAACATGTGCTTAGCAATCAGGTTAGCAATAATATTGACTGAACTGCTTATCATGAATTAAAAGGCTGGCACTGGTGACAGACTTTTTCATTGCTTTTGGAGTTACCGGCACTACAGGGAACTCTAACTATAAAATAAACTGGGCCTGCAATTAACCCAGAGAGGGGCGGATAATTGCCCTTGTATCTTTGGCGAACTTTAATAATTTGAATATTACATTATGTAGCTTACTGTTGGTTAGATTAAATGGGAAATCCCCTTCTTATAATGAAAATTAATTGCTTAAATGGGTTGAATGAAAATGTAATGTTTGAATTTTATAAAGGTCCTCAGAAAGTCGCTAAAAAGTTCAGATGAGTGGTACAAAACTCAAAATTGTATTTTTTTTGGGATAATTTTTATTTTATTTGCCACAAAATGCCACGACCGATAAACTTCAAATTACAAAAATAATAATAACTTATCTATGAAAGGCCATGACTGATAAGTCTTCTATAATAATTGCTTCAGAGCGGTTTAGCCCTGGGTAAAGTGCTACCAGATGCCATCCAGCAGCGAGGTTTTAACTGTGGACATGCTACCACACACAGCCTATGGGAACACTCTTATGCACGTATTGAAGTGTTTCCTTTAGAAATTAAAGGTCAGAATGAACTCCTTGAAATGGAAGCTTTCATTTTGTAGGCGGTATTTATGTACAGCACGTGAAACGGGGATGAGCATGTACAGTATGTTAAAATGTATGGGTCAAATCTAGTCAAAAACAGGATATCATGCTTGCGGTGTATAATACAAATCATAAAATCAATGTACCGTTAGTCCAGTGGTAAAAAAATATTCAATATTTAAATGATTTTCATAAAAACAATATAACATATCCTTATAATACAAAGTCAAAATCGATAATAAAATAAAATTAAAATAAAGCATTAAGTAAGACAAATACAGGTATAATTAGCCTTAGACTGTATCAAAGCAATAACTAAAGGTCTTTTAAAAACCTCAATATATTTTTTCAGAAGAGGGGTAATTTGTTGGGGGGGTTTGAGGTGTTTTAGTAATATATTCTTCTGGATATATCCTTGAAGCTAATAGCATTCCTGCCTGAGTTTTAAAATGGGCAGACTCTTTTGCTCTTGGTCAATAAAACTCATATTCTTTTTGTTTTCTTGGCATGCTGACCAGCTTATTCTCGGAAAGCCCGTCCTGAAGTGCTTCGAAATCGCTTTGAAACGTTTTCTTGTTTTCCAGACACAGTACACTAAAAATGATTACAAAGAAATTGGATAAAACGCCTGATTTAACTTTTCTCTCTCAGGGTGAAATACTAAAATACAATCTGAAAGAGGCTGTGGTTTTCTGGCAAAGGGTTTCTCTTTCTGTTGGGTTGGCAGCAGACTTATGGCTGCGGTCTTACGTTTCCTTCGTAATACGTTTAGGTGATTGTTAATCTCCCAGGATGACCAGTTAATTTTACAATCATAAGAGCCAGTCATGTTGCAGCTGCTGTGCAGGATTCAGTATCTGGAGGTCTCCAGCAGTGATATGCTTTCAACCCATCAACTAAATCTTGATGGTCATGATAGTCGTTGATAGTCTTTCACCCAAGCTTTTAGCACGTCCATTTTGTGAACTAAGCTTCTTCGGCTCGTGCGAACAATCTCAAGACCCTTTAATTTGTACCGAATAGCACTGGACACATTTTCCCGTTTCGTTTTCGTATGTTGACCATTGCACACGTTGCTGTCACTGGAGACATTAAAAGTTTGAGCGCTATAGCAGAGTGATATCCGTGTGGTCTGTTTGGCGGCTGGACGTCATTAATCAAACGTGGCAATGTTTTCTCACCATCGTGCGGGCCGACCTATCACGAGCACAGACGAGCCTGGCAATGCAGCAGTGTTAAAATGAAATTACGTACCAGGAACGTGCTTTTCATTTAACAGCATCATTTGTGGTGCTTCGTTTCCCACCTCCTCAGAAGCATGGCATTATGGAAAACTGGGGCCCATCACAGGGAAGCCTGGTCCAGTCCTGGCACACCATAAGTCCAGCACTTGTTATAAGTTTGACAGCTGGACTGTGCTGTGCTTTTCCAGATTCGGGGAATAATTTAGATTGCTCAGAGCTTGGCAGCTTACGCAAGAATTTGTTCTTTAATGATCTGGATCTTTTTTGCTACAGAAGACCTTATATGGGCCTGGAGATGTATATTAAGCATACCTTGTGAGCACGCCCACCATTAAAGACTTAAAGCAGTATAGATTTGACCTCTGACCAGATCTCTGCTCCTGTTAGTGTTTTCTGAATCCTCTGTACCTTTTCCCAGTTTACCACGTTGCTGTAGCATGCTTTATAATTCAGCAATGGCAGGGTTAATGAATGACAGTCACCCGCAGATGCAGTAATTGTCAGCAAATGAAATAACAGATATGCTTCCTTACAGTATGAATGGTATATGCAACTAGATAACCGTAATAGAGGCACGTATCAGTGGCAGAAAAAAAAGATGGGGGGTGCTGAGTTTTACAGAACAAGTAAGCGCATTTAGCCAGCGCTACAAATGGCATGTTTAAAATGGGCGGGGTAAAAGAACGTGACAACGTAGGCTAACGTAGACACTGCATCGGTTTCTGTTACATCAGTACCCACACAGTGACCTGTACCAAATGCTACTGGTGGGTATGCTATTGTTTTCTCTGCTTCAAAGGCAATATCCTGCGCTAGTCTCTCTTTCTACTCTGGACTTACTGTGGCAGCTTCTGCCACAGGCCCTGGTGCTTATTTGACTTCACAGATATAAGCCAACCGAGGCAATGAAACGGGGCTTGTTTACCTCAGTGAAATTGCACGTTCTAACAAGTTTAAACGTCCCTGCCTAATTATGGAGGAGACTGTTTCTGGTTCTCAAGAACAAAATTATACAGAATCGCGGGTAGTAATCTGTCGTTTGTATAAAAGGCCGAAGTTCAACAGTTCAGAGTCGCCAGCAGGAGGCTGTGTATGTTCCGTGTCACGACGAGCGTTCGGTTTTTACAGGAATGACGATACTCGGCACGGTCGAAGCCTTTGATGTTGAGGTCCACCGACCGGATGGCAGCTTGATACCACCTGCTCAGGCAAAAGGCTTTGAAGTAAAGGATTTATAATCCGCATCTTGTAGGTTGATCCAGGCCCTAATTCTGTGTTCATCAGCGCTGCCTGATAAGGCCTGGTAAAGCCAGACTACATTCCTGCTCTCGTGGGTGCAGAGCTGTATTCTGTACAGGATTTTCTCTTTTTCAAAGTTTTTATTATCTTGGGAATTCTTTTTTTTGTTTTTTGAGTTGGTGAGATGGTTCTCGATAAAATGTTGAAAGGTATATAGAACAGAATATTCCGGTGGTTGAAAAATTTGAAACAGGAGAGAGCCAACTGTTATTTTCAATATGCATTTTATGTAGAAAAGTCCGTTTTCATGTACATTTTATGGAGAAAAGTCCGTTTTCATGTACATACTTGTTTTTTTGAATGTCGTCCCCAGTTTTTCTTGCCAGTTGTGGGGCCCCGGGGCCATCTCTGCTGTGCCCTTCGTCAGTGTGTGTGAGTGGGGCCCCGGGGCCATCTCTGCTGTGCCCTTCGTCAGTGTGTGTGTGAGTGCGCACAAGCGCACGCACGCTGTCGGCCATTGCTTCTCTTCCCATTGCAGCCCCGCCAATTGAGCTGTGCAGTTATTGCACCGGTGGACTGGACAGCACCGGGGGGAGTGTTTGTTCCTCCTCGAATGGTGGTTGTCGGGATCATTCTCAAAGGGCCTGATTTACTAAGAACTTTAGCGTGTGCAAAACATTTTAGCACATGCAAAACCAATAACATGATGACCAAAGATTGGTTCTGGTATTTGTTTTGCGCCAATCATTGGTTGTGTTATCAGCAGGGCATACAATCTGAAGAACTAACACATTCAGCCTGATATTGTTTTTTGTTTGTCTATTGTCTGTCTATTGTCTATTTTTGGACATCCTTATTTTCTTCTGGTATTAATCATAACTGCCACTTCTTCTCTCTTTGATCTACTTTCTTCTCTCTCTCTTTTTTTCTATTCTTCCCAGCATTCCCCTGTGCTTTTCCTTCCTTCCCCAATATGTCTCTGCAGGTTCTCGGCACTTTCCCAGAACCCATGTGCTTCTGGCCTGACTCGCTCGCCTATTCCAAAACCCTGCGCCAAGACATGTCTTACCTAATCATGACCAGTTGTGTATTATGTTCACATCTAATTCTTTTAATCTGATCCTTTTCACTGGAATAATGTGCTTGCTTCTTTTTTTGTTTTCCAGGAAGACGCTTTAAACATCCAATTCTTTTTTTCATCCCTTTTCTTAATTAACAGTACAGGCCTTAAAGAGTCGGGACAATGTGATCATACTCTTGACTCATAACAATTTACGAAAAGATGAATTTATGATGGCGTGATCTAAGTTGAACAGCCACAGGTCTGTTCTTTCTGGTCTTACAAACGGCATGAAAGTAGGCCACAGATGCATAACCTCAGGTGGAATGTGGGTTTAAGGCATCTTCACTAAATCCCAATAAAATGTAATGGCTCACGCAACAGTTTGGGGGCTATTTAGTCATCCCTCTTTAGGATGTCTTCATCTTTTGTTAATAAATCTAAACAAGCGTTGTGTTTACGGTGCTTGCATAGTTTAACTTTATTGTTTAAATGAGTAGAAATGTAATGCTTTTGAAGTCAAAGTTCAATACAAGCGATAAAGCAGAGCAGTTGAATAGCCTGCAACTTTAAAAAAAAAAAAAAAAAAAGACTAACTTTGAAAACTTTAGGAGGGGAAAGAACACATAAACAAATACAAACCAGGAGAAACAGGGGCCAAACTAAACCCAAAAAGGCTGACAACAAACTTCACTGCACAAAAACCAACTGTTCAAAGTGACACAAATCTCCCTAGGCAACCATGCCATTGACCTCTCCATAGCTAAAATATCAAGGAAACAAGACATGCGCTGGTAAGGGATACGGGTTTGAATAGACCCTATGTACAATTGTACAATTTGCAAACTGGTGATCAAAGTTTTTCAGGGATGAAGAAATATTTTCCAAAATGGCCCAATCTAAATTGACTTGAAAAACATTGAGGTCTGTCCCGTACAAAAGGTACACTGATGGGGGTGTATTTGCATTTACAGGGATAAAGAAAAACCACAAGAAACAAGACCATGGGTGCCTTGAGTAACTTGCCAACATTCCTCATTAATGGCCAGTGTTATATTTTCAGACGCAAAATAAACGGGGTTTGGGGTGGGGGGGGGGGGGGGGGGGGGGTGTTACTGTATGATGTCACAACCTTCTATACCAGCTACTGGAAGCGGGAAGTGGAGGCTTCTAGTTTCAGTGAAAGAATCTATAGTCGCAATGTGTCGAATCATGGCACCTGTGACTGGGTCCTCTGGTCTCTTCTGTTGCAGTCTGTATTGCTGTTGTTTGACCTTTTGATTGGGTATGTGAGACCGGTTGGGCCACTGGCTGGTTATTTTGAGCACGTCAGTTTAGTAGAGGGAGTAAGCCAAGGTGTGATGAATTATGTATTCAGTGAATGACTTTTGAAGAAGTGGGTTTTTACTATCTGTGGGTAACATTTTTTTAAATGGGTAAAACTGAACACTAAACGAAACATTATTTACATTTCCGGCTCGTTATATTTTCATTCTGACAGATTTAACCGATTTTATTAGTCTCGACAAACTTCTGTCCAGCTTTATTCGTTGAATCCCTTCATATCCACACATTTGAAATGCATCTCTTGTTTTTAGAGTATGTTTTAGTGGGTTAGGGACTCTTGAATTTTTTTACATTTAAAAAAAAAGATTATTCTTTTTCCTTCAGCTTTATTACGTGATGTGGTCTCGGGCGAAAACATTTGCAGGGTTTCATGTGCAGTGAATGTCTGGATGAAGTCACTGTTTTGAATCAGATTGTAAACTATCTATGCCAATGTGTTTGTTGTTCTCCCTCCATCATATTTGAGATATGTGTCATAGATACAAGCGGAACATATTTTTAACGCTGTTCATATCTGCCCCTTGCTCTCCCGCTCTCTGTTATTGGCCTTTTCGTCCTCCTTCCTGCATGGAACTTTTGTTTACTGATAAATTTCACATGATGTCAGGGCTTTTGATATCTTATGCTGGACATGAGAGACAAAATTACTCGTGCCCGTTTTAAGAAAATAACAAGGTCAAAGGACTACAACTGCCCTGGGAACTATTGGATTCTGTCCCATTTTTTGGACATATATTTATAAACGGAGACTTGGGAGCTTTCCGACAGGCAGCGTCCCATGCGCTGTAAAACTACGAGAGGAATATCGTTATGATATTAATGCATTCTAGTCAATTAAATATCAAAGCCGTTCTTTTCATTTATGTTATTCTAATCTAATCTAATCTAATATCTGCAGCCAGCGTATCACAGAAAAATATTTTCCTGGTTTTGTTTGTGCCTATTTTTTTCCCCTTGTAATTTTTTTTACCAAAGAAGCCACTCTTTCATCTGTTCTGCTGTCTTTTGCATGTGCGATGTTTATAGATAGAACTGTCCCAGCTGTTAAACTCTGATAAAAAAAACCCACTGCATCTCTCTATGTGTACATTCAGTTATAAACTCTAAAATGGGTATAGGCTAGAACATTGTGTCTGTTATCAGTATGAAGCAGCCTCTTCAGTTCAGAGCCATTGTCTACAATGAACAATGCATCGCTGTCAATCCTCGCCACTGCTTCCTGCTTGGAGTGAAGTGTGTTGCTACTGGACATACTGGAAATTATGGACATAGGCTTGTATGTGTATACAGTGTCAGCTGGGCACGCGACTTCAGCGGAAACGGACCGGCGGTTGTAAAAGCAGCGAGAACACAGGCTACGTTTGGTGAGAGGAGTTGAGTTTTGGGATCTGATCTTTTGACCAGAACAAACGCAAGTTCGTATCCTGGCTGGAACACATCCTCCAAAGTGATTCAAGCAGTCCTTGGAAAAACATGTCCTATGTAGAGCTGTATGAGAGCTTGGTCATTTCTCAATCCTCACAGATTTCACAAACTTATTGGCACACTGTTAAACATCTCATTGGAATTTTAATAGCTCTTTTTACGCGGCCATTTCAGGCTATTCCAGCCTTTCTTGTAGACATGTACCGGCTGTGTATTATCAGGATGAAGCTAGTTTTACTTGATTGGGCATTTTAAATCCTCTGATTTAAAGACAGGAAGAAACGCTGTTTACAGTCCATTGGAGGCAGCGACAGTCGTATGTTTTGAAAGAGGAATTTACTTTTTGGGGGGGGGGGGACGTGTCATTTGGGACCGAGTGATATTTGGCTTCATCTTGTTTGGAGGAAGCACCCCCTTGTGGCCCCTATGCTGAACAACTTAAAATGGTAATGCAGAAACCTACTGGAGGCCTCAAAATAGAGTGGATTGGACGTGGTACTCCATGCATGCGTGCGTGGACATTCTCAAAGACGCTGACGCTGTAGTTCTGACTTCTGAGCGAGGAATCTTACCCCTCCTACATGAACACCAAACCTCTCCCACTGCTGTCTTAGTTTCCTCCCCTGTTCATTTTACAGGCCGGGATTCCCTGTTTGTTAAAGCCACAGTCCGGTTATAACAAATGACTCACTATTTACCCCCCAGAAACAACACTCAGAAAAGAGTGAAGCAGGTTATTGACTTTAGATGGAACTCATAGGATATATTTACATTCCTCAAAAACAGAGCAGAGTTTTGTTTAGAGCAGTGGCCTATAGCCTTCTGTTTAATTAATCTTCCCAGCCAGATGGGAATAGGCCTACTCTCAACGTCCTTTGTACAGGACCGTGAAATGGGGATGTGGAAAAGTTGGTCCCATTAAGTTTTTGCTGATATCGTTGTTCTTTTTTGCCAGACCTTAAAGGAATTGTTCTTGATATCCGCAGCAGTACGCTGAAAATAAATGAAAGACTATGAAGGCTGATAGAAATGAAAGTACCCTAATTGTATACTGTGATTGAATAGTGTACACTGAACACTTAATTATACACTGAACAGTGTACAAAGTCTTTAACGTGACAAGCTTCATTGAGATACAGTACATCCGTAACTCCTCTAGTGTATGTTATCAGCAATGCTATTTTGCATTAGTGTTTTAGTAGGTAAAGCACTCATCAGAAATTAATTCATTTGCATTTTTCCTGTTATGTTAAGAATAGATAAGGAGCGTCTTGCTGATACTGTGTTCCTGTTTTTTGTGTGTGCAGTGCAGTGCAGTTAAGAGTCCGTTTTGATCCTCTGTTTCAGAAAAACTGTACAACTCCCATGGACCAGAACTCAGAAGATCCCTGTTCTCCCTGAAGCAGCTTTTTCAGGTATAGAACTGAGAAAAGTTCTGGTTTTTAAACATTACATTGATGTTTAAATTCAGATACAGAAAGCGGCGGAGGAAATAATTCTGTCCTTTGACCTTTTGGCGCTGAAACTTGGTCCCTGAATATGAAATGAAGGAAGTGCATACCACACATACCATACACAGAAATCAAGCATAGACAGGCACATAATTATAATCACTCGAAAGAGGATAAGAAGGTTACTGTTATGAAACCAAGGCTATTACCCCTTCTCAAATACTGTTCTTGTTCCACAGTGTCATTACAGGCATCGTTTTGAGTTGTATTCCGCGCAGGGTCAAAGGTCACAGTCCTCGTCATGCTGCGTTCAATAAAATATTCCGTCTCATAAAATGCTGCGCTGCGTGCTCTTAAATTCTGCCTTGTTGTTTGTCTGTCAGATGTTGCCTTTGTGTTGTTGGTGGTGTAAAAGGGACCGACCAGAAAGGAAACAGTATTTGATGTACATGACGGCAGCGGTGTCTGTTCTGAATTTGTCGCACAAATGCTCCAGCAGATGATTTATTTATGTTTTTGGGCTGTTTTCCAATGTCGCTATGCTTACACAGATGCTCTGACTATTTCTCTCTCTCTCTCTTATTCTCGCTCGCTCGCTCTCACACACACACACGCACAAACAGAAAGAGAGAGGCGTATATTAACTTTATGGCTCTTATCTGTAGTTTCAGTGTAAAAGTGAATTGATGTGTTTTATTGTGTTTACGGATTCCTGCAGGATGACAAAGACCTCGTGCCGGAGTTCGTGAACTCCGAAGGCCTGACATGCTTCATCAAAGTGGGCTCTGAAGCCGATCACAACTACCAGAACTACATTCTCAGAGGTAGGGACTACAGCTCGGGTTAAAGGTCACACTTCTCAAGCCCTGGTATGTGGTCTGCGTGTAAGACGCGATTGATAGTTGGGAACAGAATGCATTTTTTGGATTTCTGTTGTCATCAGTAACAAACGGAGGCACTGGGACGCAGGGATAGTCAAAGCGCTTTCCCCCCCCTTACTTTACACTTATCCTTTTTAAATGGCATTCTAAAATGGCAGTGCGAAATTAATCTTTAAAGTTTGGGAAAACGTCAAAAAATGTATTTGAAAATGAACCGTAAATGTTTAGTTGGGACATATAACAGACACGGATAAAGTACATATCTCAAAAGAGGGAATATTTATAGATGCTCTTCCCCAAACGCGTTGCCCAGGCATTATTGTTTTATGCATAACTGGTGGTGCCTTTTAAAGCTCTGGGAAGAAGCAGTGCGGATGGTGTGGTTTGTTCCACAGTGGCCCTGAGCTACAGTGTGTGACTCACGAGAGGCCTCTGACTAAACTAGAATTTATACAGAAAAATAGATGTTACAGATGAAATTAAAACAGTGGTAATGCAGTCAGGGCTTGATTTACTAAGACCTTTAGTGCCATGTACAAAACCTTTTAGCACACGGAAAAAACCAATAACATGACCAATGATTGGTCACGGTGTTTGTTTTGCGCCAATCATTGGTTATGTTCTTAGTTTTGCGTGTGCTGAAAAGGTTTTGCACATGCTACGGGTCTTAATAAATCAAGTCATTGGAATTTATTGTTGCAGTGTGCTGTCCTTTACCAGACATGGAAATAGATGAGGCCTTGGTCGATATGATTGCATTATGCTCATGAAATGCGCAACACGTTTTCATTTCACTTTAACAATGCAAATTATCATCATCTCATCATGCTAAAAGACTTTTTCACATGCTAAAGGCCTTAGTAAATGAGGGCCTCGGTGCACACGCTTTAGGGTTTTTTAATGCGACGTCCTGTTTTGTGTTGGCAGCTCTCAGCCAGATCATGCTGTTTGTGGACGGGATGAACGGGGTGATTAATCACAGCGAGACAGTTCAGTGGCTCTACACTCTGAGTGGGAGCTTGGTGAGTCTCTCTACGACCCCACGCCATTCGGGCTCCGGCCCCCTCCGCCATTCGGGCTCCGGCCCCTCCCATCCCACCGCTATGAAACGGGGAACAGAAACGGGCAGGTGTGAAAAATGGCACGCGTGTGAAATGCAGAGAGTTGACAGCTGAACGAAATGGGAAGGCCCCGAGAAGCATTGGTTGGGGATATGACGTAAATGGGCTTTGGAGGAATTCACTGACATGAGAAAAAGTCATTTTCCGGTCTTCATACAACCGTTGTTTCAGTTCCTTTTTCTGTGAAATATGTATTTTTACTTCATTTTACTACAATTGTCGAATTGAGCTTAACAGAAAAAAATACTAATTGCTGAGGTAAATAGTCATTTCTTTGCACGTCCTAAATATACTCAACATGGATTTTTCATGGCACTGTGCTTGTATGCTCAGAAAAATCAACACACATTGTTAATCCAGGTAGTTGGCAGAAATAGTAAAATAGTAGTTTTGACTGGTACCTGCAGATGAGAATACGTTCCCCAGAAACTGTCAGCAATTCCACTGCATTGAACTGATGAAGAAACAAACACTCACAACACTGGAGCAATGTTGCCAACTGTATTCATCTGCTCACTCATAACTCGCTTGATAGTTTCATGGGACCATTATTTGTTGTGACTTTGTCTCTGACCGCAGTAGTCCTTAAACGCTCGCTCTGCTCAATTTAATGAAGTGTTGCAGCGCCATCTTGCGGAGAAAAGCGGTACTGCTTTCTTTGTTTTTCGGAAGCCCGTCTGAACCCTCTCCTTCCTTGTGCTCCCGGTGATTTCAGTCGCGGCTTGTGGTGAAAACGGCGCTGAAGCTGCTGATTGTGTTTGTGGAGTACACGGAGACAAACGGCCTGCTGCTCCTTCAGGCCATCAACACTGTCGACGGCAAGAGGGGGTGAGTGACTGATATGCGCTTTTGTTGGGTGAGCGCGTTTCTAATATGAGCTTCATCAGTGGTTTTGATCCAGGGACCCCCATCATGGGTTAAAAAGTGTTTTATATTTATAAATATATATACACTACTCACAAAAAGTTAGGGATATTCGGCTTTCGGGTGAAATTTCAGGATGAACCTAAAATGCACTATAACCTTTACAGGTGAAATTAATTTGACCTTCTCTAAACTTTTGAATGCACATGTCCAACTATTCAATGTTTCAGTACTTTTTGCACAACTTGCTGTTCTCTAACAAGGAGCTGAACGGCAAAATTCACAACAGGTATTTGATCCATGAATCGACCAATAAATTTCCTGGTTCAATTAGAATTGGTATTTAAACAGTCCTCTTCATCATGCTGTTCACATTTTGACATGCATGAAACCAAGAGGACACCTAACAATTGATCAACAGTACCTCGCCCTTGCGAGGCTTCAAACAGGATGTTCTCAGAGGGAAGTGGCCACTGAGCTTAGAGTGTCACAGAGAGTCATCAGCAGGTTGCAACAGAGATACAGAGAGACTGGAAGAGTCACAGAAAGGCATAGAAGTGGATGTCCTTTGGCCACATCCCACACTGATGACCGCTTCATTGTGACCAGTGCCCTGCGGAACCGGATGATGAATGCCACTCAACTCCAGGCACATTTAAGGGAGGTGAGAGGCACCCAAGTGTCACGTCAGACCATTCGAAACCGTTTACATCAGCGTGGTCTGCGTGCTAGACGACCTGCAAGGGTACCTGACCACACCACCAGGCACAGGCGTCATCGTCTTGCATGGGCCAGGGAGCATTTACGCTGGACGAGGGACCAGTGGGACTCAGTGCTGTTCTCTGATGAAAGTCGATTCACGTTGAGCAGAAATGATGGCCGCCAACGATGTTGGAGACGTCAAGGAGAGCGCTATGCATCAGCCACTGTTGTCACCAGACGACCCTTTGGTGGTGGCGGTGTTACAGTGTGGGCAGGTGTGTCTAGTCAATACAGAACTGCCCTACACTTTGTGAATGGTACAGTGACAAGCCCATACAACCTGAATAACATCATTAATCCAGTCATTGTGCCCCTGCATGAACAACACAGGCCTAATTTCATCTTCATGGACGACAATGCTCCAGCTCATCGAGGTCGCATCATTAGGGAAAGGCTGCTGGAGACTGGGGTACCTCAAATGGAGTGGCCTGCACTTTCTCCAGACCTGAATCCCATAGAAAACCTATGGGATCAGCTGACTCACCGTGTAGAGGCTCGTAACTCTGTACCCCAGAACCTCAATGACCTGAGGGCCGCCCTTCAAGAAGAGTGGGATGCCATGCCTCAGCAGACAATAAGTCGACTTGTGAACAGCATGAGACGTCGTTGTCAAGCTGTAATTGATGCTCAAGGGCACATGACAAGTTATTGAGACATTGACATTTTTGTTGTGGTATACCCACCACTGTTGTTGGCTTTTGTTTCAATAAATAGTTTGAGATGAGGAAATCACCATTGCATGCTTCTACTTAAATGCCCTACTTTCATGATACGTATAATATCACTGTAGCGTGAACTTACATTTTCCATAAATTTCACCCGAAAGCCAAATATCCCTAACTTTTTGTGAGTAGGGTATATATTATTATTATTTTTTTTTTTTAAATAAAGTAAAAAAAATTTCTAATTTGAAGTATTTTCCCAAATCTGTATGTAGTCATTGCATATCAAGTATGGCCAGGGACCCCTTACAGTGCCTTGAAGGACCCCCAGGGGTTAAATGACGTGGAATACCTTTGTGTGAGTGCACGTGTCTGTGGTTTCCTCCAGGTGTGAATCCTTGGGCCTACCTAACGGAGATCTTGGAGGAGAGGAATGGGTCAGACACTGAGCTGCTTGTGTACACCATGTCCCTCATCAACAAGGTAGGCCACTGTACGGCATTCAGCCCGCATACCTAGTAACCTAACACATTTACTTAAACGAGAACTTGCTCGTCGATTGCGGACAAACACCGCCTGCGAAACCGTGAGATTGCTTCCCGCTAGGGATGTGGACGTTTGATACTCACGGGTCGACGCGGTGTCGAGCTTTCACATCACCGCTGTATCGAAGTGCTGCCCCGAGTCTTGCTTCAAATCACGTGATCACAGAAACCGAAGCTTTGTTACGTCGCAGTGACGCCTATCATTTTGGGTGATGTCTCAAACCAATACCAGTTGATGTGTCCACTATGACAGATCTGGGATCAGAGGTTCACTTGCATATGAACCTCTATTCGCATGTATGTGGAAAAACACGGGATTCCTGTATATTTGTGCAATAAATGAATATATATTTAGGAATATACAGTCCAGATCAGCTCTCTCCTTTCCCACTCACAAACATTCCAAAATGTATAAAAAAACGGTTCCAACACCCCACAATTCATGGGGTTTCGTCAGAGGAGAGAGATATTTGAGAGTGCATTAGAGATTTTGTAGAGATAGACCTATTTTGTATGGGATCATTTACAACCTGAGACACCATAGAATGATTTGTGACTGCAGCACCATAGAATCCTGCTGTGATTCAAGCTGGACCATCTAAGCGGGGTATAATCGAGCACCAAAAATCTATCTCAATGCTTAAAAATGTTAGATAAACAATTGCCCAGAAAACATAAAAGGAAAGAACTCTATAATTATTCTTTTTTCAAATAATTGGAATTCATTGTTGCAATGCAAGAGGGAATAGATGAGACATTGCTCAATATGATCGCATTATGCTTATGAAACACACAACACATTTTAATTTCAGTTTAATAATGCTAATTATCGTCATCTCATCATCATTATGACAATACGTTAAATAAGTTTAATTTGTGCAACATTTTTTATTTAATGAATAGTTGGAGAGGGCTTTGAGAATACATGGCAATGGCATTAATATTCAAAATGTGAATTTTACAGTCAAGAGATCGTGTTTCGCTAATTTCAGTGCATCACCTCTGTGAAGAGTAATGACAGGCATATTTATTGACCAGGAGATGTCACTAGAGACGTTGGTGTCAAATGCTTTGTGGCGCGGCACTTCGACCAATGCAATCGCATCGCTCCACTCTGCTCATCACTACTTTCCTGCCTTGTATTTTACACTAATTTAGCTTTAATTATCGCAACATGATGAAACACAATATTGGATTGATTTGTGACATCTAGGTCTTATATTGTATCTGCATAGTTGTAATGCAGTTACTAAAATAACTCTTCTAACTAATATTCTGGTCAGCCAGTTAGTGGTGTTAACTCTCCGTGTGTGTGAGGGTGTGCGTTTGAGGTGTGTGTGTGCCTTTCTGTGTGTCTCTCTCTTTCTCTTTCTCTCTTTCTCTCTTTCTCTCTTTCTCTCTTTCTCTCTCTCTCTCTGTGAGTGAGTGTGTTTCTGTCTCTGTCTCTCTGTCTCTCTCGCTCTATGTGTGTGTGTGTGTGTGTTGTGTGTGTGTGTGTGTGTGTGTGTGTGTGTGTGTGTGTGTGTGTGTGTGTGTGTGTGTGTGTGTGTGTGTGTGTGTCTCTCTGAGTGAGTGTGTTTCTGTCTCTGTCTCTCTCGCTCTGTGTGTGTGTGTGTGTGTGTGTGTGTGTGTGTGTGTGTGTGTGTGATTTGTAACCCGTTGCCTCTTCTCGGACTCAGACTCTGGCAGCACTTCCAGACCAGGATTCCTTCTACGACGTCACTGACTGTCTGGAGAAACAGGGTATGGAGCGGATCATGCAGAAACGCATGAACAACAAGGGGACTGAAGCTGACCTGAAGCAGCAGCTCGCTATATATGAGGTAATGACCTGAAGCAACAGCTCGCTATATATGAGGTACTGACCTGAAGCAACAGCTCGCTATATATGAGGTACTGACCTGAAGCAACAGCTTGCTATATATGAGGTACTGACCTGAAGCAGCAGCTCGCTATATATGAGGTAATGACCTGAAGCAGTAGCTCGCTATATATGAGGTAATGACCTGAAGCAGTAGCTCGCTATATATGAGGTACTGACCTGAAGCAGTCGCTCGCTATATATGAGGTAATGACCTGAAGCAGCAGCTCGCTATATATGAGGTAATGACCTGAAGCAACAGCTCGCTATATATGAGGTAATGACCTGAAGCAACAGCTCACTATATATGAGGTAATGACCTGAAGCAGCCGTTCGCTATATATGAGGTAATTACCTGAAGCAGTAGCTTGCTATATATGAGGTAATGACCTGAAGCAGTAGCTCGCTATATATGAGGTAATGACCTGAAGCAGTAGCTTGCTATATATGAAGTAATGACCTGAAGCAGCCGTTTGCTATATATGAGGTAATGACCTGAAGCAGTAGCTCGCTATATATGAGGTAATGAACCTGAAGCAGCCCTTCACTAGCTAGTTGAGGTAGAAACTGAAATTACACTGCACCGGCTATTTATTTACGTGGGTCGCATTTTGACGCATCATTTCACCAGAGATTTACGAGGTGTGACCTGAAACAACATTACCCTATATATGAGGTACATTATGACCTGAAGGAAAAGGTGAGTACCTATATATGAGGTAGAACACTGAAACGGGAGTTCATTATGTACAAGGTAGGACATTTAACATTTGACTGGGTGTTTACAGTACCAGTCAAAAGTTTGGACGCACCTACTCATAGAAGGGGTTTTCTTTATTTTTACAATTTTTTTTTACAGTTTAGGGAACGGTGAAGTTCGAAATTAAGTTCTAAACTTTCTTGGGGGTGCATTTCAAAAACCTTTTATTTTAATTTTTGTTTTTGGAAAGAAATTGATACATAGACATCAACTTCACTATTTACATTTGTCTAAGAAATATATTTTTTTTAAGCATAAGCCTTTAGATCAAAATGTCCCTAAGATAATGAGAAAGATGCAAACTTTTGACTGGTACTGTATGCGTGTTGTGTAACACCTGAAAGAACTGTTTATGAGGTGAGTCTTAAAACGGGAGGTGTCTAAGTGCAAAGACTGTCACGTATTGTCCAGTCGAAAGTATGAAATGAGCAGAAGCAGGCATGTTAAGGGCGATGGCATGAATTACCACTAGAAATAAATAACCATTTCTCTGTGTTGTGTGGCAGACCTGTTTGTAAGGTAGCCCTGATGCTGTGGTTTATTGTGTACAAGTGTCTGTAACGGCATTTCACAGTGTTTGAAATAAGAATACAAATACACAAGATGTATCTAGTTCTGCATCTCACCATCACGCTCTCTCAGTCACAGAAGGAATATTTGAATATGATTCACGTGGCTTTTGCCCATAATATTTCACCCAAAATGTTTATGATGCTGAAAACATACTTTTATGAATTTGAGTGATTTTGGGGCTCAGATTTCTCAGCAGTTTTTGTTGAGAAGATAAAATGGCGTTTGCTGATTCGGGGGGGTACTCGTTTCGTCTTCCTGCTGCCTAGAACGCTCTGAAACACGAGGACGGAGAACTGGAAGGGCCGTCGCCCCACATCCGGAAAGAGCGCCGGAAAGGTCGCGTCGAACACGGAGGAGGGGAGGAAGAGCCGGAGGTCGTCTGGGCAAAGCCTTCCCGATGTGTCGTTCTCCGCCAGTCCCCCCTCGTCTGGGAGTCCCACTGCGGGCAGGACGAGCCCGGGCCTGAGCCGGACCACCTCCCCCCAGCTGTCTGAGCCCCCTTCCCCTTCCCCGGAACTAGCCACGTTCACCTCCTGTTACTCAGACTCCGGATCTCCGGTGTCCTCTACCATACTGTCCCCAGTGTCCAGTGATGGTATTGCAGTCTCCCCCACTGACCAGGAGCAGGGCCTCTCTGCAAGCAGGTGAGTGACTGTGTTTTCTTCTGTGCTTGTGTGTGCTGCCTCAAGGAAAACCGCTGCTCCCATGTAAATGTGTGTGTGTGTGTGTGTGTCCATGCATGGCTGCCACTGTGCCCACAAGCTTAAGCTCACTGCCTTGGGGTCTGATCAACTTCGGGAGATGCACAGAAACCAATTAATCAGATTTATATGCAGGAAGGCATGCAGGGAATAAGAGAAAGGTGTTTCTGGCGACAGCATTTTGTCCTCCTGAGAAGACTCGGGGACGCAAAGGATTTTAATTGTGTGTTTTAGCCCCGTCTCAAGCACCGCCTTTTTGAACACAAGCCCCGAAAATGAAATGGTTATTGTTCTTGAACCTGTTTGACTGCAGACTTAATCCTGGTCTCTTATTTTCCAAGAGTTAGAATTACTCCATTATTAAGTATTACTGAAACAGAAGCTCAAACACAGTTGAAGTGGAAGTTTTTTTTTCTCACCTAAAAGATTTTTAAATAAAATTTGGTTTAATTTTTTGTTGCTGGGATAAGGGTACCGACATTACCGTGATTCGTTATTTTCAGAACACATAGAACTTATGTCGTCGTTATGATCGAGCCTGTTTTGGATCGTGTTACAAAATAAGGAACCGTTTTTGCTATAACATTGAGATCGTAAAATAGTTTATAGAGATAGAATTGTGAGTTTTTAACACTTTCAAACTATTTTGTGTGACCAGATTGATTGAAAATTTTGCCGTAAAAAAACAAAACGCAATGAATGTAGATAAACTAAACTCCCGGCCCATATTCGGGCCGGTGCTAGTTAAGGTGTTAATGTTGTGTGTGCTATTGTTATTTATCAGTGTATGCAACAGGGCAACAGAAGTTACCATGTGGGAAAGATAAAATACTAAAATACTAATAGACGGTTAATAAATTAAAGAGACGGCCACCTCCCCTCCTCTTCATTTTGTTGTATTAGTGTTTATCTTGAGTATTTTCATCACTGTGGCCAGTAAGTAGAAAGGCCAGACAGAAAGGTTTGTGGTTGAAATACCATGATATTACTGTATATTAGGATTTTTGTAAGGTTTATGTTTTGTGTATGGCATTGAGGCATATTATGATATATTCTTTCTTTTGGATTACTATATTGGGTAGCCACCAGAGATTGAACATAAACATACTTGCGTTTTAAAATGGTTGTTCTTTCTCCATAGGATTCCAGTGTGTCAGAAACCAATAAAGCTTATTTATATAGTCCCTCTGCCTCCTCCTCAAACTGCTGCACAATTTTAATGTGCGAGGGGAAGCTGACAGATGTTCTGCTGAAGTTATTTAGTTCGTGTTTATACAGCAGGCCCTCCAAAACATAATGGCGAGAGCGCAATGTTTTTTTTGCATGACTGGTAAAGCTATTGGGGTAGAGCTGTTTTTGCTATTAACCCGGTGGCCGTACATACTGAAAGAACCCAGTAATGTTTTTCAGTGTCTGTGACAACAAAACTCCAGCTATCTCTGCTGATGACTGACACAAGGTATGTCAAAGCACTGGAAATTTCCGGAAGCATTTTTTTTTGGGGGGGGGGGGGGTATGGTATTCAATGGCCTCAGGTGGGCAGACTATCCGTACATTCCAAGGGGAACGTATCAGCTGTCCAAAAAACGATGACGTTTTATTCATTGGCTGCTGCTGCCTCTACTTCAGGATATTCAAAAAAACAAGCTTTGAAACAGTACCCAGTGTAATGGTCTGTGAAAACGGCATTGTGGGGGATAGCAAATACGCCAGACAATACTGAAATTATTAGATGACTCAGTACTTGGTGCATTAAAGGAAATGTAATCAAGTAATCTCCTTATAGAGAACTTGCATTACATTCATGCATGATACAGTTATAGTTCATGACCTGTTTTAATAAAGGACTGTCATCTATAAAAATGGTCTGACTCTTGTAGTTAGGGATGATTTTCTTCATTGCTTCCAGTTTTGTCATGCAATTTTGGTAAATACAAGTTCATGATTTTTTTTTTTAAAACTTTTTATGATGGGCAATAGAGTGAGCTGAGATTATCAGCCTGTGTGCAAACACTTTTCCATCTGACAGAAAGAATATGTTTTCAAACATTGTAATAATGTTACTATGGCATTGCCGTAGTGTTGTATGAATGTCACGAGGTAGTTTGGTAAGCTCCAGCAGCAATCCTCTCGTTCTCGAAGGGCCGGTTCTGGCAGTTCACATATTACTTCCTTTATCGCTCTACAATGTGCAATGGCTTCTGGGAGATGTTGTTCAGAGACTGTAACTAAAACCACTACAGAGAAACTTCTTGTATAAGCTTCCCAACCAGTAGATACTCAGCCCACCAAAGTTGGCAGGCTGAATGGGTTAAACGGAGATGGGAAATGGTGCTAAGTCTTGTTTTCTGAATCATGCGAGTTGTTTTTAGGCACCATTGTCATATAATGAATAATGTGCAGTGTAGAATTTTTTCAAAGGTTTCCAAGGTTACTGTGTAGTGAAGATGGGACAGGAAATGAGTGTATTCCTCTTCAGACAAAACATAATGCAAGTAGCTGAGGGGGTAATCATTCCTTTCTTTTTAATAAATCATTCCGAGTAAGGATATCGCTGGAATGGAGTGATGTTGCAAGTTAAATGAGTGTAAACATTAGAACGAGGCGTTCTCCATGTCGTCACTTGTTCCATGTGGGTTTTGTAAGTCAGGGGTTTTCCGGCATGTCCCGGAAGGAGGCTGTGAGACCTTCCCTGCGTGGAGGAGGGCCTTGGGAGTATAAATCTGCCCGTGAACAGAAGCTCCACAGTGTTCTTTTAACGCTCTACAGGCCAAGCGAAGGCTAGCCATCAAAGAAAAAAGGGTGCCATTTGTAGGATATGAAAGTCGTCTTTCATGGACATTTTGTCAATCTGTAATTAATTTTGTTTCGTCCTTGTAATTGCGGTAATGTTACATCGGACATAAACTCCAAAATTAATTCCAGCGATTTTGTTTGTAAGCATGCTTGTGTTTGAAATATGATATCCAGGTGCATATTTAAAAAAAAGAAGAAATATCCAGGTGCATCTCTAGTTATGCCGAGCCATTGCATTTTGTTTATAAAGTGTGATGTATCTTAAGGAGGTTTTATGTTTACATAATTTAGTGGAGAAAGGTACCAATCTCAGATACCTATTTTTTCAAGTAACGTTTTGGACACACAAAAAAAAAAAGCGTATATGAGCTGTGTGAACAAGAAGTATCGCACCAAGTTGCTGAGGAAGTGCATTTAACTGAAGAGAACCAGGTGTACTCGGTGAGTACGGGCAGGAAGATGATGAGGAAGATGAGTATTGGCTCCTGTATGGAGGAGGAAGGAGAGTAGACCGGACAGAACATGTACACCGGAATCTATAGGCCATAGGTGAACGAGTAAAGGAGGTGAAGGAAAGGTTAAGAAAAGGAGGCTGGGGGGGCGTCTAGCGGATCCAAGCTGCCGCTCCGAGCTCTATCTCCGTCATGGTGATTCAGTGAAAGGGAAGAGCACTAATGAAGCCTTGAGCCGGAATGGCCCCCTGAGTCATGTGCATGCCTGAGGTCTACGCTGCCCCTCACTCTGATTTAGTTCGGAACGAGCGAGTTACGCTGCGGGTGACTTAATCTGATGCTGGATGTTGTAGATCGTCAGGTATGTGTCATACACTGAGCCTGCGTTCCATTCTGAAAATACAGCAATGACTACATGCCGTTCTAAGTATAGCCCTGTAAAATAACAGTAAAGGACATTTTATTCAGTTGACAAACTCTACATATAAATATTTAGCTTGGAGCCAGATCAGCTAGAATCCTTTCCCTGAGTTGTGTTAAAAAACAGGAAAAGGTTATGTACGTGTACAATTGTTTCTGAGCAGGTCCAAGTCTAATTGATTGTGAGCTACAGCAAATGCATGCCTGGCATTTGAGCAGTCATTGGATAATCAGCTTTCTGCATTGGCTTATAACGTATGCTTTTGTGCTGAAATCGTAAGTTGCTTTCGCAAATTTGTGTTTTTCTGCTGCTAAGGCTAACGTTTATTTTATAATATTTTCCTTTAGCTGCAGTGAGCAGACACTCGCTTATTTGCTTGTGTATGCAATGCTTAATTCAGCTGCGTTGCCTTAATTAATTTTTACGGTAATGGTTTTTTAAACTTCTGAAAGTTCTCCTGATATTATTATTATTGTTCAAATTTATACTTGAGTGAAAAAATTGCATGAATTTCAAGACAAAATCTGTTTTGCTGTGTGTTACACTAACGTATGTGGTCATTATCCTCACTGCTTCATCAAGGGTGATTTGTTATCTATGACTTTTTTTCCCGCTCTTTCTTAAAGCATGCACCTCTCTGGGCATCAGTGACATCACTTATTGAATGCTTGCATTGTGGGTCTCATTCTTGGATAACCTAACCTCAGAGGTGTAAAGTCCAGGGGTCAGAAAGTAAAAGCCCTGCCATGTGTTTCTTCCAGTCATTAACTCAGCCAGCTGACTTCACTAATTAGTTCTGCCTCCTGACTGAAGAATTGTGCTCATGAGCAAATCCAGGTGATTGGAACAAAATACTGGGGTGGACTTTTACTTTCTGAACCCGGATTTTACACCTCTGCATAACCGCCTCTCCTCACATCACCATTCATCATACGCCTTTTTCTCACTGTCCTGGTCCTTCCATTAGGGGGGCGCTCTTTCATCAGTCATTATATGTCTCCTTCGGGAATTTCTGGAAGGTCAAGGCTATTT
The DNA here is from genome assembly GCA_029718625.1 of Synaphobranchus kaupii. Taxonomy (NCBI): domain Eukaryota; kingdom Metazoa; phylum Chordata; class Actinopteri; order Anguilliformes; family Synaphobranchidae; genus Synaphobranchus; species Synaphobranchus kaupii. Next base: position 5,884,024 of record CM056388.1, on the reverse strand, counting down.
AAGAAGGCGGGGTCAATAACTGAAGAGCCTTCGCCAACCTCCAGCAGGTCTGTAAATAATTCCATTGCTTTTCCCCCCCCCTTTTCTTAATGCACCTCTAACCCTTTGCACTAGTCTGACCTTTAATACATCACTTTTCTCTCTCACTCAAGATCCCTCTTTAATTCGTAAAATGTTTTTATGTATCGCAGGAGATGCGGAGATCAAATAAAGAGTGGAAATGTGTTTTGTTTCTCCGGCAATTTTTTATAAATTATCTGTATAATAATCTGGTATTATTAGAATAATAATGGACCGTTTCATGGTCCGGAAACACATAGGTCCTGGCACCTTGTAGGAACATGAATGTTTTAGTCATTTCTAAGGGGGAGGATTAGGTGGCATAGTTCCACAGTTGAAAAGCTTTAGTGGAAAAAAACATTCTGTCCATCTATTCTTTCCCTGATATTGTCATCTTGGCAGAATGCACTAAAACTCTCTGGTTTGCGCTGTGCTTGGAGTACCTCCAGATATCATTGCCCTGTTAAATCAGTTCCTGATGAAAAGGTTATTGATGCAGAAATATGAACGTTTAATGCTTCGAAGAAGACTTTCAAATACTACTTCATTGAACAAAGGAACCGGTTAAGTCTACTGGCAAAAAACCTGAACAATTAAGCTAATTTCAGGCCGCATTTATTATGTTTGCTAAGTGAAAGTAAAACCGTATGAATTTACAAGAATCGGTACTGGCTTACATTATTTATTCCAAAACACTTTTAACCAGATTGAATTGGTGCCTGTTTTTAAGAAATACAAAAGTATTTGCATGCGTTTGTAGTAACAATATAATTTGTTATAGCTGCTTCTGTCAATAATTATCCAGTCCCTCTGGTCTGGTTGCATATGTGGGAAGCTAAATTAACATTCCAGTAATAGAAAACTGTTTGTATCATTGTAATAACATTTAAACAAAGTAAAATTATTTCTCTCGTAGCTTGAGCATACGTAATAGCCCCATTTCTTGCCATTGGGAAAGTGCAGCATAGCTGTGAGGTTATCCTTGGAATAAGCAGTACAGTAAAATACACTCACTTGACTGTGTGCGTGCTTCTTGAGTGTGTCAATTGCACGCACGCCCACACACATGCACACATGCGCGCACAAACACACACATACGCACGCACGCACGCACGCACAAACGCACACACACACACACACACACACACACACACACAGACACAAGCGCACACTCACACACTCTGCTAAGGGCCCATTGTACGCAGGAGGGCCGTTTGATGGACAGGGCTGAGAGGAAACGCTGTAGACGCAGAGCTGTAGCTGCTGCCCCGTCACTGCCTTGGCTACGTCTCACACACTCTCTCTCTCTCTCTCTCTCTCTCTGTTTGTGTGTGTGTGTGTGTGTCTGTGTCTGTGTATGTGTGTGTTTTCGCCTTCTGTTCGCAGCCCGTCTCCCACAGACTCTGCTCCCCCAGAGAACCAGTCCCAGCCACTCTCAGAGCAGCAGCAGGAACAGGAACAGGAGCAGGAGCAGCAGCAGCAGGAGAGGCCTGAGGGGAGGAGTATCTTCAAGTGAGTACCCACTACCTGGGGGCTCCGAGGGGGGGTAGTTTGGGCTCCTGTGAAGACTACTGATTGGGTATAGCAATTAACTGCGAAAATAAGGGGGCTAGACCAACATGACCACATTTTTGGTCTCACAAATGGCTGGAGAGAGAAAGAGTAACTACATTTTAAACCGTGTTCCGTTCTCCTGGGGCACGCTGACGAAGAGCACCTAAATCACTGACTGTGAGTTGAGGCAGCTCTGATAATATTATGTCTTGTTCCGTCTGTCGGGGGATGACCGCAAAGCTCGTAGCGCTTCGAAAGTCACCGTATGAATTTAAAAAGTCATCATACAAAAACTGGTCATCCTTTCCTGTAGTGTAGACGCATTGCCCTAATCAATAGATGAAGCAACTTCTTTCTGTTTCTTCTTAACCTACTGTTGACTGTGCTTTTAAATTTTACTTTACTTTTAGCTTTTCTCTTATATGTGTATATATTGGTCAACCCTGCTTTTTTTTTTTCTTTTGCTGCCTGTTGTACATCTTGTACCTTCTATAACATCTTGTACCTTTATAATCGTGTTGGAATTCAGCCTTTCTGTTTCACTGATAGCTGTTCTCTCTTCTGTTCCCTCATAACATTTGGCTTGGCTGGAATCCTAATCTTTTTCCTTGCTGTTCTGCCTTCCAACATTCCTGTCTGCTTCAAACCCCTTGCCTTTTACAGACTGCACCAAACCGACAATGTTTGGTAAGTAACAACAGCCAAGAATGTGGCTTTTGGAGGTGCTGCAATGTTTTAAATCATCGTGAAAGTTAGTAATTTGGGTGAGTGTGAAAGACGAGCGGTTCAGACACAAAACCGCTCGCACAGGAATCTTTTATGATAACAAGGCGTAGATCACTTCAACCTGCGCTGCTGCATACGGCTCGGCGGGGTGATTGTAATTAATCTGCTCTGTTAAAGTTTAGTCTGGAATGAGTAGAAAATCTGGAAAAGGTAGAATGTAAACTCCATAGGTAATGAAGTGCCATTTTTTCTCTTTCATCTGCACCTGCCCAGTACATTCCTCTCTATGTTTGCTATGCTCTTACCATCCCAACCTTCCGCATCATTGCTTATTTTCCTTTGTCATGTGACATGGGAGAAGCGTTGGAAGTTGCTTCCTTTCATGTACAAAACAGGAAGTTGTCAACAGCAGCTAAAAGCGCTAACCGTAGTGATGACGGTACACAATGGATGACTAGTCCTGGCATCCCGTGAAAATGATTTCCTCTGTGTAAAACAAATTGTCTTGTCTACAGCCCAGAGATGTGTGATGTAAATATGACCAAGCCGGTTCTGAGGAGGTTTGCGTAAGTATCTGAGCAACGGCTCTGATTTACGTGGATGCAAATTCTCTGCATGACGTGAGGAAATTGGGGGCTTTGTCACTTTTTGGGGCTTGGATCCTAATACCTTGTGGTGTCTGATTGATGGATGGATTTGATTTCAAATTTTGCACGTTTTGCCATGAGTGAGATGTGACGAACACGCACACCACCAGTCAGTTTAACCTGTCATTGAGAAATGATGAGAAATGCACGTGAGTTCCGGACCTTGAGACTGAAGGGATTTATGTGAACAAATGTTTTACATAGCATCACCAGTTTATTATTATTTATTAAGAGTACATGTTACGGTGAAGTTGAAGTTGCAAGGGAACAATGCCAAAACTAGGTATACATGGGTATATCTTAGACTAATATTGTCATAACTACAGTACCGCCGCGTTTTTAATTTGTAAAATCACACAGTTTCTACTTAGTGTGTCAGACTCCATGTGCTATTAGATTAGTTAGGATCATTTATCAGACTACATTATGGCGTTTTTTTAAGGAGAGTAACTATCGCAATATATTTTTGTATCAAGTTCTGAAAAATACAGCCTGATCACCAAGCTTACCTCAGTCTAACATAATCTACACTGCAAAACATGGCTGTTTTAACAAGTGTTTAAGTCTTGTAATGAGACTTAAAATGTTATATATTAGCATGTTTTAAGTTACTTTTTGCTTGCCAAGTGAAATTATCTTACTCCACTGGCAAATCTTGAAATTAGTAAAACTATCTCACCCCACATAGATGGTTTGTCTTATTTAGCAAAACAGTAACCAAAATAAGATTCTAAACTCTATAAGATTAAAATGCTTGTTAAGATTTGGTTGTTGCAGTGTACTTGGTATTTCTCATTAAAGAAAGCCTTAGATAGTTCAACAAAATGAACTAAAAAGGGAATATAATCAGCCATTATTTTGAATGTAGCAAAACCCTATTTGAATACAGAGACCCATAATTCGTAGTACTCTGAGTGAGATTGAAGCTGCATGTGTATTCTAACCTATTACTGTCAAAAGTGCTTCTTTTGAGGACAACAAACATTGTGAAAAGGCAATTATTTATTCATCGTCTTTTCAAGAGACCAGTTCATACTGCCATAATGACACCACTGCAATATTATGTCTGGATTTTTGAGATGCTGGGGCTTTTCTTTTGTTCAATCACTGTTCTTGGCAATTGTTTCCAATGGTAAAATGAAATCAGATGGGTTTGGATAATGGCTATGGAGATGGGCTTGGCTTCTTTGCTGGTGAGGGCTCGACATGCAGAAAACTGGCTTTTGTGGTGGGGCTGGAATGCGTGTTATGCTGTGGGACCGTGGCTGACTTGTGACCAAGAGGTCCATGGCTCTATACTGTATTACTACAAATATACACTACCCTCAAATATACGCTGGACAGGTAAAGTGGGTTTCTGATAAAGGCTGTGGGGATTATTCACAGGAATAACCTACTTGTGCACTTCGATGTCCTTCTCTGTTTAGTGGCAAAGTCATAGTGTACCTTTGCGTTGATCTCCCTGGGTACAATACGTATGCAATCACTGGAGCAAAAACAAAATCAGTTTCACTGTCACGTACACGGTTATCACATACAGTACATTAAGGGCCTGATCTACTAAGCCCTTTGGCCTCTGCAAAACCTTTTAGCACACACACAAAACGAATAACACAGCCAATGATTGGTGCAAAACAAATACCGTGACCGATCATTGGTTATGTTATTGGTTTTTCGTGTGCTAAAAGGTTTTGCGCACACGCTAAAGGTCTTAGTAAATGAAGCCCTAAATTCTGCAAGCAGGGGCTTTGGAGCTTGGGCTACGGATTCGGTGGCTGTCCTCATGGTGAAAGTTGGGGGGGCGCGTTGCGTACCTCTGCTCACGGCTCTCGCTTCCTACAGAGGCAAGTTCCTGCGTAGCCTGGCCGCCACCCAGTTGGAGAAGAAGAGGCGGTCCTTACACAGCCGCCCGTCGGAGGACCGGGAGCCTGAGGAAGAGTGGCTCTCCCCAGACCCCAACGTGTGCTCCCCCCCGGACAACGGCTCCGGTTCCGCCTTCCCCTCCTGTGAGTTAAGACACCGCTGTGCATTTACTAACCGCCGCCCAACCGAGTTCAGAGACAAAACTGACAAGCTCGCACTCCCCATACGCTGACAATCCAGGGTGGGGGAAAAAAACAAGGGACCGAGTTAAAGTGCTCACAGGTTCTATGTGTTGTGAACAGTTAACATTTTCAAATGAACCCGAGTACTGCTGCCGATCATGGAGAAACCAGCCAAACTGGCAGGTTAGTGGACAAATTCTGTGATGCATTTCAGACGGTCAGATGGTTCAAAAATAGTCACTCCCTCAACGTCTCACCCATGGGGCAACCAGTTACATACCAAGTTCTCACCATAGTCCACAGCTACAGTGTGCTTAAAAAAAAGAACGGATGGTGTGCCTTCTGTTTCACGATTACAGTATGCCGTTTCTCACTGACAAACTGTTTTCATATCTGCAGAGTGGTATGCTGCCCGGCTTCCTCTCCGATATAGATTTTGTGTATAACCCGGAGGAAGCGGCGCAGAGACAGTCAGGCTGTGATTAGATTAAAGATGAGATTTCCCATGATGCCTTGTGGTTCAGGAAGCCGGCCTGTGATCTGCAGAGAATACATTTCAGTTGCAGCCGAGGAGATGTAAATAAGCGATAAAGGAAAACCGTGTGCAGAGGCACAAGAAAAGTCTTTTTGGCAAAGGAGAGGAGAGAGGGGGACCAGAACATTGGATTGTAATGAAAGAATGTTTTTATTTTTTTGGTGGGGGTTGCGGGGTGGAGTTGGGGGGCAGCACTGTTGCCCATATTCGGTTCAGGTCCATTTAGAATGATTACTGGCCATTTAAAAACCAACAAATCACATTGCTTGACTTGAATTGTGGAAATTGCATTATCGTTGCACTGGTAGATGTTGCATTAACTCAAAACGTGCTTAATATTCTTAGATATAATCTCTCTCTCTCAAACTGACAAAGTAGATAGGGTTTTATTAGTGTGTTACAGCGCTGAGCGCGCTCTGGTGCTGCGGACGTGATCCTGACCCTGCGTTTCTGTGTTTCCACCGCAGGGAACACGACGCCCTCGGGACCAGAGCCCCACGTTCAGGAAGCGAACCGCCAAGAGACCAGCCCCTCCCCCAGCACACTGGAGCAGCCCGGAGACAGACGGACAGCCCAGAATGAAGCAGGCAAGAAACTTGACCCTGACGCTTTCTCCTTCCGTTTCCCTCTCCGTCTCAGTTTCTCTCTCTTTTTCACTTTTATCTGGATCAAGACTATGAAAATGTCTTATTATCACTGAGTCTTGTAACGCCTCTCACGGAATTACACTGCTACCCAGTGTGCTTTGCGGTGAAAGTCAGACATGTGGCTCGAGTCAAATGCAATCGAATCGCCATTATAAATGTATATGTTACGAGCATATAAAATTCAAGCTGCGATATGAGAAATGGTTTTACGGTCCACGTTACGGTCCACGTTACGGTCCCCAGTGGTTTTACGGTCCACATTACGGTCCCCAATGGTTTTACGGTCAGTAAACGCAAAACAAAGCGGCAGAATATATTCACAAACGTCATGGCAACAAATAATGACATAATGAATAAAAGTGAATAATAAATAAAATGGCTAATCTGCGTGCATCGCATACTGGCTTCATTGAATGCGGGGAAAATCCAATGGAAGGAAAAGAAACTAATCCGGCACCACCATCGTGCAGTGCTTTCATTGTGCAGTTTTGATCAGCTGGATAAAGATCTCTCGTTCTTGTGGCTGACCGCCAAACGACTCCACCCTAAACGAGTCCGTTGCCCAGGGACTGTAGATTTGTTTATATTGGGCAAATAACTGGCATGTTTAGAGAAGGAGATGTGGGCTCTTTCCCTCTTCTGTTTTGATCTGCCCAGCAATTAAGTTAGTCTGCAGCAGTCCGGCATGTAGGCAGCAGCTCCACTGCAAAGGCTGTAAGGATGGTTCTTTGTGGAAACACAGAGGTTTGCTCCAATGTTGTACATTTTAAAGGTAATGTCTTTTCATTCAGTCTAATATTTATTATTTTCATTCTATATCTATATATATATATATATGTGTGTGTGTATACATATGTTTTTTTTTAAATGGCTAGTTTGGTGTCAGACTTGTAGTGTCATTTCCTGGGTTTATGGGAATTCCTAGTTTTCAATTTTGAAAGTGAGAAGGCGTACTTTTGTCCGCTGCTCACTATGAACGTGGATGTATTCTTGAAATCCTTTCGTGCTCTTTCGCTCTTTCGGTACGTTTTCCATGTCAGGGAAGCATTTAAGAAGGTTCTACTGTATTCCAGAGCAGACAGAGGTATGCAAGTATTTTATTTATCTATTCAAACGATGCTGCGTAGCGTTGCTGGTGGAACGCGGCAGTAAGGCGGAGGTAGAATGTGTTTCACTGTTCTCTCCTCCGGCAGGCGGAGGAGTCCAGCGCCAGGGCAGCATGGCGGAGCAGCGCAAAACGCTCTCCGACGACAGGAAGTTCATGATGGACATGATCTACTCGAACAACACGGCGGACATGCTCCAGAGCCCCGGGGAGGAGGAGAGCCCGGCGGGCGAGGGAGCTCAGGGCAGGGACGCCGTCCCCTACGAGGGACAGGGCGTGGCGGACCGCCTCTCCAGCCTGCAGACTCGGCCGCCGCCCGGCGAGGACGCCTCCCGGCGGGCGGAGCTGGAGGGCCTGGGGGGCATCGCTCAGGCCACCAGGGCCCGTCTGGAGGAGGAGCAGAAGAGCAGGAGGATACGTCCGCAGTACAGCATCGACGCGGAGGACCCACTCCCGCAGCCTGGAGACGACCCTCATGACCCCGCTGAACAAGGACAACAGCCAGGGTTCCTGGGACCTGCTGCAGCCCAGCTCCAGAGCGCTCAAGATCAAAGACCTGGACTTCTCTGACCTCATGGAGGAAGAGGACATCGATGTCCTGGACATGGACTCTTTTGACTCTGGCATGCACAACGGGGGAACCATACCCCGTCCTCCACCCATGGCAGGCCTTGGGACTCCTCCCCCACCTCCTCCTCCTCCCCTGGGGGGTCCTGGACTGGGTCCTCCCCCTCCTCCTCCTCCACCCCCACCATGCGGAGGTCCCCCACTCCCTCCTCCTCCTCCTCTACCAGGCATTCCTCCACCACCCCCCCTCACAGTCCCCCGACCCAGCCTTCAGCAAAAAGAGGAAGACCGTGAAACTCTTCTGGAAGGAGCTCAAGCAGCCAGACAGCCCCAGGAAATGCAAGTTTGGACGCGGCACGGTGTGGGCGTCGCTGGACAAGGTCACCGTGGACACGGCCAAACTGGAGCACCTGTTTGAGTCAAAGGCCAAAGAGCTTCCTGTTGCCAAGGTAACGCATTTTTGTCTACCTGAGAATTGCCTTGACCAATTCACATATGAGTGAGGTTCTTTCTAGGGTTTGTTCCAAAGTATTGTATTGTGCAGAAACATTGTTTAACATTGTGACTATAAAGCTGCTGCTTTCATTGATTTGCCTCGCCTAATTTATTGCGCAATTTACAGTAAGCTGTAGAAGTATCTGGGCATTTGTTTATGTCAGCTGTGTTGATTGGTGTTGTATTCTCTCCTACAGAAAGGACCAGAGGTGAAGAAGTCTGAGATTCTCGTCCTGGATTCCAAAAGGAGCAATGCGATTAACATCGGCATGACCGTGTTACCTGCGGTCCGCGTCATAAAGAGCGCCATTCTCAGTTTTGACGAGTTCGCCATTAGCAAAGAAGGCATTGAGGTAGGACTAATGTGCTCTCATTAGTGGAAGCATATCTCCCAGTCTCTTTGAACAAGCTCTATTGCATGAACTTTTGCAATCATTAAAAAATAAATCCGTCGCAGGAAAAGGTTACTAAAAAAAATATATATATCCTCCCTCCATTTTTTGCTGCGTATAAAACGAGGTCGTGTCCTCAACGTCACAGAATATTCACACAGTGATAAATTGTCTCCCCCTGGGACAGAAAATCCTGACGATGACTCCCACAGAGGAGGAGAAGCAGAAGATCCAGGAGGCGCAGCTGGCCAATCCGGACGTTCCCCTGGGGACGGCGGAGCAGTTCCTCCTGACCCTCGCCTCCATTAGCGGCCTGACCGCCAGGCTACAGCTCTGGGCCTTCAAACTCAACTACGAAACCATGGAACAGGTCAGCAATTCACGTCAGATAGAACCACCATGCTTGCGCAGTGCTGGGGGGATTACCGTTCAATGGAAAATATTCTTGTGAATACTGGGGGCTCCTCATATGCATTAGTCCGGGGTCCGTCTTTTCGCACTATACGTCATGAGGTTATTTAGGATTATTTTCGAGTAACGTTGAATCGGTCCCTTGCGTCGTTTTTGCCCCAACTGCAACCAACCGATGATGTCTGTAAAAATATTTAAGTGTTTTAGAAGGCCGTAACTTAAAGTGTCAAGGGAAGACCGTAAAAATACATAGGGAGAAAGTGTCCAAGAATAATCATGCATTGTTGTTTAATGTGCTCCAAAACATCGTTAAAGTAAGTGTTTGTGATGAAGAAACGAACCCAGCTGGATGCGCGGGCGCTTGTTGCGAATGGCGTATCATGAGCTTAGGTTAGGCCAGTGTTCACCCGTTGGTTTAAGGGATGATGTAGAGCCTATCTCTCTTTTTCGCCCGTTGGTTGTTATGGTATTGAATGGGTCCTTATCTGCCCCAAGAGGATGTAAAACCACACCTTGGAATGAAACCCCTCTAATTTACACGAATACTTATTGGAGAAAATTCCCCTCTGTACGTTGTTTCATACAACGTCCTGGTTTTTTGGAACGTAACTGCGACATATTGTCATATAGTCATATAGAGGATCCCTTAAGTACTAAGTACTTAAGTGCTTGATTACACAATTTATCATCCACTATGCCGCGTTTGATCCACAGGCTTTTGAAGAGATATTTGCCTGAAGAACTTGGCTTGTCTGTCTTGTTGCAACCAAAAATCAATGAATACATTACTCATTTAATTAAGCGTTTCTAAATCCCATCATCTACTGCAGAGAGTCATTTTCTATAAACATAATGATTTTAGCATTACGTATTCATGTTAGGATAGAATTAATTAAGTAATAAGGGAATATGCCAAATTAACCAAATCTGACTGCCCTGAAGTAGAGTGCAGTTGCAATGCCAACCTGCTCCAGTAGATGAGGCCTTGGGCTAAGCAGTCAACAGCAGTTCAGAATGTGAACTCTGACCCCCCCCCCCCCCTTTTGCTTGCTCTTGTCATCATTTTTTAGGAGATTGCTGAGCCCCTGTTTGATCTGAAGTTAGGAATGGAACAGCTCGCCAAGAACAAAACGTTCAAGCGCATCCTAGCAACTCTTCTGGCCATTGGAAACTTCCTCAATAGCACCAGTGTGAGTGGTCTTCTCCTAGAATGCTATTATTGGCTTGTCCATGCTGGTCAGCGTTGTGGTACACCATTAAATCTTCATATCATTCAGAAAGGTTTTGCTTTTCAAACCATCCATGGGAATTGCTTGGCACTTTCAATAAATCAGCTTTTTGGTACTTACTATTCACTGTACATGCATTAAATTAAACCAGCAACTGCAAAAGCAGACAGCACTCACGTTCACTCAACAAAATTGGCCCTGAATTTTCATCCAAAAACACCAATGTATAAAAAAAAAACTAGCTACAGTCAAATGAATGTCGACACAAAACGCTAATATAATCAAAGACTACTGAACTATTTGTTCCCACATTGGTGAGTCATGAAATACTGGAAACTGCATCTGGATATTCTGCTTAAGTTGAATTGGTCCCCTGTCTGAGTCATGGTGACACTTGTCTGTCCGACAGGCGAAGGGCTTTGAGCTGAATTACTTGGAGAAGGTAACGGAGGTGAAAGACACAGTGCACAGGCAGTCTCTCCTGCATCACGCCTGCAACTTTGTGGTGGAAAACTACCCGGACACGTCTGACGTCTACTCTGAGATACCTGCCATCACACGCTCTGCTAAGGTGAGCCCTCTGGCCTGGGTTGTCCCTGAATCCAACGGATGCCATTGTTGATATGATTTTGCACTTGGTATCATTTTTAAAATTGTCTTTCCGTAGTTATGGGACATAAGTTAGAATTGTGTATATAAATTTGCTTCCTGCCAATCAATCATGTTCTACCTGAAAAACTGACACCCCCATGACAGACATCCCATTTACACTGGGGCTGGTGAATATTGAGGAAAGCTATACCTTGAAAAAATGTGATACTGTAACTGCATAGGATAATTACATAGTATGTAATTAAAATCAACAAAGGGTGATGTGGCAATTAGAGTTAGTTTCCGTTCGATTTCCGTTCATTTCCAACATTCATTACAACCAAAATAGGGTACTGGTCTACGTTTCAAACGGCAACTTTGAAAAGCATTGGGAAAGTTGAAATGCTGTACTAGTTGTTAGATAAATGTGTGTGGCTCCCCCTGCACCCAAACTATGGTACAGCAGTATTTTCTGTGCACCAAACAATTGACTTTATTACTGGAAACCATATACCCATGAATAAATAAAATGCATTATAATGTAACAGATATTATTTCTTTTACTTATGTTTGTGATACTTGTGGGCATCCGCTGTATTTAATATCTAATTCTCCGTTTGGGCATTCCTTGTAACAATTCGTTTATTTAAAACAAACTGTTCGACTGATTTCTCTTCAGGTGGAGTTTGAGCAGCTGTCAGACAACCTGGTGCAGCTGGAGAGGAAGTGCAAAGCATCATGGGATAACCTGAAGGTGATGGCCAAACACGAGACCAAGCTGCTGCTGAAGAACAAAATGACAGAATTTCTGAAGGACTGCACAGAGAGAATCATCATCCTGAAAGTGGTGCACAGGCGTATTATCAACAGGTGACCTCATGCTCTCCTCTCTCCTCTCTCCTCTCTCCTCTCTCCCTCTCTCCTCCTCTCTCCTCTCCTCTCCTCCTCTCCTCTCCTCTCCTCATGCAATGTCTTCCTCTGCTGAGTTTCCTTATCTCTTCACTTCCTGCGTTTCCTGTATTTAGCTTAACTCTGCAGTCACATCACAGTTGTCAGTTTGTAATCAGGGGTAATTGGCAGTCCAGCTCATAGAAGGGGGATTTTAAAGGGATGGGTCACTTCCTGTTTTTTTTTAAATTTTATTATTATTTTATTTCAGTTTTGGTGTTTATTTTTGATTGGCCCAGACAGTTTTTATGTGCAATGAAGGCTATTTTAGATGCATTCTGACAACCCGCTGGCATTACATTGGAATGATAGCTTGAATTACTTAATTAATTGCGGAAGCTATGTATATCACTGGGCAGCTGTGAAAGAAATGAATGATACACAGACAACCACATATACATATATAATATCACTGCCATCATTGTGACCCGAATCACAAGTCCTTTGAGCCTCTTAGGGTGTGTTCAGGTGAAGTGCAAGTCTTCACAGGGAACGTTTTTTTTCCGGCAGGTTCCACTCCTTCCTGCTGTTCCTCGGTCAGCCTTCCTACTCGGTGCGGGACACAAAGATCACCCGGTTTTGCAAGATCATCAGCGAGTTCACCCTGGAGTACCGCACCGCGAGGGACAGGGTCCTGACCCAGAAGCGCAAACGGGGCCGCGCATCGCGAGCGGACCAAGACGCGGGGGGAAACTGATCACGGAGGTGAGCGTGAGCTCTCTAACCGCCAGCTCTGTGCTGTGCGCTGTACTGGACCATCACTCCCTGCAAGGCCATGTACGCTTCATATTAATAAGCCTTTATACTTTGAAGGCCATGTACTACGCACTATTATATTGTCGTCATAAGTCCACGGTTTTAAAGAATAGACAATTTCACCCCTCGCCGAAGGTCTTATGGAGACTGTAGATGGTTAGATATCGGGTCTGTATGGAAGCTGAGTTTGCCCTTTTGTCAATTTTCAGACGGAGAAGTTCTCCGGTGCCGTGCCGCCACAGTCCCAGGTTGGCGCGGCCCCCGTCTCCCGGTAACGGAGCCGGAACCCTCCCAGGAAGAGCACGAGAACATGAAGAACATGCTGACCGCCAACATGGACCACTGCACCGTCCGCCGGAGCCGCGCGGTCCGAAGTAAGGGTCCGACCCGGAAAACCCGCTGTTGCTCGGCGCGCTAATCGTGTTTAGCCGTTTATTCTTTCCGTCTGTCGCCAGGTCGCTCTGACCCACAGAGAACGGCGGGAGCTTGTGCGGCTGACGCACAGCGTCCTCTAGCTGCTTTCAACGTTATATGTTGTATTATATAAAAACGATTTGGATTAATTGTTGGGCGGTTACCGCATTTAGCGGTAAGAGCTGTACTTGAGTTGGTGAAACAGTTTTTGTGTTATGCTGTTTGAAGTGATTCTATTTCTGTTTTTTTTTTTTTACACGCCGCTCTTTGTGTCTTCCCAGGTTTAGGCCGGGTCAGCCCGTCCAGTATGATGGCCGCCGCCCGAGAGGACAGCCAGAACTCGCAGGACGACGCCACGGACGAAATCATGGACCGCCTGGTGAAGTCCGTCACGCAGAACCCCACCGAGAGAGAATGCAGTCCAAAGACACGCAGACGTTCACGCCTCAACAGGAAGTCCTGTAAGTATTGTACCAAAGGTCTGCACACCACCACCCCCTGTACCCACAGTTCGCCACCTTCTGACCTAAGAATTAATCTCCATTAACAGTATTTGATTCTAATGGGTCCTTGTTTAAGCGGTTCAAGCTTCTAGTTTAATACTTGTAAGGTTACTTATTGGCTTACTGTTGTGCACACCAATGATTGATATCGTGTGGTCTCCCCCCCCCAAAAAAAAACAAAAAAAATCATACTGACTGCGCTTGGTGTTTGAATTCGTATTTACCTTTTAGGGTTGTTTTAACGCACTTGTTTCAGGTTGGAAAATGCACTAATGTACGTCGCTCTGGATAAGAGCGTCTGCCAAATGTCTAAAATGTAAATGTAAATGTAATGGAATACCAGGCATATACTATCTATATATTTCTATTTGAACAGATTATCCAGTTTTGACATGAAAAGCAGTGCTAGATTAAGTATTTAATGACCTGTTGGATAGGAACACTGAGAGTTAAAAGGCAGTAGGGACTTCATTTCTGCTTCCATCGTCATGTTTCTAGCTCTGGCTTTGTTCATATTTTCATTCAAATATTCAAACTGTATATTCTTCTTAGATACTACTTAGTCTTTTTTCCACCAATAAGCACAGTCAATAGAAGTTGCGAACATTGGAACATGCTCAAGCAAAGTGTTTGCCCACAAATATGGAAAACTAAAAGATTTAGTCCAATAACGATTTTCCTTTACCAACATTATTCTTCTTTCCGCTACACACAGCGCTCAAGAAGATTATCACAACCATACAGCATATCTCCCTGTACTTTCTCCAGTCTTTGGCTGTAATAGTGGGAGTATTTCCTTCCTGTCTACTGAACCGTAGATCTGGAATGACAAGATGTCAGGCATCCCATTGGCCCTGTGTCATCACAGGCTTAATGATTTTCATTTTAAACAAGTGACATTGGCAATCTCTCTTGGGTGTTTTTACGGTTATGTATATGTGGTGAAGTGTGTGTGTGTGTTTTTACGGTTATGTATATGTGGTGATGTGTGTGTTTGTCTGTGTGTGTGTGTGTTTTTACGGTTATCTATATGTGGTGATGTGTATGTGTTTACGGTTATGTATATGTGGTGATGTGTGTGTGTGTGTGTGTGTGTGTGTGTGTGTGTGTGTGTGTGTTTTTACGGTTATGTACTGTATATGTGGTGATGTGTGTGTGTGTGTGTGTGTGTGTGTGTGTTTTTACGGTTATGTACTGTACATGTGGTGATGTGTGTGTTATGTTCCAGTGCGGAGGACCCTGAAGAGTGGGCTGAGCTCTGACATGGTGCAGGCCCTGGGACTGAGCAAAGGCAGTGAGCAGCTGTGAGGGAGGGGCCTGTGTGGACCAGCAGAGGAATCTTCTGGGAAAACTGCACCACCAGACCACAGGGAGCGGGGGGTGGGGGGGGGTACTTGTGTGACAACTGCTTAGGGAACGGGTACCGAGAAACGATTCAAGAAGGGCTGCAAATAACTTTCCAGGTGGACAACAGCTGGAACAACAAGGGCTTGGGTCTGACGATAGGTGCTAGAACGCAAGTATAAACAAAAGTGTTTTCCTTTAGCTTCCTCGGACCCCCGATATTAATATTATTTCTGTTCAAATGCAAGACGGGAACGGGAGGAGGCTGAATATCCGAAAATGTGTTCGAGTGGCACAAGCGACAGAAGTATTTTCAGTTCCTAAGTATATAGATCAGTTGATGTTACATACTTTTAAGCTACGATGTTGAAAGTTTAAAGTGAAAATGTTGTACAGACTTAAGTATTTTTGAATATATTGATGATGTTATGTTTTAAGGAACATTATGGGTTAACTATTGTTGACAATTCTTAAAACAGACTTGTACAGAGGAGTCCCATCACGGTCCATGTTGGATTTTTGTTCAATTCAGCACTGGATTGACTGTTGTGTTATGAATCGGTTGTCACTTTGGGGTGGGGGTGTGGGGGGGGGGGGGGGGGGGGGGGGGGGTGGAGGTGTCGATCCTCACCTGAATTTTATGGCTTGAAACATCCATGGAACATTTAAAATGGGCTTTTACTTCAATTCCCATTAAAACCACTGGATAAGCATGTTTAAGAACTGAGAAACTGAAAAGGGGTATGTTGAAACCTTAACTCACAGTCTGACTGTTTCACGTTGCCCCCATCGCTTTCAAAGCCAAATTAGAATCGAATTCATCTGATTAAGTCACTGTGACCTATATCAAGCAGTGTGCAATACCTTGGAAAAAAATTAACTGCAACAATGGGCTGGGGTGTCGTGTGGACTGTTTAAATTTAAACCTGAAAACACACTAATTATTAGCCCCTAAAATGCAAATGTTGAGTTATGTAAATTGTGAAGGAAATTATACATCTATGATGTGGATATTGCTTTTTTTTTTTGCACTGGGAGTGTTAGGTGTGGTAATAATTGTTCGGTAATAATTACTTGCATATCACATTATATATACTCCCTTGTTTAAATGTGTCATCTTTATGCGCGAGATCACTAAAGGTTTGTTTTGCTATGAATACTGTGTTTACATGATGAATGTATCAGTGTAGATATGTTCCATTGTTAGAAACTCCTCTCTACCTGTCTTATGAGGCACATTAAGTACTATTTCACCTTGTTGTATTTGTTTTAATCCATGAGATGCTGAAGTTGTACTGTTACTTTAGAAATGAATGTCAAATGTATACATACAAGACCCATATGTGTCCAAGTGACTGATGTATCAGTAATGAATACAAAATGCAACGTCTTCCTTTCTGAATAAATAAACATTTCTACAAATTTCTTTTTTGGGTCATTTATTTTTTAATGGATACCACAGTAATTGTCTGTGTACAAAAGACCCAATAACGATGGTGAGATTGTGATGCGAATAGCGTACATTTTAATTTCCTTTTTGTCCACGCGGTGGGGTGCGTGCATCTTTAGTCGCTGGTGCACCAGCACAGTGGTTCAAATGTGCTTAGCTAGTTAGTTGCAGCACAGACTTGCATATGTCCGGTCTTCGTTCCAAGTGTATAGTAGTAAACGGCACTCGAAGCCATATAATAAATTGTCTATAGTTCAATGCGACTGTCCTGTCAACTGATGGTTGAAGAGCATCTCTCAAACATCACCAGGACTGTAAAAATCCAGAATCTTGATTGGGTCCCACCGTGTTAGATGTTGAGTTTAATAACCCCCAAAATTATATTTGTCATTAACCTCTGATAATGAACGTTTAATACAAACTGGCTTCCCCACAAAGTTATGTTCAATCAAAGTGCGCACACAAAACCATCCTTTAAGGCTATTGGTTAATTGCTTTACAGTACCTCTCCAATAATTATACAAAAATGTACAGGGAAATATCCTCATAAATCAATTAAATAAGTCTATATATGTACTGTATGTGTCAAATCAAAGCCTCAATATATGCATGGACTGATGCCACTGAGATGTAGTAGCTCTTTAATAAAAAATCTTTGTTCTCCCTTGGGAGCCGTCACGTGCTAAGATACGCCAGAGCGATACCTCCGCTCGCGCCTGGTCGGAGGTGTTTGTACTACGCGCCGGTGACTGGTCCCCCGTTTTCTTTACGCGACTCCGTCGGATGTATAAAGAAGGCATGACCGACCGTTGAATGTGCCAAGAAGATGCTCGTCACTCTGTTGCTGGTGTTGCCTGCTGTCAGCGGAGCTGTAACTGACCGTTACGTGACCGAGACATCAGCTCCCACGGAACGTGCAGTAGCCGTTGCGCCGGTGTCGTCCCCCACAGCTCCTCATCTTTCCGAAGAGCACAGTGATGCCTGGGATAGCTTTAGCGAGGTCCGCAGACTCGTATGCGTCAGCTGCGACCACTCACCGCAGCGAATCGTCTCACCACGGTGGGGGATACCAAATAGTTCAGTGGGAATGGAGCTACGTGCAGACACCTTATATTATCGCCATATGGATACTGGTCGCCAGTGTAGCGAAAATACGTAAGTGGTCACATTCCATCTTGTATTTTATAACAAACTTTGACGTGAGGCGAGTTAATAATGTGGATAAATAAATGCATCAGGTTGTTGTAAAGCTAAATTTCTTTTTCATTTTCATTTCACCTGTTTATAAGATCCAAAGTTTTTTCAGTCATGTAGCCTAGTATTGCTCAAAAGTGAATTTCTTTGTGACTACTGAAATGGCTAGGCAGTGAAAAGAGTAGGGGAGCACTGGATATCATCGCTGTGGAGCTTTGTACGTTTACATGGAGTAGGAAAATTATTGTAGTAGCCTACCTTAAACCAGTGCGGTTGTGGGTTTTATTATTTCACATCGACTGTCGCGGCATTAACGATGAGCACTGCGTAACAATTTAAAAGCAGTAGGCCGAATAATTGGCTTAATTTAGATGCCTAAAGTTCGACAAAGAACGAAACACTTGGGTATCACGTTTAATTAATGCTGATCCTGTTGTGGCTATTGTTTACATTCTGTACATATTTCTACCACTGATGTTTAAAACAACGGAGACTACTGTTTAGTAAAGGTGTTTAACGTTTTCTAAGTATGCCTAGTAATTTTAAGGGGTTGTGATGTAAAAAGCACCTAAGCGTTAGTCCGAAGTCTGTAGCTACTGACACCTGCAGCCTCGGATTGGTTCCTGCCATCTATCAAAGTGACCACTAGTAGCCTACTTCTGCATCAAGTCTTGGTCCACCATGTTCCAACATGACCTTGGACAAGATGTGTCCTGTTTAATGTTCATTCAAATGAGCCACTGAGGTTGGTCTTCAAACAGCGAACTCTAAACGTGCTAACGGAACATTTTAAATAATGGGTCACTTGTTATGGCCATATTTGCGAATGACGAAACAGTTCAGCTATTTCCTGAGTTTGATTTGTTGTTGGAATAAGCTCACACAAAAATGCAGCATTGCGGTCAGTATTCAGGGAAGCCAGAGCATGTATCGTTAATGGCTGCTTTCAAAATACAGTAAAATGATTTACAATAGATATGGATACCAAATTAAATGCATAAAAAGTGAAGTTGATCGTCTATTGCTTTCATAGGAACCTTATCCCCATTCTAAATTATCCTGTGATTGTATCATTTTGTCAGACCGTGTTCTCTCCTCTTTGTCAGATCCTTCGTGCTCTGTGTCTGAGTCTCAGTGTGCTCTCTGTCTCAGTGCTCTGTATCTGAGTCTCAGTGCTATGTGTCTGAGTCTCAGTGTGCTATGTGTCTGAGTCTCAGTGTTCTCTGTGTCTGAGTCTCAGTGTGCTATGTGTCTGAGTCTCAGTGTTCTCTGTGTCTGAGTCTCAGTGTGCTCTGTGTCTGAGTCTCAGTGCTATGTGTCTGAGTCTCAGTGTTCTATGTGTCTGAGTCTCAGTGTGCTCTCTGTCTGAGTCTCAGTGTTCTCTGTTTCTGAGTCTCAGTGTGCTTTGCGTCTGAGTCTCAGTGTTCTCTGTCTGAGTCTCAGTTCTCTTTGTCTGAGTCTGTGTGTCTGAGTCTCAGTGTTCTCTCCTCTGAGTCTCAGTGATGTCTGATCTGTGTTTGAGCATCAGTATTCTGTCTAAATCTCACCGTTGTTTCCTCTGTGATGGAGTCTCAGCAATGTGTCCTGTCTGAATTTCAATATGGTCTGTGCTTCAGTGTCGTCTCCCTTCCTGACTAATTCACATTCGTTTTTCCCTCATGCCAAACGTGCAGATTCTGTGAGTGTCTGTGGCCCTCATGTAGAGGTCCCTAGGTAGACTATTACAAGACCTGTAAACCAATAGCACACCACCTTCTCTGTTTCCACACACACCTCTCATTTCACACTGTGCTGCAGAAAGTGGTCAATTCCAACACACAAACAACAAGGCCTCATTGTACTGTTGATATAATAATAATATAATAATGCATGGCATTTATATAGCGCCTTTCTCACCAACCGGTGACTCAAAGCGCTTTACAATGATGAGGGGGAAACTCGCCTCTACCACCACCAATGTGTAGCACCCACCTGGGTGATGCAACGGCAGCCATTTTGTGCCAGTATGCTCACCACACATCAGCTGAGGTGGAGAGGGAGAGAATAATTTTTTTAGCCAATTAAACGGGGGGATGATTAGGTGGCAGATTGAATGAGCCTGGGTTGGGAATTTAGCCAGGACACCGGGGAAACCCCTACTCTTTACGATAAGTGTCATGGGATCTTTAATGACCACAGTGAGTCAGGACCTCGGTTTAACGTCTCATCCGAAAGACGGCATCTCCTACAGCACAGTGTCCCCATCACTGCACTGGGGCATTGGGGTTTATTTGACCAGAGGGAAGACTGCCCCCTACTGGCCCACCAACACCACTTCCAGCAGCAACTTAATTTTCCCCAGAGGTCTCCCATCCAAGTACTAACCAAGCCCACAACCTGCTTAGCTTCAGCCATTCAGCAGGCGCAGATTGCATAGTGGTATGGCTGCTGGCCATGATATGAATATTAACCATTAGTGTGGTGGAAAAAATAAATAAATAAATGAAAGTTTTCTTGTCACCCCTCCCCCACTTCATAGTAGTTAACACATAGTGGTAACACTGCAATGGGGTTACTTTATATAAAGATGCTTACTGCCTAATATCTATAATACTAATAACCTACAGTAGAATCTGAACTGATTAATTTTAGAGAGAGATGTGTCTTAATGTTAACGTAATGCTCCTCTTGTGCAAAACAATATTTGTGGACTAACTTCTTCACAAAGAGGTACGTTCACTGAAAGGGAAACACTGAATGCTCTTTGACCAATTTTGTTTTTGAGGAACTGACCCTTTTAGTGTACAAAATGTTTTTTCTCCACTAAATGCCAAAAATACACTGAGGAATATTTTAGTTAAGTCAAATTAAGCTTTCTTTAAACGGATACGTGCATCTTTTATACGTGCATAGTTTAATAAATGAATCTCTCATTGCCGGGAGTTGGCTAATAGCATAAGAAATGTCTTCCTCTGAGAGTAGCAGAGTCTCCATCTGTTGCCTTGCAAATGAAGCAAGCTACCATTCAAGCATCTTGGATAGATTCACCATGGCAGACATATCATTATAGCTCCGGGGTACTGGCCTCATTTAGTAACAGTTGGTTTTAATTCTAGAATGGACATCCTGTTTTCTTTTGAAATAATTAAATAAATAATTATTGCCATAGCAGACACGGGCTCTTCAGCTGTATGGTCCGTACAAACATTTAATACAGTGCAGTTCAGTGTGGAGGAGGGTAGGATACTATTATTTGTGTTGAGATTTCGCGAAGGGAAATGTTTAGCCAAGTACAGGCATCATTAAACATCAATTGTCTGCCATTGTGAAATCAATGAAACAATATTTTGTTCGTAATGGAATAATTAAATAATTTGTTATTTAAAAGTATAATGACATATTATTGTCATTATTTTAAAAATGAAGGCATGTATTTTCATATACAGATAATTTACAGCACATTTTGAAATTATTGGACAGTATATAAAAAATTAAATGTGAAAGTACAACACAAGCTGTCGCAGCTCCCTGAAGGCAACATGGAGCCATCTCAACCACTTAAAACACAACTAGATAAGTGCAACCCCAGGATAAATCAGCCATCAGTACTACAAAATGGCAGCCAGAGATGTTTCCACTTGCAGAGTTGCTGTGGTTGGGTAAACCCAGTTTGCAGAGTTGAGTTTCAGAGAAGTGATGGAAGGTGGAGAAGAGTGACTGCTCTCCTGATTGGAGCAGGTAAATCATTCCACCAATGGGAAGTGGGGATAGACAAAATGGGTTAGTTTTTTCATGATCATTAACGGTTGAACAAGTTATGGTCAATTGGTCATTAAGGCATGGCATGCCGATGGTATTTATTTAAAACCACCGACCTTTGCCCAGTTTTAAATCAATAAATACAGGATTCTCAGTTTGTGTGTGGATCAGACTAGCACATATACAGAAAGAGGAATGTCAGAAGAAACTAAAAATTTTTAACTGCCACAGTTGATGTCTCACCATGAGTGCTCATTTTGGACACCATTTCCTGTAATGCTGCTAGAGGACAATGCATGGATGCAATTTACAAGCTGTATAAGACTGTGTTAGCTATACATGACTGTGTTGTGTATGGTCAGAGGGAGAAAATCCCCTGATTTGGAGGGAAATGGTTGTTTTGTTTGTTGTTGTTGTTATATTTTATTTATTTATTTATCAATTTCATGGTTATTATTGATTGCATTTAATGTTGTAATTTCAGAATTCTATTTAAAATGCGAAACAATTCTTTGCATTTTGCGGATTTCTGCGTTGTTCGTCCTTATTTTCAAACGGCTATTGCTATCCCTTTTTCTCTGAATGTTTACTTGTTCTGTAAGGCAGCAGAGTACTTCAGGAAATGACTTTGCATTCAGGAAGAAGCAATGGTGCTACTTCAAGTGAAAGAAAAGGTCACAATGTCAGACTGCAGTGAAGTCTTCCTGTGACTGTGAATACGTAGGCCTACCAGAGGCATGAGATTCAGTTTTTTGTTGGCAAGGCAGTGTATCTTTAACAATGACTGGCATTTCACACTTCCTACATAATACCCGATATCTCACGATTTCAAAATTATAGCATGTAGAGCCGTCATATCTCACATACACATAAAAACTCAGGTTGTCCTGTTCACCCTTGTCTCACCAGAAACTTCATGAAAACAATTGTAGGTTTACTCTGGCGTGATCTGATCGGTAATTATTCTAACAATTCATTGTGAGGTGAGCTTATAAATGATCTCTTATAAATGGTCCAGGCTCTAGATTTATTTATTTATCTATCTATTTTCTCTCAGGATATGTCAGTCTAATTTACTTTTTAAAAAGAGGATATGGGCAAAGATTTTGAAAGTTGTTTTTCATGTGACTAGCCTGTAGTGTGGTGTGAAGAGACATGTTTATATCTCTGTCTTAATGTTTGATTATCATAATGTTTGTATGTACCCGTAATACATGTTTTGTATGGATGTGTGTGTGTGTGTGTGAGCATGCACATGTGTGAGGTTTATCGGCTCTCTGGTGATTCAGCACTCTGATTCGTATGTCTCAGGAAGAGACAAAGAGCTTTTATATTGCTCTGAGCCACAGCTCCACCTCAGAATGGTAGGGCGCATGATACAACTATATCTATCATTATAACTATATCTCTCATTACTGACTGTATCACCCCACTGATTAGGGCATCGCCAAAAGCAAACAATTTCGATCGATGATAAATGAACAGGTCAAACGCTGATGGACTGTATATTGCAGCACGGACAACTCTTCTTTCTTAAAGGAGTGGTTGTTGTAAAATGTTTTGCCGATGTAATGTTTGCTCACTGCGAAGGCTCACCGTGGCATGCATTGTGCATAAAGAGGTTTCAGTAGGGCACTAAGTGCAATGGTTTAAACTGTAAATTGTTGTATATGCGCATGTTAACAATTCAGCGAGTTCTTGTAATAGTATCAAAGGCATTTTTCAAAATCAGTATGAGCACATAGTGTATGCAAAATTTATGAGATTGGTCTGGGCATCTGTAACAGACAGGGCTCTAAATAAAAAGAGGCAATACTGGTACTTACTGCATACTGTAGGCTAGATACAGGGTTAAG